>CM022098.1:7519309-7599309 GCA_011114355.1 Carex littledalei | reverse complement strand
CTTTTTTATTATATAATTGTTGCAGGGCTCTAATTGTATGAGAAACTACGTATTCTTCTTTGAGGAGAGTTTAAATGCCTCCATTTTTAAAACATTCATAAATAAGAAATTAAATCATAAACGTCAAAATAAAACCGTTAGATGTGATCTATGTTATTTTCTCTATGTGCTCATTAAATATTTTCATATTTCGATTTTGTTTTTATTTGAATAAATAAGTTGAAAATCAACATTTAGAAATTATCCACATTAGTACATTTTTACAAGCTCATCATGACAACCAAAACAAAGTTGAAATGTCATAATTTTTTATGCGTGCATATATACCAATGGCTTTATTTTAACTTTTCAGTTTTAAATTTTGAGATATGAAAGTTTTTTAAATGGAGGCATGATGGAGACACAAAAAATAGAGGCATTTTAAACCCTCCTCTTTTACTTTTTTCTTTCTGTACTTTTTTTTTTTTATTGAGGAGAGGTCCTAAAAAAAATCAAGCTTTAATTTTTTTTTTTATTGATTACTAGCATGGGAGTAAATTGAATAATATCACAGATTATAACTTTGGGAGAAATACTCAGGATCACTACTACAAAAACTGGCTTTGTACACTGCACATTGTACACGGATTTGGCAATTATATTAAAAACAGTGTACCAAATATGATTTTTTACTTGTTCAAAAGATCTGCACGATTTCTACACGGATAATTAGTTAATAATCAGTGTAGAATTATTAGAGAGAGCTACACGGTTTATTAGAAACCAAAAATCCGTGTGTAAAGAGGTCCGTGTGCAAATAATTGAGAGAGCTACACGGACTTTTAATACAAAGCCGTGTAGGAATATTACACAAGGTTTTTTGATAATATATCCGTGTAGAAATAGTATAATTGTACACGGATTAATAACAAAAGAGCCGTGTATGTTTAGTTGGAGAGCTACACGGATTTATAACTAAATAGCCGTGTATAATAGTGTAGGGTTTTAATGTCTTCCCCTTCCAGCGCCGTTTTGATCAAGTCTTTTAGTTAATACATCTCTCTGAACTGAGCTTTTTCCTATCAGATTTCTGCGAATTGATCGAGGCCAGCAGCTGAGATCTGAGATCTTTGAATTAAGTTTGTATTTTCTCCTCTCCATCTTTCTAAGGTTAGTAATATGTATTTAAATCATTTTCTTCCTCTAATTTTCTGTTATTTAGGCTTATTTAGGTCATTTCATGCATGCTTGATTTCTTAATTTTAGATGTAATTAATTAGTGTATTGTGGTCCAATAACCGACCTTTAGATGCTTTTAGGTCCATGCCCGTTCAAAATTAATCTAATAGTGATTAATTTTGGATAGTCTCCGTTTTGGGACTGCTCTTTGAATATTATGTCTCATTTAGGATGTGAACACATATTAGCGGGATTTAATTAGTATTTGAGGAAAGTTCGACAGTATTTTCCCTTATTGCTCCTACGAGTATGTGGTTCGTACGCATACTTGGGGAGTTAAGGGGAAATGCTGCCGAATTTTTCTCAAATACTAATTAAATCTCGCTAATATGTGTTCACATATGAGACATAATATTCAAAGAGTGGGTTAGGATTGTAAACCGGCCCTTTGTAAGCCCAAAATTTTGTACACGAAGGAGAATGTTGACCATGCATGATTAATTGATCAAATCATTTTTTTAATTTAATTTACAGATGGATCGAAGCTGGATGTATGAAATGCGACGTGACAGTGAAGAATATTTGGTTCGCGTTGATGAGTTTATAAAATTTGCTGAGAGTTATAGAGTGAAGAAAAAAGAAGAAGACATTTTATGTCCTTGTAAAGATTGTAAAAATTTATTAAGATTTTTGGACATCGAAGAAATTAGAGCTCATTTGATTTGTCGGGGATTAAAGAAGAGATATACATGTTGGTTCATGCATGGTGAGAAATTTGGGGAAAGTAGTAGTGCCAATAAAGATTGTAATCGTGAATTGAATGATGAGAATGTTGGAATTTCTGATAATTTTGAACTTGATTGGAACGAGGATTATGAGAGTGCCGAATATTCTGATAACGTCGAACCCGAAAATGACGATGATGAGATGGAGAGGAATTTTGATGAAAATGTAGAACACGAGTTTACTGAAAATTTGGAGGATATGTTACGTGATGTGGAAGATGAAATTAGTGATAAAAATTATGATAAATTTCAAAATTTGTCTAATGAATCCAAGAAGCCGTTGTATCCCGGGTGTACCAAATTTACAAAACTGTCAGCTGTGTTGAAATTATTAAACTTAAAAGCAGACAATGGTTGGAGCGATAAGAGTTTCACGTCCTTATTACAGCTTTTAGGAGAAATGCTCCCAGATAACAACGAGTTACCCGGTACAACATATCAGGCAAAGAAGTTGATATGTCCAATGGGGTTGAGGATCGAAAGAATACATGCATGTCCGAATGACTGTGTATTGTATCGTAACGAGTACGAGGCCATGCATGTATGTCCTAAATGCGGTGTTTCACGATATAAACGTCGTAAGGACCAGGACACTGATGATTGTAACGAGGACACAAGTGGCCGACCTCCGGCTAAGGTGTTGTGGTATTTGCCGATAATACCGAGATTCAAACGGTTGTTTGCGAATCCCAAAGATGCAAAATTATTGCGCTGGCACGAAGAAGAGCGCAAAAATGACGGTAAACTAAGGCACCCGGCTGATTCTCCTCAATGGAGAAACATTGACAGACATTTCAAAGAATTTGGTTCTGAAACGAGGAACCTTAGGATTGTGGTGAGCTCAGATGGAATGAGTCCGTTTGGAAGTATGAGCAGTCGGCACAGTACTTGGCCAGTTCTTTTATGCATCTACAATCTTCCTCCTTGGTTGTGCATGAAACGCAGATATATAATAATGTCATTACTAATCCAAGGACCCAGACAACCCGGAAATGACATAGATGTATATCTCGCACCATTAATCGAGGACCTCCAAAAATTGTGGCGTGATGGCATCCCGGTGTGGGATGCGTATATGAAAGAGACCTTTAACTTGCGGGCCATGGTGTTTTGCACCGTAAATGATTTCCCCGCGTACGGGAATTTGTCGGGTTACACTTGTAAAGGAGCAAAAGCGTGCCCGATCTGTGAAGATGACACGCAGGTGCTGAGGTTGAAAAATTGTCAAAAGAATGTATTCATGGGGCATCGTAGGTTTCTTCCTATTAATCACCCATATCGTAAGAAGAAGATGGCATTCAACGGGAAAATTGAGCTTGGAGTGGCTCGTCATCCATTAGACGGGGAGAGTGTCTTCGAACGGGTAAAAAACATTGATGTTGTTTTTGGAAAATGCGCCAAAGCACTACCGAAGAATATTTGGAAAAAGAGGTCCATATTTTGGGAGCTACCGTACTGGAAATATTTAGAAGTGAGGCATTGCCTAGATGTCATGCATGTCGAAAAAAATGTTTGTGACAGTTTAATTGGTTTATTATTGAACATTCCGGGGAAGACTAAAGATGGTATTAAAGTGAGAAAAGACATGGTAGAGATGGGAATACGACACGAGCTCGCACCGCAGGAGAAAGGGAAGCGCACATACCTACCCCCCGCACTGTGCACAATGTCAAAGAAAGAGAAAACAAGCTTCTGTGAATGCCTCAATGGTATAAAAGTCCCATCAGGATATTCTTCGAATATTAAGAAGTTGGTGTCGATGAAGGACTTGAAACTGGTCGGTCTGAAATCTCACGACTGTCATGTTTTATTGACACATATAATTCCCGTTGCAATTCGGGGAATTTTACCAAAGCATGTTCGTCAAACCATTACGAAGCTTTGTTCTTTCTTCAATGCAATAAATTCCAAAGTGATAGACCCTCTAAAATTGGACTCTTTGCAAAAGGAGGTCGTCGTTACTCTTTGCCAACTTGAGATGTATTTTCTGCCATCTTTTTTCGATGTCATGGTTCACCTTGTTGTTCATCTTGTGAGAGAAATTAAGATTTGTGGTCCCGTGTTCTGTTACTCCCAAAAAGGTATAGTACAAAGTTTCGGTACAGCAAGCTGTACCTTTTAAACCTTGGTACACGTCTCGAGTCAGATTGCAAGTGTACAACCCTATCGAACAGTATATTCAGGTATCGATCCACAGGGACGGTTGAAACAGATTGGATTTTACTTAGATTATATAGAAACTCTAGAAGTCTGCAAAAGGGTGGTTTTTGGGTTGTTTAAAGTTCTAAAATTCAATGACAGTAATTAAAATAATAAAGTAGATTTTGGTAGGGTTTTTAATGAATAAAAAGGGGTTCCTAGGGTTTCAGATTTCGTCTCAGCTTTGCCTCTAAGTGCCCGGTCCGTGCACTTTAATGCACGGGCCGTGTGTAATGTGCACGGGCCGTGTACTCTCATACACGGTCCGTGTGGCACCTCGAGTTGATACAGTAGCATATTGGTTTCTGTGTCGATCTTTTGTGCAGGGGTGTTTCGGCTGTACCTAAGGTAATAATCCTCAACTGTCGTTTGTTGGCTTAGTTACTTGGTACAAGACTCAAATTCTTCCCTCTTAGGGTTCTTAAACCTAAACTTTCGTTTGTTGGCTTAATTAACCTAAGTTATTTGTTGGTTTACTAAAGATATTCTCGATCTTTCGATACGAGGAAAATTTCACCTTTCGGCTACTCTTTGGTTTCACCTCTCGGGTCACAAACCTATCTCAAATACTTAGTTTGGTCGAATAAATCTCAAGGGTTTTGAAATACCATCTAGATGTGGCCATGCATCTAACGATAAACCATTTAATCCAAACAAATTCAACTAAGCAATAAAACAATACTCAACAAGCAATCACAAAATTCAACACAAATTCCAATAAGCTAGCAAGTAAAACAAAGCATTCAACTACATCTTAACCCTAGAAACTAATAAGTCTACTCAAACATGGTTCTAAAGCAAATAAAACAAGAAATAAATGAGAAGTTCATGACAAAACTCGAAGATTCAAGAAGAGACGTCGCAAATCTCTCGATTTCCTCCGTTTTCCTCTTCTCCAAGTTCAGCCGTCGCTTCTATGCCCTAGGGTTCGCTCTCAGATCCAGAATGAGCTCTCCCTTCGCCAGAGAGGCGCTTTAATGCCCTCAATTCGCGACCTTCCCCAGCTGGCACCAATTTCCAACTTTGGATTCTGTTTCCGGAAATGTCATGCACGGACCGTATGCAAGGGTGCACGGACCGTGTACCTGTGTCTATGGCTCAAATTGTAGATCTTCTCGCAAGCTTTCCGAAAAGTGGTCATACACTCAAAACGGAGTTACGAGTCAAAAGATATGACTGTTTTAAGTTCAGGTGCTGAAATTTCAGCATCATATACAGGTCTGTGTCCTGGTCGTCTGTGGTCAGTTTGTGGTCAGGCAGAGGGTGTACGGACCGCAAGCATATGGTGCATGGTCCGTGTATAAACCTTCAGAATCCAGATTCTTCCTCTGTTTCGCCTGTTTCCTGCAAAATAAGAAATAAAAGCGCAGCAGTACCACATCCTACAGATATTCAATGAAATAGACAGACTTAAGAGTTTTGGGCACAGGTTTTAACACAAAGTAGGGTCGGAATATGGACAAAATAGAGGGACATCATGTTCCTTCGGTATATGTATCCATTCGAGAGATACATGGGCATCTTGAAAAAATACGTAAGGAACCGACATCGACCCGAAGGCAGCATTATAGAAGGATATTCTACGGAGGAGGTGATTGATTTTTGCACCAACTACTTGACCGGTGTGGATCCTATTGGCGTTCCAAAATCTCGATACGAGGGAAGGCTCCAAGGAGTCGGGACAATTGGGTTGAGAGCCGTAGTTGCTGATCTAAATGAACTACAAAAGGCACATTTTATTGTACTACAACACATGACAGATGTTGCTCCCTATATAGATGAGCACATGTCAATCCTTCAACAACAAAACTACACGAGGAGTCAGAAGTGGCTTACTAACGAGCATAATCGTTCTTTTATAGGATGGCTGACAGAAAGAGTGCAGTCACACCCCGTACCTGAAATTGTTAAACTGCTTGGCGAAGGACCCCAAATTGTTGTTAGAACATTCCAAGGATACGAGATTAATGGATATACATTTTACACTAAATTCCAGAGTGATAAGAGCACGATGCAAAACAGTGGGGTGACGTTGGTGGCGACCTCTCAAGAATTCAGTAGATCCGGAGATGGCCGGGCTGTAATAGCATCAAAGTCATATTATGGCGTTATTCAAGAAATTTGGGAGCTCATTTACAGTCCTCGCCTGAGCATTCCCGTGTTTCGGTGTCAATGGGTCGAAGACCGAGGTGTTAAAGTTGATACCGACGGGTTCACACTCGTTGATTTAAACAGGGTTGGGCATGTTGATGATCCGTTTATACTCGCCAAGCAAACCACCCAAGTCTTTTATGCCACTGACCCGAGTGATGATAGGTTGAGCGTCGTCCTATCCCAAAAAAGGATTGTCGGGGTAGAAAATGTCGTTGATGAAGAAGAGTACGACCAGTTCGACGAAATATCTCCATTTTGTACCGATGTGCAAACTGAGGTAGCAACACTTGAAGGGGTAGACGAAGCTGACTACATGCGGTCCGACCACAATGAAGGATTATGGGCCGAGGGTACTGTTCAAATAGTGGAAAAAAGGAGAAAAAGGATAAAAAAAGCATAATGTATAATATTTATTTTGTGACCTTGTAGCTTTTAATATTGCAACTTTAGCTTGTAATATATCTGTTTGACCCTAAAAAGTCAAGATCATAGTTATTTGGACAAAGATGCCAATTAACTAAATAAATTGATCAATTAAAGGTTTAACCATACTTTAATTCGACACAATGCCACAAAATAGGAAATGAAATTTGCTAAACAAAATCCATGATTAAATCCTACTCAAATAATCATGAATTTTGATATATGGCACATTTCCTAACTCAAAATGGTTAGAGAAGTATTAAATTCACAAAACAGAAGGCTCTGATTAGTGCCACCTGGCACAGGGTACTCATAGCAATTTATATATGCATACTGGGTACAAATTGGGGTACACAATGCCTAACCCTACAACCTGGGCCCCACTGGTCAGTCAAATAAAATAAAATTCGCTGGGTTAGCGAGATAAGCGGACTTGGCTCATGAAAATTGAACTTGTGGACCAAAGGTTCAGTCGAATGGCTCACAGTGCATCGGGTCCACTCAAACCCAATGGCTAGATTAAACTTTGGCGCCCGAGCGTTTTGACCCCTTCATTTTGCGTGGACCCCGAGCACACTGAACCAATGAAGACCCATATGCGGTCTATAGTGAAACGTCCATATGCAAGACGTAAGATATAAAAGGAAATAAACCCCGCTTCTTTCGTGAGGCTGACAAGCAGGTCCCACACTTGTCAGTCTCTTCTTCAAGCTTTGTCTCCCCCCCGGTGACCGAGAAAACAAAAGAGAAGAAGAGAAATTGGTAAAAGAACACCAAATTGCTCCGATTCTCTATGCCTTTATACGATGGCCCTCAAGGCAATGATCATGGCTCGACCAAGTTAATCTTCGCCTCACCAATTCAGAGAGTTAGAAAGAAAGGGTTGACAGGTGAGTTCGGAAATTGATAAGTCGTAACAACAAACCTTGAAATTAAAAGCACAATGCCATTTCTCACCTCACTACGATATCCTCTGACCAATCAATTTAAAAAGAAGGGGAAATAGCAAGCCGGGCCGAGACACCCTCTAAGGGTGCGGTGTTGTGAGATCGAAATGGGGAATGGCGCGGTACAGCAACCCCTCTGAGCATTCAAGTTGATTTGTTAAGGTCTAGCAAGGCCATTTAATGACTCAATTGATGAGTCTGTGCAAATATACCCGAAATGGGAACTGCTATATTAATTAATGCGAAAATGAGTTGTAGCAGATCACCAAAGGGAAATTGGCAGCCAAGGAGGGTATGATAACACTCAAACCATGATGAGATTATGTTGTACCTGCACTGTGGCAAAGCCTCATTGGCTGAAGGGTGTATTAAACGGTCAAACCATGATAAGCCGGTCTTACCCCCGAGACAACACAAACACCTGCATATCAGTACACTGTGCTTAATTAACCTTATGCACAGCTGTCTCATGCGCCAGGTATGCTGCCAAAATAGAAGAATCTCCTCCCATGCATGAGGAGATACATGATACAATAGCTCTAAATCTCGGCCATTAAAAGAAATCAAATCAAAGGCTGAAAAGGGATGAATACATGGATTGCCAACTTGGCTGTTCACTATTGGACTATGCATAGCTGGATACTCTAAGATCAAATCCAGAGCATTGAAGAATGAAGTGAAGAAAATTAAGAGTGGAGATAATGCCAACTCAGCCCATGCTTAAACCCTAAAACCCTTCATCTTATGCTATATAAAGAGATCATATTGAAGAAGAAAAAAGGGATCGGAAAAAATCACACTACCAGCCAGAGATCAAACCACTGCTCCTCTCTCTCTCTAATAGGCTAGCTAGAAAAAGAAAAGAAAGAAGAAAAAGGAAGAAACTTGTTCTTCTCAACAGTAGCAAAAGAATTAGGTAATTAATACCTAAAATCATGTAGGCTCCAAGGAGCCAAGCAATGTACCCTTTTCATGAAATAAAGTTTTCTTTGAAATTTATGTATTTCTTCATTTTACTTTTATTTTCGGGTTTGTTCTTGATCTTTCTTTGCTTCCTTTTTATTTATTTGGAGCTTTTGAAATAAATAAAATGAGAAGGCTACATGATATTTTAGCTTGTTTCATAACAAGTTGAACATGTTTAGTCTAATGATAAAAAAAATATATATCTTTTTGCTTTTACGGTTTGCAATAAAATATTAAAAGAAAGTAAAAAAAAAAGAGTTTATTGATGTCTTTAGCTAAATAGGATCTGTTTTCATATATTAGCGCACAATAAAAATATAAATATAAAGTTGTAAGCTTTCATGCTTCTTCCTTTGATCTCTTCTTCTCCTTTCTTTTTTTTGAACAAACCTCTTAATTCTTTCTTAAAATGGCTGATTAATTGAAATATAAGAGTTGAGCCAGTGTTGGTCTCCTTTTATATCAAGATTATGTCAATCATTTTATAAAAAGAATTAATAGGAATAAAAGTGACAAATAAAAAATTAAATTACACAAGAGATGATTAAGTTGAGCCAGTGTGGTCTCCTTTATCATTCTCTCAATCTAAAGATTCAAAGGACCTATTTGCATAAAGAAGCTAATTGATCAATAATTGATGCATATGTATATATGCCGAAATTTTGATGAAATTGAAAGCTATGTGCAAATAGTGAGAGAAGGAGGACTAAATTGCAAATAGACATCAGCTATGCTGAAATTTGTCATTTGTATATTTAACCCTATGATATCTCAAGGATTTGTCCAATGATCAACTAAAAAGAACACCCAAATCATGATTTTAAATGAATCAGGGTCCTCCCTGCATATTTCCAAATTCTGACAACCTTTTATGTTTGAAACATGTTGAGTTCATGAATTTTTGGAGCTTTGATTTCTCTTTTTCTGCTACCAATGCAAAAACAGTGGCTTTCATGCCTAAAAGACCTGTTCTGACCTCAACCAGCCAATATGATATGTTCTAATGCCTTTGTACCAGTTTCTGGTACAGTACCGAAATCCAACTCATCAGCCAAGCATGGCTTAGAGGCTGCTGGCACAGTGGTACACCTCAGCAGGCCAAAATTGACCCCTGTCAGTGAACTGGACAGTACGAGTCACTTCAAAACTCAAAATGAAAAACAAATTGTACAGTTAAATAAAGGACTCCAAGACACATAAATTTGACACAAATTTCATAATGATTGGATTTTATTTCGATTTTATATGAATTTTTGAAGTTCGGATTCAGAAACAGAAAAAATCAGCATTTAAATAAAAGGGGGCTGCTGCTGGTAAATGGACAGCACCGATTGATTAAAAATCCAAATCAAAGAACAAACATCATGATTAAATAAAAGACTTCAAAATACACAAAATGGACATAAAATTCATATTTTTCTGATCTCATTCCAATTTAATATGAATTTTCAAAGTTCAGCTTATTAAAAATGAAAATCCAGCAATTAAAACAAGAAAATTACTCTAAATACCCCTGTCTCAAATAAAACATGAAGAAAATAATAATAAAATTCCAAAAATCATAAAAATAGTTTTAGTTATGATTTACACAACATCTACTGATAATATAATAAAATAATGCATATTTATTCACAAAATCTATAAAAAGATGCGTATTAAAATCCATTCATATGCATTTCATATCATACAACTAATACAACTAACCAAATAAATATTCTAAAAATGAAATCAAGTTCCTCTGAACTTTGTATGCACTCTCAAATACCTAAATCAGGTTCACTTGACAGATGTATACCACTTGCTGGTACTAGATCAGTGATGTACCGAAAGTTCAAAGCTTGAATCATGCTCAAAGACCAAACAAACCCAAAATTAATGCTTTAATCAATCCCTATATGACAAAACAATGATGAATGACAAGTAATCGAAGAAAACAAATAGAATAACCCAAAGAAAAGGGATTAAAATCCCATTCGGATGTCCAATAATGTCTTAACCGAGAACAACCATCTCCGATGATCGGAGGTCACCGACAAGAGGTGAATCAGGTTCAGAAGGTTGAGGCGATCGTGACCATGTCCTCCTCTACCTCGGCCGTGACCGGAAAGGTGCCGGAATCCAAACCCCGAAGGCCGGAGAAGAACCCTAATGCGGGTATTAAACCCGACCCATTATCTTGCTGCACGAACCTCAAAGCAACACTTACCGTTCGATTTCGGCACCGAGATGAAAGATTTAAATGGAAGTCCGAATCTCGAGAAGGCTAGAGAGATCCGATGGTCCAAAATTAACCCAACGACTAACATCCCACTGATGTGCGGGACCTTCATGTTATATTAAACGAAGCCTTACAACCAAATCTCAAAGCATGGATGTCAACCATCAAGTCTGGCACCAATTTTAAAGTCCAATAATAATGTTTGATATTTATGTGAATCTAAAACCCAAAATACACATCTCAAAGCCCAATTAATAATTAAAATCATTAAATCCAAGTTCTTTTACAAGGAAGTCCCTCTGACAAGTTCTATTTTCAGCACAGTCCTCATAAAATTGTAAATAGGTCCCTGGTTACTTTAAAACCTTTTAAAATAGACCCTTGGGTGCCCAATTTACACCTTAAACCCCACGTAAAGCCTAAATTACAAACTCATATCCTCTCAGCTTTGTAAATAAGCCCTGGGGAAAACATAAATATTTACAAATAGGCCCTTCTCAGTCCTTTTCAATCATAACTTTTTCATCTTAAGTCCAAATCAATTCAAACCACCTCCAAATGAACTCAAATTGAATTCTTCATGTGTCTAAATCAAAATTGAACATGTCCAAGTATCAGCCAAATCCTGAAATGACTAAAATACCCTTTCTTTAAAATTAAATGATTTCATAACTCAAGTATAAACAAACAATGTATATAAATCTTTCAAATGTTCAAATCCTTATAATTTTAATATGAAAATCACACACAGGCACATATGTTCAAATGCAAAGACCAAAATCAATACATGAGTCCCCTTTTAGCCCCTTTATTCAATTCACAACAAATAGGCCCCCAAATCCCGGAATGGACGAGGTATTCAGTATGGCTTGGGAGGGCCATCTGATGTAATTAACAGCGGGGGCTTGCGCCCGCTGGGAGTTAAACGTCCCCACAATCATTAAACTCTCTCGATGGACCGATCACGAATCGTAGGTCCGTCGAGGGTGAACCAAAAGGAATAGCAGAGAGAAAGAAAGTAAATGTTTCGAGTTCGATGTTCTTTAATCAACAGAGAGCATTGAGCCACGAGACATTTAAATACGCATGCACATACCTTCCCATACCAATAGCTGTGCAACTTTCTGCGCCCTACAGGTTTTGGCACGCCCGGTGGGACATTCTCCTCCTCACAGGTTCGGGATCCGATACGAAGATAAAAGGAACATACTCAAGTAGCCAATGACTTCAAAACGCTCAAACAACAAGTCATTGGACCGCTTGAGTTATGTCATTTCCTTTTATATTCGATATCGACGCCTATGGATTGAATAATCGGGCTAACACTCATGTATAAGTTTTCATATGAAAATTGACTAATGAAATTTCAAGTTTTGCTTGCTTGCAGGAATGGCTTACACCACAATCAACGCACGCTCTTTTGCCCAAGTTGCCAGCCTCCCAGCTGGGGAAGAGGTGGTTTATTTTGGGACTTTCGCAGTCCCTGTTAATGAAGTTAGGGCATTCGAAGCCCCTGTTCCCACTCTAATGAATGAACAACTGTCCCTCGGGTCCATCACCGAGGAGGAAGTTACAGATGATGATGAAGTATGTTACTTTCTCACCCCTAAAGGGATGGACGGTAAGACGTTCATTCCTCTCTCCAAAACTAGGCGCGCAAGAAGGCGCGCGTCTAAGAAAATTAACCCAACTCCAGTGACCCCTCTGTCGGTCACCAGGAAAAGAAATCTCCAAGCTTACCAGGATGAGCTGGTGGCTCAACCAGCCCTTCCCGTCAGCAACTCATTCTCCCCTCTCAGGATAGTGAGGAGAAATCCCTCAAACCGTCTCGTTCATCTATAAACCGAAAAGGATGAACACCGACCGCAAAATGGTTGACGATACTGCTATGGCCATTCATAAGGCCCACAAACAGCTTCGCGTATTGAAGCAGCGCAGGAGTCGACACTACGTACATCCTGCACAAGAAACCTCTACATCCCTTTCCGTCAAATCTAGGTTGACGTTTCCAGCCCAAAAGCTGGGGGCATCCAATGACGCCCAACCCTCAATCAAATCGAGGCTGACGTTCCCAGCCTCAAGACCAAAACCAACTTTTTCAGCCTCAAGGCTGGGGGTACCTGATGTTGCCCCGCTAAAACCAAAACTCCGTCGAGAGATGCGTGCAAGCACCTCTCAAAGCTCAAGTAAAGAGGGATCAAATCAAACCCCTCGAATTCTGAGAAGACCAACCAGTGTACATGATAGGCTGGGGGCACGAATCGATCCGCACCCCTCCAACACTGGAAGCTTGACAATAGTGGCCCCAAATGCCACTCACAAGAAGCGAAGGGTCGCTAAAACGTACTCTAAGCAAGAAGAAGAAGCGACGGTCTTCGTGATAACCATTAATGAAGACCTCGAAGAGGAAGATGACCATAAACCCTCCAACCCTACCGTATGCATGGTGAGAAAAGGGAAGGACCCCATCGTCGAAAATCCAAGTGACGATGAAGAGGAGTCTGATGCAGCATGCCTTCCTCCTATAAATACCAGACCCAAAACCGTAAGTGGCTCAGATATAGGTCATATGGATGGGCCCGCATTGGGTAACTTCCATACCGTCTTGGCGACTTCTCCATGTGCTGGTGAAAGTCAAAACGGCACACAAACGCAAGAACAAATGTTATCTGCCTTCAATCAAATGCAAGCCGAGATACAAAATCTTAGAGCTGAAGTACATCAAGCCCACGAAAGGGAGCAAAGGTTGATAGCTGAAATCCGAGGGAAAGGCCTCGCTGGTTCGGAACTCGAAAGAGGAGAAACATCAAATCGATCCAGCCCCGTAAACGGGCTCGAAAGATCAGAAAGACCAAACCCTCAAGAAAGACGCAGGGTACATTGGGAAGATGAAAGGCGAGAAACCTCCCCAACCTTTACTGCGATTGACGTTCAAGAAATGATCAGCCGTCAATTACGAGAAATGGGGATCGCCCCAAAACAAACAACACTGCGAATAGGGAAACCATACCCTCCCGAATTCGATATACCAAAATACCCCCCAACATACACTGTTCCTTTATTTTCCAAGTTCTCAGGAAACGGGACAGATGAGACGGGACCTGAACAACACGTCAGCCACTTCATGATTCAATGTGGCGACTCTTCAAGAGAAGAAGCGTTCCTTTGTCGCCAATTCGCTAGAAGCCTTTCAGGACCAGCATTTCAGTGGTATTGCTCTCTAAAACCAGGAAGTATAAAATCCTGGGACCAAATGGCGCGTGCCTTCATAGACAGGTTTGCCACTGCGAGCAGTCCGATAAGACTGGCCGATTTAGCATGGGCCAAACAAGGGCCAAATGAAACTCTTCTGGCATACATCAACCGCTGGAGAAATATGAGCAACAAGTCGAGCCATTCCATACCCGAAAGGGAGGCAGTTGATTTGCTCATAAGAAGTACATCCGGCAAAATGAGAGAAATGTTAATCGTTGCCAACCCTAACAGTTATCAAGACCTGGTAGACACTGTATCCAGGTTGGGGCAAACAGATATAGAAGAGAAGTCATCAACCTCTTTCAAACCTAGAAGAGATTTTCCAAAGAAAAAGGAATCAAAGACGGTATACGCCGTCAAAACCAATAAAGTCAACAAAACAGAAAACAGAGATTCTGACTCTTCTGACGAGGAGGCGAGACAAGTTGATAGCCAACCCACTCAGCCAATTCCTCGCGGTAACCAAAATAATCGTTACTCCAAATCATTGGAGGAACAAAAAGGCAAGAAGTACTCCTTTAAAAGGGAGAAAACAGCAAAAATATTTAGACAAGCCTTGGAAGATGGTATGGAATTGCCTCCAAGCAAACGCCCCGAGCAGGCAGATAAGGTTGATCACCCTAACTATTGTCCATATCATAGGGTGATAAGTCATAAAATAGAAGACTGTTGGGTCTTTAAAGACCTAATAGAAATAAGAATCCGAGAAGGTCGCTTGCAATTAGCGCCAAGTGCCGTGCAACAACCCGCACCTCACGAACAAGTTAATGTTGTCTCTCATGTCGAGATGATTGAAGAAAAGGGGTCTGAAAGTCCCGTAAATGAAGCATGGGAATTCCACCTTTCCAAGAAAACTAAAAAGTCGCTGAAACAGCTTCTGAAGGAGCCTCGAGTCAAATGGGATAGCAATTTAAACCCCGCTGTGCCAAGGCCCCCAAAACGGGTCATCCATCGTAAACCAAACAAGAATGGCAGCCAGAAGGGCAAGAAATCGCCCAAACCAACAGAGTTGCCTACACCTTCTGAAATCCAAAAACACATACAAACCTTAGAGAATCATAAGCAAGGTACTCCGCTACCGCTGACCCTCTCAGACTTCTTAACAGGAGATGTATTAGCCTTAATGTTGGGCCTCAAAGCTGAGAAAGGGGAAACAAGTAAAACCCCTCAAGAAGGAGAAAGAAATGATGATCATGAGATGCGTGACGTGGGTGTCTATGGAGGAAGTTCCTCGAGTGACTCGGATGATGGTGAAGTCACCTTCATCAGAAATGAGGGACCCGACTACCAAGCAGTACTCCAATCGAATACATGCATTCCCGAACGTCAACTACCGCAAGAACACTCTTACAAAAGGAATACGATATTTTTATGTGGGATATGCAACCTAATAGAAAGGAAGCAGCCTATAACAGTATGTCCCCGATGCGGACCCAAACCTGAAAGGTTCCTAATTAGAAGAGCCGAACGGTTATATGAAGGAGACATTAGATACCTCCGGGATCGAGGAGCATTTGAAATAGATGAGAAGGGCGAGACCTGCGTTGTGAAGCGCGTTATGTCAAACGCCACTTATATCTTAGGAAAAATCCCGTATTCGGATAACGAGAGGGTTGTCAATGACTTGGGCATAATTGAAAAATCACGCTTTAAGCATAAATACAAAATCAATCGGAATACCTCCGTAAGCTCAGATGATTCTACCCACGAGGCTTGCTACATGGTATCGCTGGAAGTAGAAGAAGAAGGGGAAGAATATGAGATTACCGCGAAGGAGGCTCCCAAAGAATTAGAAGAAGGTGGCCAGAACACGATAGACGAATTGACAGAAATCAATCTAGGAAGTAAGGAGACACCTAGACCCACATTCATAAGTGCCTCTTTGCCCGATGACATGAAAGAACGAGTAACGAAGCTCCTAAGGGAATATATTGATTGCTTTGCGTGGAATTACCACGAAATGCCGGGTTTAGACCCGCGGGTAGCCACCCATAAGTTGAAGATAGACCCTGAATTCAAACCAGTCAAACAAGCACCTCGTCGAATGAGAGTGGAACTGGAAGAACAAGTTGCGGCCGAAACCAAAAAGTTGATAGATGCAGGGTTTGTACGAGAAGAAGAAACCCCCGACTGGATAGCCAGCATTGTCCCTGTCAAAAAGAAGAATGGCCAAATCCGCATATGTGTGGACTTCCGAGACCTCAACAAAGCATGTCCCAAAGATGATTTCCCGTTACCAGTAACAGAGATAATTGTAGATCATACTTCAGCATACGAAGTCTTCTCTTTCATGGATGGATACGCTGGTTACAACCAGATTAAAATGGACGAGGCCGACCAAAAGCATACGTCCTTCCGCACTCCCATAGGGGTGTACTGCTATAAAGTCATGCCCTTTGGTTTAAAGAATGCCGGCGCTACATATCAACGCGCGATGACCAAAATATTCGATGATCTTATACACAAGATTGTCGAATGTTATGTTGATGATTTAGTTGTCAAGGCCATGACCTATGAAGAGCATTTGGAGAATCTGCACATAGTCTTCGAAAGACTCAGGCAACATGCCCTAAAGCTTAATCCCTTGAAGTGTGCCTTCATGGTCTCATCCGGGAAATTCCTCGGGTTCGTAGTAAGGCACCGCGGGATCGAAATCGACCCAAGCAAAATCAAAGCCATAATGGAATTAAAACCCCCCCAAAACCTCAAACAGTTGCGGTCTCTCCAAGGGCGACTAGCGTACATACGCCGCTTCATTGCAAATCTATCGGGTAAGATACAACAATTCACCCGACTAACGAAAAAGGATGTTCCGTTTAAATGGGACTCAGATTGTCAAGTCGCTTTTGAGCGAATAAAACAGTACCTTTTGCACCCGCCGGTACTGGCAGCACCTATACCAGGAAAGCCTCTTCTTCTATATATTACGGCCCTTGAAGGATCATTGGGCGCATTAATGGCTCAGGAAAATGAAGAAGGTAAAGAAAATGCTTTATATTACCTAAGTCGCATGTTGGTGGGGGCTGAACACAATTATTCCCCGATTGAAAGGCATTGCTTAGCCCTGGTGTTCGCAATAAAGAAATTACGACACTACATGCTAGCGCACAAAGTCAAGCTGATATCACGAGTAGATCCCCTCAAGTACTTAATGACTAGACCCATGCTCACAGGGAGATTGGCTAAGTGGGCCATCATCCTAACCGAATTTGACATAACGTATGTGCCTCAAAAGGCCATAAAGGGGCAAGCATTGGCCGACTTTCTGGCAGAACATCCTATACCTGATGATTCACCATTGGCCTGTGATTTTCCTGACGAGGAGATCATGAACATTGAAAGAGAAAAACCCAGCTGGGAAATGTATTTCGATGGAGCATCGTCCATAAGGCCCGTTCCTGGTAATCAAGTGCCTAAGATTCGGGCCGGTATCGGCCTAGTATTCATAACTCCCGCAAAAGGAATAATACACCATTCCTTCGCACTAACAGAGCCATGCACAAATAACGAAGCAGAGTACGAAGCTTTGATCGCCGGACTCGAAATAGCGATAGAGACAAATATACAGAAACTAAAAATCTTTGGGGATTCTCAACTAATTATAAGCTAGGTCCTCGGAGAATACAAAGTGCTTAAACCATAATTGATAAGGTATCATGAAAGGGTAATCGAACTTATGCGGGAAATCCCCGAGATCATTTATGAGAGAATAACGAGAGCTTCAAATGGTAAAGCAGATGCCTTGGCTCGTATTGCCAAAGAGTTGTGCGAACCCGAAGATAACGAGGTGCGTATTTCCATAAGGAACAGACAGCCTCTGTCTCCATGTTTCTCAAAACAAGAACTAGAGAAAGAGAAGACACTCGCCCAAAACGAAGGAGAAATGATAAAAGAGACCCAAACCGAAGTATCAGTAGTACAAGATGAAGAAGATTGGCGTCAACCATTCATCAACTACCTCAAAAGTGGAATACTACCTAATGAGAAGTCCAAGCAAGAGCAAATTAAGAAGCGTGCCCTCCGGTATGTGTTTAACAATGATACCCTGTACCGTAGATCATACGAAAACCTTTGGCTCCGTTGTATAAAAAAAAGAGAGGCTCTCCAAGTAATGAAAGAGGTTCATTCTGGGATATGTGGGGCACACCAATCTGGGCCTAAAATGCGACTGAAAATCAAACGCTTAGGATATTATTGGCCTTCTATGATATCTGATTGCGAAGAACACGCGAAGAAATGTCATCTGTGTCAGATACACGGTGACTTCATTCACCGGCACCCAAACCCTCTACATCCCACAGTAGCATCATGGCCATTTGATGCATGGGGTACAGATATTGTGGGACCGATAGATCCACCTTCATCAGAAGGTCACCGCTTCATCCTAGCTGCTACCGACTACTTCTCCAAGTGGACAGAAGCAGTGGCCCTTAAAGAAGTGAAAGCCACTGATGTCGTTAAATTTTTCCGAAACCAGGTACTCTATCGATATGGAATACCAAGAAGGATAATATCTGATAATGGAACAGCATTCAAGAATGTGAAGATTGATGCTCTCGTCAATCAACATGACATAGATTGGAGGTATTTCTCCGCTTACAATCCAAGAGCCAATGGGTTGGCAGAAGCTTTCAACAAAACCCTCATCAAAATCCTGAGGAAAACAGTGGACAAGAATTACAAAAACTAGCATGAGAAACTACATGAGGCATTATGGGCTTATCGTACCACTTACCGTACCCCTACCCAGGCGACCCCATACTCTTTGGTATTCAGGGCTGAGGCGGTGTTACCCCTAGAAGTGGAAATCCCGTCCCTAAGGGTAGCATTGCAATCTGAAATGACCGTCAATGAGAGTACGAAGCTTAGATTGGATGAATTAGATGCCATGGACGAAAAGAGGTTGGCTGCTCATCAAAGCCTAGAATTATACCAAGCCCAAATGGCGAGATCGTACGATAAATTAGTGCGAGTAAGAACATTTCGAAAAGGAGATCTAGTTTTGATACCAAAATGACTAATATTAGGGTGTCATTCGGGCCCCAAATTCTCAGCTAATTGGGAAGGACCCTATGTAATTGGGCAAGTGTTTGAAGGAGGTGCCTATGTGTTAGTCGATCACCAAGGTAATGTTGTCACCACTCCTATCAATGGACGATATCTCAAGAAATATTATGCATAAACGAAAACCCCCACGAATAAAAAGACCAAATCGCAGCATGAGTGAAATTGTCTCGAGCGAAAAAGTAAGGTCCCCTAACTACCCACAAAATCCATAAAGGCTTCTCGCCACAAAATGGGTTTTGTTAAGTTTGTACCCTTAAACAATTAACACTGGCAAAGTTTGTCCAGCCAGTTCTGAATATGGACAAACAAGTTTTATATTTTGTACTTTAAACAAAATATGGGCTTTGGTGTTGTGCCCATTTGAAACAACTATCACTGGTTTTGTCTTTCCTCCCAGTTCGAAAAAAGGAGAGACAAGGTTTCTTCATTGTCCTTTAAACAATGGAGTGCCTAATGATGATATCTCAAATAAAATCAAAAGATTAAAGAAAGTGGTCGTTTAGACTATTTAAATTCTGAAGGCACAAAATCCCTTTTTAAAACAAAATATTCAAAAATAATAGTGTTCGCATTTCCTGCGATACCCTCGCCTAAGGATTGATGCCGCATAGGCTATTCAAGAAGGCGCGAGAGGAGTGAATAAGATGCCACCCTCAAACAAGTGCATGCATACACCAAAGTCCCACCATAATATAAAAAGAGTGGAGAGATGTAAGGCCCACAAAGAAAGCCTCAAGCACAAAATGGGCTTTGTCAAGATTGTGCCCTTTAAAACAATTGTCACTGGTACGCTCGTCTAACCAGTCATCTAAAACGACGAGCAGGCTTTATATATTTGTACCGAACAAAATAAGGCTTTGATGTTGTGCCTAGGTCACGTGAGCACTAAAACAATTATCATGGCCCAAAATAAGAGAAGCTGAGAGCCCAAAAGTAATAACCCTAATCGGGTTCTCACCAAACCAATCTCTGCGAAAACCAGCCTTGAGCCAGATCAACACCCATGAATAATGAACTTATAGATTAATGCCCCATAGGCCACAATCCAAAACACACTGAAGTCCCACCAAAGGCGAAACCCAAGACTCGATGCGCCTTTAACAGCCGTCCCCCGGACCATAATCAAACCAGAGCTCGAGAACAAGAACCCTTAGCTCTAAACATTAAAGTCCTACATAAGACTAAAGCCCACAATTTGGCGCACCTCTACAACAGTCCCACCGATAACAACCAGGGACTTCTCGAACTGGAGTTAAAAAAAATCAACCAGCCGTTAAGTACAAGTCCCACGGGTGACAAGCGAATACCCTAAAGCCCAAGCATAATTTGGCATACCCTTCAGATGCGTCCCACAGGCGACGTCTAAACCCAAGTCGTATAATAAATTCTCGTGGCTTCGAAACCATCATGCAAAGACCAAAGAACACTGTTTAAGCCCTATGTAGGCCAGAGTCCATGATAGACTCTTAATTAAAACCATGTCCCCACCAAGGCCCAGTACACAAATAGGCCTACGGTCAGATTGCAACCATGAATGAAACTTGTAATAATACCTTACTCAAACCTGTGTCCCACCAGCCTCAAACCCAAACAGCGCATAGGTGGGTCGGTTATCGAGATGCACAACAAGACCGTGAGGGACCGCCCAACACTGCAAATGTTCCTTCACACAAGTCCCACAGGCGAATCCTTAAACATTTTTCACAGTCGGTGCGACATATATACAGCATATGGGCTAGTCAGTTACCGAGAAGTGAATCGAAACTATGGAAGATCACAAACAAGCCCCACGGGCAAACCCTCAAACAGTTTCTCGCGTTTGACACGACGTATATGTAGCATATAGGCTAGTCAGTTGCCGAAAAACGAAACGAGGCTGTGGAAGATCACAAGAGCATATAAGGCCGATCCTTCACCAAAGTCTCACAACCCTTTACCCCTTTTTCATCCGAGGTGCGACGAAAGTACAGCATATGAGCTAGTCAGTTACCGAGAAGTGAATTGAAACCGCGAAAGATGACAAGCAAAACCCCCAAGCTAAAGCCTAATACCAAGAATCTTCATCTCTAAATACACTAGAAATCCCACCCAAAGCGAAAACCTACAATTTGGCATGACTCTAAATCTACCTTTTGATGATACCCAGACTGGGGTCAAATAGTCGAATTCCCTGACTCCATAAAAGCCCAAGGCCACAAGTTGGCAAGCTCTTCAATGTATGTTCCGCGGGTGACAAGCAGAACCCTCAGGCTGTAGCCCCATTTGGCGCGCCCTTTGAACACTGACCCTACCAATAACTAAAATTCCTATACATGTCCCAAGGGTGACATCTAAACCCAAAACCAGATAATACTTTCCGAGCATTAGAATGAAACCTACAACAAGCAAACCAAGCTCCACTCGTAAGAGAAACATTGTTTCACTAAGCCGCATCAATCTCATGGAGATGCGTGAAAACATCCAACCTTAACGGGTTCCGTACGACCGATGTAACCCTTAAGTGGGACGGTCTTGCGCAGTCATACATGCTGATGTAGCCTTTATGCGGGACAGCATGCGTGAATATCCAACCTTAACGGGTTCTGTATGATCGATGTAACCCTTAAGTGGGACGGTCTTACGCAGTCATACATGCTGATGTAGCCTTTATGCGGGACGGCGTGCGTGAATATCCAACCTTAACGGGTTCCGTATGACCGATGTAACCTTAAGCGGGACGGTCTTACGCAGTCATACATGCTGATGTAGCCTTTATGCGGGACAGCGTGCGTGAATATCCAACCTTAACGGGATCCGTATGACCGATGTAACCCTTAAGTGGGACGGTCTTGCGCAGTCATACATGCTGATGTAGCCTTTATGCGAGACAGCATGCGTGAATATCCAACCTTAACGGGTTCCATATGATCGATGTAACCCTTAAGTGGGACGGTCTTGCGCAGTCATACATGCTGATGTAGCCTTTATGCGGGACAGCATGCGTGAATATCCAACCTTAACGGGTTCCGTATGATCGATGTAACCCTTAAGTGGGACGGTCTTACGCAGTCATACATGCTGATGTAGCCTTTATGCGGGACGGCGTGCGTGAATATCCAACCTTAACGGGTTCCGTATGACCGATGTAACCTTAAGCGGGACGGTCCTACGCAGTCATACATGCTGATGTAGCCTTTATGCGGGACAGCGTGCGTGAATATCCAACCTTAACGGGTTCCGTATGACCGATGTAACCCTTAAGTGGGACGGTCTTGCGCAGTCATACATGCTGATGTAGCCTTTATGCGAGACAGCATGCGTGAATATCAAACCTTAACGGGTTCCGTATGATCGATGTAACCCTTAAGTGGGACGGTCTTACGCAGTCATACATGCTGATGTAGCCTTTATGCGGGACGGCGTGCGTGAATATCCAACCTTAACGGGTTCCGTATGACCGATGTAACCTTAAGCGGGACGGTCCTACGCAGTCATACATGCTGATGTAGCCTTTATGCGGGACAGCGTGCGTGAATATCCAACCTTAACGGGTTCCGTATGACCGATGTAACCCTTAAGTGGGACGGTCTTGCGCAGTCATACATGCTGATGTAGCCTTTATGCGGGACAGCGTGCGTGAATATCCAACCTTAACGGGTTCCGTACGACCGATGTAACCCTTAAGTGGGACGGTCTTGCGCAGTCATACATGCTGATGTAGCCTTTATGCGGGACAGCTTGCGTGAATATCCAACCTTAACGGGTTCCGTATGATCGATGTAACCCTTAAGTGGGACGGTCTTACGCAGTCATACATGCTGATGTAGCCTTTATGCGGGACGGCGTGCGTGAATATCCAACCTTAACGGGTTCCGTATGACCGATGTAACCTTAAGCGGGACGGTCCTACGCAGTCATACATGCTGATGTAGCCTTTATGCGGGACAGCGTGCGTGAATATCCAACCTTAACGGGTTCTGTATGACCGATGTAACCCTTAAGTGGGACGGTCTTGCGCAGTCATACATGCTGATGTAGCCTTTATGCGAGACAGCATGCGTGAATATCCAACCTTAACGGGTTCCGTATGATCGATGTAACCCTTAAGTGGGACGGTCTTGCGCAGTCATACATGCTGATGTAGCCTTTATGCGGGACAGCATGCGTGAATATCCAACCTTAACGGGTTCCGTATGATCGATGTAACCCTTAAGTGGGACGGTCTTACGCAGTCATACATGCTGATGTAGCCTTTATGCGGGACGGCGTGCGTGAATATCCAACCTTAACGGGTTCCGTATGACCGATGTAACCTTAAGCGGGACGGTCCTACGCAGTCATACATGCTGATGTAGCCTTTATGCGGGACAGCGTGCGTGAATATCCAACCTTAACGGGTTCCGTATGACCGATGTAACCCTTAAGTGGGACGGTCTTGCGCAGTCATACATGCTGATGTAGCCTTTATGCGAGACAGCATGCGTGAATATCCAACCTTAACGGGTTCCGTATGATCGATGTAACCCTTAAGTGGGACGGTCTTACGCAGTCATACATGCTGATGTAGCCTTTATGCGGGACGGCGTGCGTGAATATCCAACCTTAACGGGTTCCGTATGACCGATGTAACCTTAAGCGGGACGGTCCTACGCAGTCATACATGCTGATGTAGCCTTTATGCGGGACAGCGTGCGTGAATATCCAACCTTAACGGGTTCCGTATGACCGATGTAACCCTTAAGTGGGACGGTCTTACGCAGTCATACATGCTGATGTAGCCTTTATGCGGGATAGCGTGCGTGAACATCCAACCTTAACGGGTTCCGTATGACCGATGTAACCTTTAAGCGGGACGGTCTTACGCAGTCATACATGCTGATGTAGCCTTTATGCGGGACAGCGTGCGTGAACATCCAACCTTAACGGGTTCCGTATGACCGATGTAACCCTTAAGTGGGACGGTCTTACGCAGTCATACATGCTGATGTAGCCTTTATGCGGGACAGCGTGCGTGAACATCCAACCTTAACGGGTCCGTATGACCGATGTAACCCTTAAGTGGGACGGTCTTACGCAGTCATACATGCTGATGTAGCCTTTATACGGGACAGCATGCGTGAATATCCAACCTTAACGGGTTCCGTATGGCCGATGTAACCCTTAAGTGGGACGATCTTACGCAGTCATACATGCTGATGTAGCCTTTATGCGGGACAGCGTGTGTGAATATTCAACCTTAACGGGTTCCGTATGACCGATGTAACCCTTAAGTGGGACGGTCTTGCGCAGTCATACATGCTGATGTAGCCTTTATGCGGGACAGCGTGCGTGAATATCCAACCTTAACGGGTTCCGTATGACCGATGTAACCCTTAAGTGGGACGGTCTTGCGCAGTCATACATGCTGATGTAGCCTTTATGCGGGACAGCGTGCGTGAATATCCAACCTTAACGGGTTCCGTATGACCGATGTAACCCTTAAGTGGGACGGTCTTGCGCAGTCATACATGCTGATGTAGCCTTTATGCGGGACAGCGTGCGTGAATATCCAACCTTAATGGGTTCCGTATGACCGATGTAACCCTTAAGTGGGACGGTCTTACGCAGTCATACATGCTGATGTAGCCTTTATGCGGGACAGTGTGCGTGAATATCCAACCTTAACGGGTTTTGTATAACCGATGTAGCCTTTAAACGGGACGGTTTTATGATGTCATGTCACCGATGTAACCCTTAAGCGGGACGGTGCATGAACCAGGAAGATAGAAGACGACAAACCTAGAACTAACTGGAGACGTTTGATCGCTTAGAACCCGATTGAATGGATGCAGAAGGTTTGAGGTACAGCTTGAGTCCAATGAAGATGCCTTGTCAATTAGAACCCGATGGGGGAGATTCAGAAGACTCAGGATTAAACCCTGACTCTGACAAGCATATCTGGTCGCTTAGAACCCGATTGGAGAAAACAAAAAAAAAATTCAGGAGAAAACCAAACTAAGCAAGTTTATCCGATCGCTTAGCACCCGATTGGAGAAGGCTTGGAGAGTTCGTCGACAAAAAGAGAAAGAAGGAGAATGAGTAAGAAAACCGATTTAGACGGATTTATTTAATCACTTAGAACCCGATTAGAGAAGATTCGAATAAATCAACCAAAAAGAGAAAGGAGAAGAAGAATGAGAAAATCACCAAAGCAAACATCAACCACAAATACGTATATCCGAACATACGTATATCCAAACATGATCAACCAAAGCCAAAATACACATACAAAGAGTGGGCTCAAAGGCGCGCACTCTCACAACGAATCCACAAAATGAGACCTAAAGGAAAGTGCCATAAGGCACCATAGTCAAGCAAGGCTCCACAGCCGCATAAACATCCTGAGGGTAACGGATAATCTCTCCTGCCCTAACATCAGATGAACCTGCAGCACCTGAAGCTAACTCTGCAAAGACAAATAAGAGTCACGAAAAGGAATCCAGAAACAATGAAACAAGAAGAGATAAAACTAGTAGTACCTGGCTTGCATGACAAAACGCGCCTGTGTCTCTATACGAAAGAATGATACCCAACACCTAGCTGCCCCTGCTAAATCAGCATAAATGTCATCAGAAAGTGGGACATCAGCAGGAATGCACTGGTCTAAACCAAACTGATGCGCACAGCGGTGGGGCATGTAGGGCTCTAAGACCACCCTGCCTCCTAAACGCAAGGGAAGAAGCCCATGGCGAAGGCTAACCAAAAATCCAGCCCCCGCAGATCCCAACCTCAAACTCTCGTGGTGGTCTCCTCCATGACCCCCATCGAACAAAACCAGATCCTCAAGCCTCTCATCATGACAAGCAAACTGTCTCCCGCCATGAAACCGGAGATAATCATCACTGTCGCGAAGGAAAGCGCGCGCCCGTCGAGCTGATATACGGCTGGCTCTAACCCCAGCTATCTCAGCCAATAAGGGCAAGCGATGTCGCAAACCACTGTCCATCACTGGAGTGTATAACCCTGCCCAATACATGTGGGCCCAGCCAAACAAGTAATGATAAGGAATGACCTCATCACAGAAAGATGGGTCACAAGATGAAGAAACCACTCTCATACTCTTAAAAAGGTTAGCCAATGCGGGAATCGCCAAAGAAACTAACTCTCCCCGAGCCAGTTTGTTCGCCATGACAAAAGCCTCAGGTCTGATAATGCCAACCGGCTGGCTGGGAATGACAAAATAGCAAAGCCACCAAGCTAGAAAGGCTGTCAAGATAGTATCTCGTCCCAAAATCCTATGACGGGAGCAACATGCCTCTGCCATGGAGCCACCATGAAAAATCTCCGCCTTCTTAGTATCAAAAGGGTCCAAGGGATGAGCAAATGACTGGCACGGGTGCCTAACCCGATCAGTAAAATGACGAATCCAGACAGAAAAGGTCACATCACCCTTACGAGAAAGTGTGTGGTAAATGTCAAATAGACACCTGAGCGAGCGTGCATACAAATGAGCACCAGCTGGTGATCGCTGCAATAATGCCACATCACTGGGGAGATACTCGTCATAAGGGTCACCAAAGATGGGTAGGCCGGACAGTCTATGAAACTCTATAGGTGAGATGGTCAACTCTCGGTCCGCTAAGATAAGTGTGTTAGAGGTGTACCTCCACCTCTCTGCTAAAGACTGAAAAAATGACGGGTCCCAAGTGTACTCGAAAAGAGAAAGAAATACTGCACGATAAATACCAACCTTCTCGAGAGCAACCCTCTCTCTCTGCAAGGTGGATCTCACCCAGTCAACCAAGCCTGCCTCGCTCCTCAGAGTACCTGGCGGAAGATACCCGGGAACCCAAGGAAGGGCCCCGGTACCAACCATGTTGAGACCTAAGAGATGAAGAGAATGTGGTGTCAGATCCGACGTAATAGGGTGGAGACTATCACCTAGAAATGAATGATAGTCCCCCTGTCGCAGTGCTGGTCCAGCTCGGTGAGTAACTCCCGTTCTCAAAATAGTTTCCGGTGTCCAATCGATAGGATCACCAGGAAAGCTTCCTCTCACGGGAAAAGGTCCTACCGGCAAGGGGTCATGTCTGGTAAAAGGAACTCCTGCACAAACGAAAATGTCGTAAGTTACACAAGCATGGTCCGAAAAGACCCTAAAACTAAAACCCATAAAAAAGTGGTCCGAAAAGACCCTAAACTGAAACCCATAAGGAAGAATGGTCCGAAACGACCTTAAACTACAACCATAGTCCGAAAAGACTTTAAACTACAGCCAAAGCCAAGCCTCAACCAGGCGAGGTCCAAAAAGACTGTAAACTACAACCATAACCCGAAAGATTCCAAAACATAGCCAAAACCACAAATATAACCAACACCCAATAAATTCCCTACTCAAAAGCAACATGTAAGTGCAAGTGCATGGGAGGCAAGGAAGAGCGTACCTTGGTTGCGAGACATAGTTGAAGATGACAATCAAATCAGCTTCCAAGCTTCAGCGCTAACCTAAACTTTAAACAATTACAAGAAAACATAGAAATATGTTAACTCAGAGTTTAGAATGATTGAAGGGACGGTCCGGAAAGACCTTAAACTACACCAACGGTCCGAAAAGACTTTAAACTACAACCAAAACTAAATTCCAACTTGACATGACCCAAGAAGACCTCGAGATACAGCCAAAACCAACTGGTTAGCCAAAGACCCCACCGAGAAGCACACGAGAAAAACTGGATCAAAATACAAGGTTACACCTACAACCAGAAGGCCATTTTATCTAAACCCTCAATTTTGCAAGTTACCCGCATGGTTCCCGCACTAGATCAGAGATAAAGTTCCCCTGTCTGTAATCCCTCCTCGGTTAGACAGGTTTTCCCATGAGTATGTTTGCAGAGTATGGTCGTTGCCCGGGTCCCCTAATATACAGACATGGGATTAAGTACTCAGGCAAGCTCTGAAGGATGCATACTCAGCCCTTACCCAACCATGCAAGTATTAGCGAGATGAGATGAAGATAACATACCTTTTGAAGTGGATGTGATCGAAGAAGATGATCAGACCCGCTTTCGAGCTCAATGCCCAATATGGAGTTCAAATACCTGAGATTCAACAAAGAAAAGCAACTCAGGAAGAATTCTATAAAGTTCAAGAGGAACACTGGGGGCACCTGGCTAAGATGTTCAATCCTAAGGTCTTCACACCTCACCCAGGTGGGGGGCATTTGTTTGACCCTAAAAAGTCAAGATCATAGTTATTTGGACAAAGATGCCAATTAACTAAATAAATTGATCAATTAAAGGTTTAACCATACTTTAATTCGACACAATGCCACAAAATAGGAAATGAAATTTGCTAAACAAAATCCATGATTAAATCCTACTCAAATAATCATGAATTTTGATATATGGCACATTTCCTAACTCAAAATGGTTAGAGAAGTATTAAATTCACAAAACAGAAGGCTCTGATTAGTGCCACCTGGCACAGGGTACTCATAGCAATTTATATATGCATACTGGGTACAAATTGGGGTACACAATGCCTAACCCTACAACCTGGGCCCCACTGGTCAGTCAAATAAAATAAAATTCGCTGGGTTAGCGAGATAAGCGGACTTGGCTCATGAAAATTGAACTTGTGGACCAAAGGTTCAGTCGAATGGCTCACAGTGCATCGGGTCCACTCAAACCCAATGGCTAGATTAAACTTTGGCGCCCGAGCGTTTTGACCCCTTCATTTTGCGTGGACCCCGAGCACACTGAACCAATGAAGACCCATATGCGGTCTATAGTGAAACGTCCATATGCAAGACGTAAGATATAAAAGGAAATAAACCCCGCTTCTTTCGTGAGGCTGACAAGCAGGTCCCACACTTGTCAGTCTCTTCTTCAAGCTTTGTCTCCCCCCCGGTGACCGAGAAAACAAAAGAGAAGAAGAGAAATTGGTAAAAGAACACCAAATTGCTCCGATTCTCTATGCCTTTATACGATGGCCCTCAAGGCAATGATCATGGCTCGCCCAAGTTAATCTTCGCCTCACCAATTCAGAGAGTTAGAAAGAAAGGGTTGACAGGTGAGTTCGGAAATTGATAAGTCGTAACAACAAAACCTTGAAATTAAAAGCACAATGCCATTTCTCACCTCACTACGATATCCTCTGACCAATCAATTTAAAAAGAAGGGGAAATAGCAAGCCGGGCCGAGACACCCTCTAAGGGTGCGGTGTTGTGAGATCGAAATGGGGAATGGCGCGGTACAGCAACCCCTCTGAGCATTCAAGTTGATTTGTTAAGGTCTAGCAAGGCCATTTAATGACTCAATTGATGAGTCTGTGCAAATATACCCGAAATGGGAACTGCTATATTAATTAATGCGAAAATGAGTTGTAGCAGATCACCAAAGGGAAATTGGCAGCCAAGGAGGGTATAATAACACTCAAACCATGATGAGATTATGTTGTACCTGCACTGTGGCAAAGCCTCATTGGCTGAAGGGTGTATTAAACGGTCAAACCATGATAAGCCGGTCTTACCCCCGAGACAACACAAACACCTGCATATCAGTACACTGTGCTTAATTAACCTTATGCACAGCTGTCTCATGCGCCAGGTATGCTGCCAAAATAGAAGAATCTCCTCCCATGCATGAGGAGATACATGATACAATAGCTCTAAATCTCGGCCATTAAAAGAAATCAAATCAAAGGCTGAAAAGGGATGAATACATGGATTGCCAACTTGGCTGTTCACTATTGGACTATGCATAGCTGGATACTCTAAGATCAAATCCAGAGCATTGAAGAATGAAGTGAAGAAAATTAAGAGTGGAGATAATGCCAACTCAGCCCATGCTTAAACCCTAAAACCCTTCATCTTATGCTATATAAAGAGATCATATTGAAGAAGAAAAAAGGGATCGGAAAAAATCACACTACCAGCCAGAGATCAAACCACTGCTCCTCTCTCTCTCTAATAGGCTAGCTAGAAAAAGAAAAGAAAGAAGAAAAAGGAAGAAACTTGTTCTTCTCAACAGTAGCAAAAGAATTAGGTAATTAATACCTAAAATCATGTAGGCTCCAAGGAGCCAAGCAATGTACCCTCTTCATGAAATAAAGTTTTCTTTGAAATTTATGTATTTCTTCATTTTATTTTTATTTTCGGTTTTGTTCTTGATCTTTCTTTGCTTCCTTTCTTTGTTTATTTGGAGCTTTTAAATAAATAAAATGAGAAGGCTACATGATATTTTAGCTTGTTTCATAGCAAGTTGAACATGTTTAGTCTAATGATCAATAAAAACATATATCTTTTTTTCTTGGCTTTTACGGTTTGCAATAAAATATTAAAAGAAAGTAAAAAAAAGAAGAGTTTATTGATGTCTTTAGCTAAATAGGATCTGTTTTCATATATTAGCACACAATAAAAATATAAATATAAAGTTGTAAGCTTTCATGCTTCTTCCTTCGATCTCTTCTTCTCCTTTCTTTTTTTGAACAAACCTCTTAATTCTTTCTTAAAATGGCTGATTAATTGAAATATAAGAGTTGAGCCAGTGTTGGTCTCCTTTTATATCAAGATTATGTCAATCATTTTATAAAAAGAATTAATAGGAATAAAAGTGACAAATAAAAAATTATTACACAAGAGGTGGTAAAGTTGAGCTAGTGTGTCTCCTTTATCATTCTCTCAAACATAAAGATCCCAAGGACCTATTTGCATAAAGGAGCTAATTAGTCAATGATTGATGCACGTGCAAACATGCAGAAATTTTGATAAAATTAGAACCTATATGCAAATAGTGAGAGAAGGAGGACTAAATTGCAAATAGACATCAGCTATGCTGAAATTTGTCATTTGTATATTTAACCCTATGATATCTCAAGGATTTGTCCAATGATCAACTAAAAAGAACACCCAAATCATGATTTTAAATAATTCAGGGTCCTCCCTGCATATTTCCAAATTCTGACAACTTTTATGTTTGAAACATGTTGAGTTCATGAATTTTTGGAGCTTTGATTTCTCTTTTTCTGCTACCAATGCAAAAACAGTGGCTTTCATGCCTAAAAGACCGGTTCTGACCTCAACCAGCCAATATGATATGTTCTAATGCCTTTGTACCAGTTTCTGGTACAGTACCGAAATCCAACTCAGCAGCCAAGCATGGCTTAGAGGCTGCTGGCACAGTGGTACACCTCAGCAGGCCAAAATTGACCCCTGTCAGTGAACTGGACAGTACGAGTCACTTCAAAACTCAAAATGAAAAACAAATTGTACAGTTAAATAAAGGACTCCAAGACACATAAATTTGACACAAATTTCATAATGATTGGATTTTATTTCGATTTTATATGAATTTTTGAAGTTCGGATTCAGAAACAGAAAAAATCAGCATTTAAATAAAAGGGGGCTGCTGCTGGTAAATGGACAGCACCGATTGATTAAAAATCCAAATCAAAGAACAAACATCATGATTAAATAAAAGACTTCAAAATACACAAAATGGACATAAAATTCATATTTTTCTGATCTCATTCCAATTTAATATGAATTTTCAAAGTTCAGCTTATTAAAAATGAAAATCCAGCAATTAAAACAAGAAAATTACTCTAAATACCCCTGTCTCAAATAAAACATGAAGAAAATAATAATAAAATTCCAAAAATCATAAAATAGTTTTAGTTATGATTTACACAACATCTACTGATAATATAATAAAATAATGCATATTTATTCACAAAATCTATAAAAAGATGCGTATTAAAATCCATTCATATGCATTTCATATCATACAACTAATACAACTAACCAAATAAATATTCTAAAAATGAAATCAAGTTCCTCTGAACTTTGTATGCACTCTCAAATACCTAAATCAGGTTCACTTGACAGATGTATACCACTTGCTGGTACTAGATCAGTGATGTACCGAAAGTTCAAAGCTTGAATCATGCTCAAAGACCAAACAAACCCAAAATTAATGCTTTAATCAATCCCTATATGACAAAACAATGATGAATGACAAGTAATCGAAGAAAACAAATAGAATAACGCAAAGAAAAGGGATTAAAATCCCATTCGGATGTCCAATAATGTCTTAACCGAGAACAACCATCTCCGATGATCGGAGGTCACCGACAAGAGGTGAATCAGGTTCAGAAGGTTGAGGCGATCGTGACCATGTCCTCCTCTACCTCGGCCGTGACCGGAAAGGTGCCGGAATCCAAACCCCGAAGGCCGGAGAAGAACCCTAATGCGGGTATTAAACCCGACCCATTATCTTGTCGCACGAACCTCAAAGCAACGCTTACCGTTCGATTTCGGCGCCGAGATGAAAGATTTAAATGGAAGTCCGAATCTCGAGAAGGCTAGAGAGATCCGATGGTCCAAAAATTAACCCAACGACTAACATCCCACTGATGTGCGGGACCTTCATGTTATATTAAATGAAGCCTTACAACCAAATCTCAAAGCATGGATGTCAACCATCAAGTCTGGCACCAATCTTAAAGTCCAATAATAATGTTTGATATTTATGTGAATCTAAAACCCAAAATACACATCTCAAAGCCCAATTAATAATTAAAATCATTAAATCCAAGTTCTTTTACAAGGAAGTCCCTCTGACAAGTTCTATTTTCAGCACAGTCCTCATAAAATTGTAAATAGGTCCCTGGTTACTTTAAAACCTTTTAAAATAGACCCTTGGGTGCCCAATTTACACCTTAAACCCCACGTAAAGCCTAAATTACAAACTCATATCCTCTCAGCTTTGTAAATAAGCCCTGGGGAAAACATAAATATTTACAAATAGGCCCTTCTCAGTCCTTTTCAATCATAACTTTTTCATCTTAAGTCCAAATCAATTCAAACCACCTCCAAATGAACTCAAATTGAATTCTTCATGTGTCTAAATCAAAATTGAACATGTCCAAGTATCAGCCAAATCCTGAAATGACTAAAATACCCTTTCTTTAAAATTAAATGATTTCATAACTCAAGTATAAACAAACAATGTATATAAATCTTTCAAATGTTCAAATCCTTATAATTTTAATATGAAAATCACACACAGGCACATATGTTCAAATGCAAAGACCAAAATCAATACATGAGTCCCCTTTTAGCCCCTTTATTCAATTCACAACAAATAGGCCCCCAAATCCCGGAATGGACGAGGTATTCAGTATGGCTTGGGAGGGCCATCTGATGTAATTAACAGCGGGGGCTTGCGCCCGCTGGGAGTTAAACGTCCCCACAATCATTAAACTCTCTCGATGGACCGATCACGAATCGTAGGTCCGTCGAGGGTGAACCAAAAGGAATAGCAGAGAGAAAGAAAGTAAATGTTTCGAGTTCGATGTTCTTTAATCAACAGAGAGCATTGAGCCACGAGACATTTAAATACGCATGCACATACCTTCCCATACCAATAGCTGTGCAACTTTCTGCGCCCTACAATATCAAATAAAAAAGGAAAAAAAGAGGAAAAAAAGGAAAAAAGCATAATGTAGTATTAGTATTATCAAATATTATCAAATATTAGTATTAGTTTTTGAAACAATGAAGGATTATGTTTAATGAAGGATTATCAAATATTATCAAATATTGCAACAATGAAGGATTATGTTTAATGCTTATAATATTATCAAATATTAGTATTAGTTTTTGAAAATATTAGTTAAAACATTTAATAATAAAATAAAATAAATAAAATTTCAGTATTAGATTTTAATATTAGTGTCTGAAATTTTACTTAATTTATTATTACTTTATAAATATTAGAAATTTGAAATTTTACTGAACCTGGGACCCGCCTGTCGGACCTATTTATACACGGACATTTAGCTAATAGTCCGTGTAGAAATGGAAGAGAGCTACACGGTCTATTAGCTAGATGTCCGTGTAGAAAGATAATTGCACCCGGTTTATTAGGTAGATATCCGTGTAGAAATATAATTGTACACGGTCTATTAGGTAGATGTCCGTGTAGAAAGAGGTCCGGCAGGCGGGTCCCAGGTTCAGTTACACAATTTTTGTACCCAATATCAATTTTACTTGTGTAAAAAATTATTGTATAAGAAATATCAATTTTTTACACTAAATAATTTGATGAGAATTACTTGTACAAGAATATCAATTCATTCATTACTTGTGTAAAAAATTATTTAGGATTTCATTATTGTATAAGAATTACTTGTACAAAAAATTGATTTATTTAGGGTTTAGGGTTTTAATTGATATTTAGGGTTTAGGGTTTAGAGTTGTCAATTTGCTCTCATTCGATATATTTTAATACTCAACTATTTGCATTCTCTTTGTACACAATTGTGATTTGATCTTTAATTTCTTGCAGAACCATGTCGGTTGAGGATGAGTATGTAGATATGATGGCAGAAGAGGAGCAGCAAGCTACTGCCTCATCAGAAAGAAGGAAAAGAGGGCCGACAATGTGCACGAGCATGTCCGAGCAGAACCATCAAGAAATCTGGTTCACAGAAGACGGGAGTGCTCAGGGAGAAAAACGGATCAAATACTCAAATTGGTGTACGAGTTTGGTGAGGCAACAAGCGAGTATCCTTGTAGAGAGATGGGATCATTTTGGTAAAGCGGAGAAGGACGAGTGGTGGAACATGGTGAAGGTAAAGTGGCTACAACTCTTTTCTTTATTTTCACTGATGTATGATCTATACTTGAATACACTAAATTTGGTGTCAATCAGGCTCAGTGGAACATCGAGAATGATGTTCCAAAGGATAAGACTTTGAAGATTATGAATGCGGGTTGGAAGCAATTCAAGAGCACGTTGAAGACGGAGTTCATGGAGAAAGGGAGAAGTCCGGTCGGCTACTACAAATGGCTAAAACAAGAGGACTGGGATGCTTTTCAAGCTTTGAAGTCCACCAAAGAGTTCCAGGTATCTAACTCGTGCCAAATTTATGCTTATTCTTTCTCGATATGTACTTATCTTTCTAAAACTAACTGATCGTTGTCTTGTTTCTGTGAAGGCAAAAAGTGATAAAGGCAGGAGGACCGTTGCCTTTAACAAGTATCCACACCATCTAGGGTCAGCTGGTTACGAGGGTAAGTCGGCAGAATGGAGGAAAGTACTGGAGCAAAACAAGGATTCTGACTCACCCGTGGTTAGGATCCAAAATCCAAGGGGCAAAGATTGGGTCATGGGTAGAGCCGAGGTAACCGCTGACGGGAGGATAGTACTCCCAAAGGATTTGCAACCCGTGGCTCAAAGAATGGTAAGAGTCCTTTATACTTACTTTGTGACATTCACCCGAAAATTATAACTCCAAAAGTACATCAATTGTTCTTTTGCTTTAACTAATTCTTCTACTTGAACAGTTGGAAGTGGAGGAGGAGGTCAACTCGGGTGCCCGGAGTGTCGAACGACAAAATGAGGTGTTCCGAGTGGAGGGAGCGCTCGAGAATCCAGAACACCCGGGTCGAGTAAGGGGTGTAGGGGGCTACAAGGGCTGGAAGGAGGTGTTCCGAGTGGAGGGACAAAAACCTCGAAGAAAATCTCGTGCCAAGGTAAACAAAGACGAGATAGTTGCGCAGATACGCGCGGAGGTGAGCAAAGAGTACGACGCAAGGTTTGCTGAGATGGAAGCAATGTTGACACAAATTAGATCAGCAACTACGCAGCCATCCGAGCAACCACCTCCCATTTCGCCGGGAATTCGGCGAAGTAGTCAAGCATCCGGCACGTGGGCCTTAGACGATTTGGATAATCTCAAGGTAATCAATACTTGTTCATAATCTAAAGGTAATTAAAACATGTTTGCAACCTTGTTAGACAATATCGCATCATTAAAATAAACAACTTTCCTATAAATTTGCAGGACCCCAGAGCATGCGACCTCGTCCTGTTGCATGGTAGTGTTCCTCTGATCGTTGCTAAGGGCGTTGTACATCCAGGAGCCAAGAGTGTACACTTTGGTCAGCTAAGGCCCGACCATGCATGCGTGCAGGTTGAGTTAGTCGTGGATGGGTGGCAGCGCGTACCCCTTCCTGTCCCTACCGACGAGATGTTTGTGCTTGATGATGCACGGATGTCATTTGTCCAATGGCCCAAGAGTCAGATTGTTTTGGATCAGGTAATCCATAAAAAAATCCATTTATTTGTTACATTCAACTCATTCTTTTTGAAATACTAGAATAATCCATCTATAACTTGATACAGACACGAGGAGATGATGTTACCGGTACGGCGATGTCACCGGTACGTCAGGAGGTGGCTTGCGACGTCGCGGCTGACGCGCCACAATCACCGCCCCGTCCTATGGTCACCGAAGAAGAATACAGCCGTTTGCCCAATGATTTGCGCCTTCTCCACGACTACTTGATGACGGCGCCCGAAGGCATGGAGGCTATCATCATCCCTGTCCCACCTGGGATGTTTCTACACGAAGGCAGGGATCTCCTGCTGTCGTTCAAAGACTTCAAGGACCTCTTCCACCACTTGTCATCCGACAAATGGCTCGATGTTTCACACATCACCATTTTCCTCATGTTAGTGATATTAAAATATTTTCATTATTGTATAGAACTCAAATATATATTCTAATTACAATATGATGAGTTTCAGGAAGCTAGTCCGAAACTGTGATGAGATGGTTGAAAAGAAGAACTTGTGCATGTTTCTGGACCTCGAGAAAGTAAGTTCTACGGCAGTGACATATTATCCGGATATGGCTATCGAGTACATGTGTTCTGCGATGCATCGTGCTAAGGCGGAGGAGAAGAAATTCATTCTCATGCCATACCACGAGGGGTTAGTTCTAATCTTAACTTATGTGTTGTTTATATTTTAATTAAAGAATTGTATAAAGGAATTAAAAGTTAAACATAAAAAAATGAAATCACACCATCAATCATAGCAAACACTTGTGTCACTTTTATATGCTAAAGTACTATAATTCTTCTCCTCGATCCCACAGCAAACATTGGTGCTCGATTCTCATTGTGCCGTACCTAAATGTGGGCATAATTGTTGATTCTTGTAAGCCCAAAGGAAGGATCGCGCTTGACAAGTGCAAAGTTATCTTCCCTTTTGTGAATAAGTAAGCAATAATAATTCTATAGGTTTGCATTTCTTTCAATCATATCAAATTATAAAATTGCTAATTACATTCACTCAATTTTGTAAGGGCTTTTGCAAAATATATTAAAGAGGGAGGATCAGATAGCACGGGCACGGGCACGCGCAAGAAAAGCAAGTTGAGTTGGAAGTGGATGTTGGTGAGCACACTCTTTATGAGTTAGAAATTTCATATCTTGTTAAAAAAATTATTGTCATTCTAACAAATGCCGCTAAATGTAAATTTCAGAGCCCGCAACAGAAGGAGGGTTGGGAATGCGCTTATTACACGATGATATTCATGTTTGACTTTGTCGAAAGAATACAATTCCTATTCCCAAAAGCGGTATGTACTTCATATTAATTTCCTATATAATAAGCAATTGATATCTACCTTTTCTGAAATACTAACTATTATCAAATTATAATTTTGTAGGATGTGACAAAGCAAGCGCATTACACCAAGGATCAGATCGACGATGTGCGGTGCATGTGGGCAAGGTGGTTTGCCATGGAATTTTGTAATCCTCGATATGGATTTGCATAGATTTGTAATAAAAATATGTTTCGAATGAATTTATTGCTATATGAATTTTGTATAAATTTAGTAATTTCTTGCTAATTAATCTGTTTCGAATGAATATTTGTATTTCTGTTGCAAAAAATTGGCTAGCAAAGCTGGAGGCTAGCCCAAAAACAAAATATACAAAAAAAAAAAAAAGGTATTTATACACGGATATTTCACAATTGTGCGTGTACGATAGAAAAAACAAAATCAAAAATTAGCTATTGCACACGGTTATTTAACAGTTGTCCGTGTACAATAGCATAGAGCTACACGGACATTTTATAAAAAACCGTGTGCAATACTAATCATACACGGATATTTTAGAAAAATCCGTGTATGATAGCCTTGCTGGAGGCGAAATACAAAAAATCTTCAACTATTTGTACACGGATATTTACCAAAAGTCCGTGTATAATAGCTAAGAGAGCTACACGGACTTTTAATACAAAGCCGTGTAGAAAGAGGAATCGTACACGGTTAATTAGGGGATATCCGTGTAGTTCGGTAACTTGTAGAGCGACACCGGCAGGTCTTTGTACACGGTTAATTAGGAAATATCCGTGTAGAAATCATTATAATCACACACGGTTAAATATCCGTGTGTAGTTTCTGACCTATTCATACACCCTGGCTTTAAACACAGCAGGAAATCCGTGTAGCTCTTCCATTAATGTCCGTGTGCAATCTGTTTTTCTGTAGTAGTGGATGAGGAAGTTCATACCCTCGTAAGAAAAGTTCAAAATTAATAAAGAAAGATTTATACATAATAATTAATAGTAAAATATATACTTAGTTTGTTAGGTGAATTAATACTGTATGACAAAAGAAAAGATATAAATCACACATGGTTCCACATAAGCACACAAAAATGAATTACATTGAAAATAAAGTAACATACATGATAGCACAACATAGTGAATTGAATAAAGATAAACCACCGGTACACACAATTTAAATTGGATACATGATATTATGAAATAAAAGAAAATAAATTAAGGATACAAGATGACCTATAAATATAGGTGTATACTTAGCTTAGCGCAATCATTGGTTTTTGTAGCTAAGCATACTATATTTGGTTTGAATAAAAGAAAGTACGGTTTGAATAAAAGTAAGGACAAACAATGAGATGCCGCCCAGGAGGGAGAAGGGTATCAAATAGCGTCTCTTGAAATCTGCATAGTATTTTTTTATACTGGATCTTTTGTGATTACGGTATTTTATTTTACTCGCCAACCTCACAAGGTCACGTGACAAAGGGATATCATTGGAAACTATAGTTTTGTACCCTTGTATAGAGCTCAAAACATCCTTTGGGTCCCCTAGAATTGTGATTATACGTTTGGCTCGCAATAGTGTAACATCTTCTTCTGTTTGTACCAATTGCACAATGCATGCAACATAGGCTGTGACGGAGAACCCACAAACTATGCCGTACCCCCGTTCAAATGCTAAAAGATTTTTATAAATTTCAGTTTCATGTAGAAAATGGTTCCAGAATGGTAATTGGATCACTCCAGATAATATCCTCTCATAGAAAGTCACGTCAAAGCCACTGGCGGCATGCTTGTTGAAAACAGTTGCATATAATTGCATGTTTGTTGCACTAGGAAAATGGAAGACTTTCATATTGAAACCTACTGAATTTGTTTCATGAAACTTCCCTTCGGGAGTTCGAGACCAATGGAAGATGTGTAGTAGATGTTGGAAGCCATTTTGGGGGACGGTAATGGTATTATTATGCAGTTTGGACTTGGGCACTCCTAGAGTTCTGAAAACGTGAAAGAATTTGAACACAAGTTCGTGGATTGGGGTATTAAGCTTGCGACTTAGGTTGGAATGCTTTGTACATACAGCCTCGACAACAAACCACGGTATCTGGTAGTCCATGGTCAACATGTAACGCACGATACCCGATTTTTCACCCCATATAAATTTCTCTAATTTTTTATACTCATTGAACGTTCGCATTTTTGTATCCTCATTTTCGGCAGATCCATACAAAATTTTGTTTTGTTCCCAATTATTTGTTAATGTAACCAACGCAAATATTAAGAAGCAACTAATGGGCAGTAGGCATTCTATGAAATGTTGGCTATTTTCAGCACGAAATTGTTCTATGAAACGTTTGCTATTTTCATCGACCCCACAATAGCACCTCCAGACCTTATCTTCATTCTTTTGTAATTCTTGAAGGCATTCACGTACCTTGAGATGAAACGCCTGGTTCATTAATGCAACAAATCGCCACCTATTGGTTTCAGGTAAAAAAGACATGACGTCCCCAAAATCATCCAAACGTTTCCAATTAACATAAATTGATGGTATTTCTTCAATTTCTTTAATTTCTTTAATTGGTTGTATTTCTTCAGTACCGTAGCTTTCTACTAGAGCTTCTATGTTCAGAATCCACTGATCATCCACTTCTTTTGATGCGGATGATTTTACATCTACTAGTTGTACGGCATCATCATTACTCATTTTTGACCCCCTTCTGGCTGATTAATCCACAAACAACCTCAAGCTCTTCTGAAATAATATAGAACGTGATTAAATATTATTAAATATCGACCATTTTAGATGCTAATCAAAAGTTAAGCGTTGATTTGAAAATTTGTTGCTTAGTTTGTCATGAAAACTGATCAATTTACAGAGGTAAAACAACAATTAAGCACCGAAAAGAGAACTTCATAGATAATTCGCACTTATATAACAACGCCATGCAATAGCAATATGAGATGACAGATTAATTATATATAATTTATCAGTCACATTTTAGTATGTAAAATACAAGTACTTATAAATAATACTATTTTTCCGTTTTGACCAAATTATGTTGATAAATATTTTATTCTAAATATTAATATTTCATTTGACTAACAGGAGAAGCATTAAGCCCTTAAATTTAAAACAGCTAAAAATTGTTACAAACGAATCACTCTGCCTAACACTATAAACTACAAGTCAGATCATTCAATCTTAAAATTCAAGAGTAACACATATAAAATAACCATTTACTATGAGCTGAAAACGTAGAGAAAAAACAAAGCAAACAAGAAGTAAACACACACACACCCACACACACATATATTCTCTGGGATATCAAAGTAACAAATATCCCAACTCCAGTACAATTCACAAACAGATCTGGTAAGCATACATCGAACCTGTTGTGAAAACTTACCGATCGGACGATCTACTAAGATCCAACTAAAATTTGGAGAAATAAAAATTACTACAAAATAAAAGATGCTGATCAGAAATATTTTAGAGAGAAAAGTACCAAAGAGGAGAGGACACTTGTCTTGGTCTCTACGGCTCTTTCTCCAAATGACGATGAGGCGAATTAGAAAACATAGGAGATTATTTATAGAGGACAAGAGAAGACTACAGATCCTCTGCTTCTCACTCTTAGTCTCTCAGTGTAGCAAGCTGTGTAGATTCGACTATTACATGTGGGGTCAAAAAAGGTCCCAATTTTTTTTTAAGTGTGAAATCTAGATACAAACATCTAATATTAAATCTTTCTATACTTGTATATATTTTTAGAATTTACAATTTTTATGAAAAGAGTTCTAACATGTTGTTCATAAAACATTTATATATTTTTAATTTTGGATACTTAAGTAAAATAAATATTGCTTGTTGACTGTGTAATGTTAATCTGTGACTAGCATCAACATAATTAAAAAAAAGTCTAATGTTTGGTCGATTAAATTTGCCTATGAACAACGGATTACAGGTATCAATTTTGAAAAACCTTCCGCAAAATGTAAGGTAAGGTATTATGTATTGCATTTTTGTTCATAAGCTCGTAAATATTATGCTGATAAATAACAAAATAATTTATGAAGAATGTAAAAACTATTGAAATCGTCTATCACTATGAAGAGTTGCTAAAAATTAATAGTAATTGAATCAATTATTCGTAAACCATTATATTTATAAGTTTGAAATATTTTCCAATTTATTTGGTAATAGGAGAATGTTTAGATTGGCACTTGCAATTTGGTTTTGGCAATTTTAATATCTTCTAGAAGATTAGAAGTCTTAGATAGTCTAAAACTAATTAGTTTCTCATGACTATATATGATATTAGTTAGAAAACTAATTAATGTTGTCTCAAACTTCAAATATTTTATCCTTTTTCTTTAAAAAATGCCAGAAGTAGGGTGGCAAAATGTTTGAAGTTGTGTATATATTATGGTTTTATTTATAAATAAACATCAACATTAGCCTGGGCCCACCCATGAGCGATGAATGATCATTGATGAATACATCTCGAGACGTCACCAATATAAAACAAATTATGAATAGCATATGTGAAATCAATTATGAATAGCACTCTGTCCCAACAACTTTTTGTACGTTCAATTCATTATGCACCTCCCAATCCTAAATTATGAATTATTAACAGCACATGTGAAATGAACGGGGGCCAGTTACTAAATTATATATGAACGGAAGCACGAGCTCCCAACCCTACCTTCAATAAATGCACAACCAGACTTTACTCGTATCAAATTGAAAATATAAATGATATCTCTATGTGTTAAAACAGATACGATACAGATTGAATAAAAATATTTTTATATTTAAAAGTTGATTTTATTTGTATTCTATTTTTATCTATTAAATATTAATTTTATCCGTATTCTACATTTATTCGTTAAAATTATCAGATAATAAAAACACAAAAATTGAATAAAGAATAATAATATAATAATTAGCTTTATTCTTTTTTTTACAAATAGACCATCAAACTCATTCATTTTGAACATGTGCAATCTCATTATTAATGTAAAAATTAAAATACAAATATGTAACCAAATCCAACTGAATAATTTTTTATCAAAGAAAAAGAAGTCAGAAACATGAAATCTTTTTTTACTCCCTTAATTTTCATGTTTTAAAACATAAACATACTTCCTTCAATAAGTTTAAGCCAAACATTTATTGTTTACTAATCATACAACTAATCCTACAACTAAATTTTTGTTGACATGTCTTTTTTTTAATTACGGAAGAACTTTCATATATTTTCTAATTACTGATATATACATGAAAACAAAATAAATATTGCTTGTTGACTGTGTAGTGTTAATCTCTGTAACTATATCATCAACATAATTGATATTTTAGATAAGAAAAAAAATATTCATAATTTCTATGTATAACAAGAGCATAAATTGCATTTTTTTTATTCAAAAGTTCATAAATATTATGTGAATAATTCATGAATTATTTTCTTAAACAACGTAAAAGCTATTTAAATCGTCTCTCTGTTTGAAGAGTTGATAAAACTGAATAGTAATATAATTATCCGTGAACCAATTTTTTTTTTTTTTTTAAGTTGGAGAAATTTTAGATCAACACTGGCACTTTGGTTTTGACAATTTTTAAAATCTTATAATAGGTTGGAGCTCTTAGATAGTATAAGAAGAAAAAATGATGTTGTATTATTCTCTCATGAATATGATAGAAAACTAATGTTGTCTCAAGTTTCAAATCTATTATTCTTCCTCTTAAAAATGACAAATGAATTACATTGAAATAAGATACAACATACATCATAGCACAACGTAGTGAATTGAATAAAGATAAATCACCGGTACACAGAATTTAATTAAATTGCGGACATGATATAATGAAATAAAAAAAAATCAAATAAGGATACAAGTTGATGTATAAATATAGTTGCATACTTAGCTTAGCGCAATCATTGTTTTTTGTAGCTAAGCACACTATATTTGGTTTGAATAAAAGAAAATACGGTTTGAATAAAAGTAAGGACAAACAATAAGATGGCAGCAATGACAGATATGGTTATCCATGGATTCGAGCAGTAGCGTTTCTTAAACTCTCCAATTACTCTATAGGCACTTTTTTTGTAATGTGCCATCACCTTTTTCTCCAAAATGACCAGCTCTTTCGGCATATAGTTACCTTTAGAAATAAATGTTTCGAGCTCTTGTACACAGCGCAAAACATCCTTGTCGTCAGACGTTGTGTTTGGGATGACACCACTTTCTCGCAATACTCTAACATCTTCTTCTGTTTTTATCAAGCATGCCATGCATGCAATATAGGACGTGATGGGGAATCCACAGTCCCTGTACTGTTGTTCAAATATTAAAATACTTTCATAGAGTTTAGTGTTGGCTCGGAAAAGGTTCCAGCGTGGTAATTGCAGCAATCTCCTGTTGTGAGAGTAAGACACATCAATCAAGCCACCCTCATCCTTTACGAAAACCATTTGAGATAATTGCAATTTTGTTGCAGTAGGTATATGGAATCTGCGAATGGGCTTAGTTGAATACACCAGGTACTTCCCATCGGGGGCTCCACACCAATGGTAAATGTGTAATAGATGTTTGAAGCCACCTTCAGGAACGGTACCACCATTTAGTTTAGATGTACGAGCTGTCGGATTGTTTTGAAAGATTGTGACTGCAAGATTGTGGATGGGGGTATCTAAAAGCTTGCCTATGTTGGAAAGCTCTGTATACACAGCTTCGATAACAAACCAAGGTATCTGGTAGTTGATGGTCAACATGTAATGGAAATACTTCACTGCATCTTCATAAAAAACCCCAAATAAATTTCCAATGTCTTTACGCGTTAGACTTTTTGGAAAACTAGTTTGGTCATCCAATTTATCGGAAAGGTTATCTTGGTACTCTCCCTCTGAACTGTAAACAATAAAAAATATTAAGAAACAACTACTGGCCAGTAGGTGTTCTATGAAAAGTTTGTTATTTTCAGCTGTCCGAAATTGTTCATCGACCCCACGATAGTAGCTCCATGCTAGATCTACCTTCCGTTGCATGTATTTAAGGAATGATTTTACGTTGAGACCATACCAGTGAGTCATACATGCAACATATTTCCACTTTTGGGTTTCAGGTATGAAAGAGGCCCCAAAATCATCCCAAGAATCCCATTTACCAAATATTGATGGTTTTTCTTCACTGTCGCTATCCATGGATGGATTGGGTGCATGGGAGATGTCGGGGTTCTCTACTCGACCTTCTATATCCACAACCCACTTATCCATTTCATCCATTTCATTACTCGTTTCTGTTGATGTGGATATTTCATCTACTAGTTGTATGCCATCATTACTCATTTCTGACCCTCTTCCCGATTTAGCCCCAAACAATTGTTGTTCTGAAATAATGTGGTACGGTATTAAATATTGAATATGTACGAATAATAATACAAGAAGCATGGCAAAACCATATCTAGGTTAATCAAAAGTTATGGTTTCGTTAGATCATTTTTTACTTTCACGTGAAAATTGATCAATTTACACAAGTAAAACTAGGGATGTCAAATGGGTAAACCTAAGGATCGGTGAGGACATTTTCATACTCATATAAAAATAGTATTAACCTTATACATATCCTACCCTTATCCGTTAAGATAACAAATAAGAAAACATATAGTAATTAATTACGCCAAATAAATTGATAAGCTTATAGAATTTAATTAAAAAATATAACAAATAAAATTTTTATTAAATATAAAAATTATTATTTTTATACCGTATCCATACTTGTTAAATTAAAGTTTTTATTAAATATAAAAATTAGTTAATATAACAAATAAAGGTTTTATTAAATAAAGTTTTTAATTAAATTTAATGATATAAATTTTATTTTAAATAAATCGATATGTTGGATAAATTAATGTTATCATAATTTACTAAAAAAATTATATAAAATGTTGTAAAATCAATGTAATCTTAATAATAAAGCTTATTTAGTTATACATATAAATAATAAAGCTCTTATTCATATTCTTATCCGGTAAGCTAACAAAAAAGTTTCTTATCCGTATCCATACTTGTTAAATTAACAAATAAAAATCTTACTTAATCATACATGTTTTATCAAATACTATATGGATCGGGCATATGGATGAAAAGGTTTCATTGACATTCTAGGTTAAACAACAAATACTGAAAAGAAAACTTCGTAGATAATTCCCACATAATTAACAAAGGTCAATATGAGATGACAGATCATATGTATAATTAATCAGACAATGAGATATATACCTTTCTTTCTTAGACTAAAACTTCAGCCACATTTTGGTATGTAAAATACAAACTTATCAATGTTAATACTATTTCCATTTTGCCCAAATTGTGCTATCAAATATTTTAGTCTAAATATTATTAATTACCATTTGACTAAATGTAAGATTTAAGCCCTCGAGATAGTTAAAGATTGAAACATTGCGTTAAGCCAAGATATATAAAAATAATTACAACTTAACGAGGCACTCTACTTAATACATAAAATGAGAAATCAGATCACTATACATGATATACACAAATCTACTGCAAACTAAATCTTACTTATAGATACCGGTCTGGTTAGTAATAGATCTAAAGTAATAACCAAAAAAAAAAAGCCACACATATTCTCTGCGATATAAAACTAACAACTCTCCTGACACAACTATTCATAACATCTAGTAAGCAACTATTCACAAACATATGTAATCATCAGATATACACTTACCAATGAGAGGATCCACTAAGATATTAATCATCCAGTCACGAATTGGAGAAATAAAACTTGTATGAATTAAAAGGTGCTGAGAATAATTAGAGAGAAAATGTAGAGAGAAGTACCAAAGATGAGATCAGCAGTACGCCTGTGTTTGTCTCTATGGCTCTTTCTCCAAATGACTACAAGGCGAATTAGAAAACTAAATCTGAGGCAGGAGAAGACTACTGATCCTCTGCTTTGCACTCTTAGTCTCTGTGTAGCAAGCTGTACTGTAGATTAATAAATTACACATTAGGTCAACGGATCCAAAGTATAATTAGAAGTGACTAAGCCATTTCTATAAATAAAAATTAGTAATTTCATTTTTTTTAATTTTAGTCTATTTTATATAATAAAATCATGCTGTCATAATTTATTTAGCGAGTCAAATTTCAAATTTATTTGTTTCACCGTGTAAAGTGAGAAAAGATCCCATAATTTGTTCCATTCGTTTTCTTAAACAGGAAAGACAAGAAGTAGGATGAATATCATTTGAGGGAGTCATATATTATGATTGATTTTAAGTAAACAAAACAGAAGGCACACATTCTCAACACATAAATTCACAAACATATCAAGTAAGCTTACATACACTGAAACTATTGTGTAAACTTACCGAAAGAGGATCCACTAAGATCTGGATCATCCAATCAGAATTTGTGTAAAAAAAAAGAGATGCTGATAAGTCGAGAGAAAATGTAGAGAGAACTACGTACCCAAAATGAGAGCACGCCTGTGTTCTTCTCTCTAGCTCTTTCTTTGGCGAATTAGAAAGCATAGGACAAGTGGACAAAAGAAGACTACAGATCCTCTGCTTCGCTCTCTGTAGCAAGCTGTGTAGATTCAACTATTACACCTTTGGTCAATGGATCCAAAGTCTAATTAGGCTAAGCCTCTATCATAAATTCAAATTAATTAGTTGCTTTATTTTTTATATTGGGTCCACCTTCTAGAAGGCATCTAACTACTTTTGAATATCATAAACAAACTGGGACCACCTTCTAGAAGGGTATCTTATGAACTAGGATCACTTTGAAATTCTGTATATATATTAAGTTCTCTAAACATAAAAATATTAGAGAAATATGTTTTTCAAATTTTTTTTTTTTCTATATATAGAAGGTTCATTCAAAGATTTGTAATTCTGTACACATTGTATTCTAATACGGTATACAGATGTCATTTATACTGTAAACTATTTTGAATAATCCTGTAAACCTTTTTTTTGAAGAAATTTTTTAATTAATTTTAGATTTGCAAATGCAAATTATATACTATGTTCAGTTGTTAAGAATTGTGTATAAATTTGACAAATGTCACAATCATTCTGTGCAGACATTACCATCATTCAGGACACAGAACAAAAAAAAAGGTACTATAAACATCGCCATAATCCTGTAAACAAATACCAATTATTCTGTAAAAAGATCACCATATTCCTGTAAACACTTTACAATTATCCAGGAAACAGAACAAAAGAAAAGAGAAAAAGGTACTGTCATCCTAACAAAATCTACTTGCACACCCTTTGTAGAATATTCTGAGGATGAGACAGAAGTCTCATTGCCAGAATAATTCTTTCTCAAGTGATGTCCTCCTGCAAAAAAAATCCAAAATATTATCAATAATATATAAATAAAAATACTTTAAATTATAAAATAAGAACAATACAAAAAAGTAACCTGGCAGAAATCCATTTCACTTTCGGTAATTAAACTGTACACGTATCGCAAAACAAAAATTGCCTAATCACGTGAACCAGACTGTTTAGGGCATTCCGGGTAATTTTGAGTTTCCTACGACTTTTTCTTCTAGCCAAATATGCTATGCCCATCCTTAAAAAAAATAAAAAATAAATAAATAAGTACCGGTCAAAAAATGGCTGGTACTGTATTAAAAAAATAAAATAAAAAATTTTAGGTACCGGCCAGAAAATAGCCGGTACGGATATTTTTATAACTTTTCAGCGGATGAGTATATTAATTAATTCCTATTAAACTTTGAATATTAGTAAAAATGCCGGCATTTTTTAAACACCAAAAACTATAGCATGGTGGAATGTGTGGGTAAGTATTGTCGATCTAATTATATTGGCGAATTTAAATTCAAATTAATTTAAGAATGTCTACAGTTTATGGAACGCTCAACTAACATAATTAAAAAATAGTTTTTAAAAGTACAAATGGTATAATTTAGAAAATGTTGTTTACTAATCATACAAAAAAGTAAAGAGGTCCCTTTATTGACATATTTTTCAATAATTGAAGAATTTACAATTTTTTATTAAAAGAGTTCCAACATGTTGTTCATAAAACTTTTATATTTTATTTTCTGATACTTAAGAAAAACAAATATTGCTTTGTTGACTGTGTAATGTTAATCCGTAATTAACATCAACTAAATTTGCCTATAAACGATGCATTACAGGTACGTACCGACAGTAAAAAACTTGTCGCAAAATGCAGGGTTCAACTCTAATATTTTATTTATTTAATTATTGTTATTTTAGATAAGAAGAAAAATATTTATAATTTATGTCTTGTAAGAGCGCAACATACATAATTATTTTGAATTTTCTTCTGTGTTTGTAAAATGTGAGGAAAATGTTTATAATTTTCTTATAAATGTTAAAAAGTATGAAAAAACGTCCATGAAATAGTGAATAAACTGATCGTCAATATTTTGTTTAAGTTTTAATTTTTTTTCTCATTTTTTTGCGCGCTTGAGATTATTATTTCCCTATGGTGTATTGAGAAAATATCTTAAAAATAGAGAACAACATTTCTAGGTTTACTTGTCATTTTAAAATACATGTAGGTACAAATTGGATATATTAATGAGAGCTTCTGCCCAAAAGGCCAAAACGGCGGAATTCAAATTAATTTGAAGTTTCTCTTCAATTTCCTAAAAGGCTAAAGAAAATTGTGCATATCAAAAGGCGTGTCTGGGTGCTGGACCTATTAGAGGTTGCCATATGACAGTGCCAGCTTGATTTAATCGAAAGAAATGACAACAAATGCAACAACTAGTTCTTTGTAAAGTATCCTGTTTAAACTATTTAATTTTTTAAATTTAGGAGACAGCATCTTTAAGAAGAGAGCGCGAACACGCTGTGACATTAAAGTGGAAAAAACGTAACGTGTGGTGCCGTGTTATGATTAACATTTTTCGAGTTTAATCTCGTGTCGTGATCAAGTTAATTTTTTACGTGTCGTGTAATGTTATGATCAAAATGTCAAGAGGTGGTCATGACATACGAATGGTCACGCCGTGTCCAAACATGACTGGTCACATTTAACTATTTTTTTGCATAATTTATATTAGTTTATTCAAGATTTACTATTTGGTCAAAATATAACGGTTCTAATTACCCGAGACTTGTGTGACAACGTGTCGTGCCATGCTGTGACTAGATCTTTGAAATGACGTGACGTGCTGTGCCAAATTTTCAAAAGATAGTTACAACACGGGACACGCGATTCATGACAAATAACTGATATGTATGCCGTGTTATTCCGTACTGTAACCATATCATTGGGTCACAAAACCAGCTCCATCGTGCTATTTTTTCCACTCTACGTGACACAACGCGTCTAACAACGTACATGCAATTTTGAATGTGAAATGAGTTGCTGGAAGAAATCTATTGGGTATGAAAACAGAGCTGCATATACTCCCGTTTGGAATCATCTGCAGAATATCTCCCTATATTTCTCGTAATGGCACGTGGTCCTGCCCATCACTACCTCCAAAACCCTAGTTTCAATAAATGAATGAGCAGACTTCACAGTAAAAGTTATTTCACTAGCTAAGGCTAATTGAGAAATACTATGTTAATGTTGAAAATAATTCAAGTCCGAAATGAATACGGACCGTATCCCAATACGGACCGTATCAGATGCAGTTTTTATATTTCGGTTATTTAAAGCAGTTTTTATTTTTCTGTTTAGAGTTAATTAGAGTTAATTGTAAACTTGGACAGCAAGTTGTCTATTTAGACATGTGCAGAAAAGTAGTCAAGTAGTGGGTTGGTTATAGGTTAGTTATAGCAAAGTTAGTGGGGTTAGTGGGGTGCGAAAGGATGGATATGCACCACTATAAATTCGGACCTGTTTATGTTAATTAATCAATGAAAAAAATGGAGTTGTAAATTTCGGCTGCTGCCCTGTTTTCTGTTTTTTTTTCTCTCTTTTCCGAAAAACTCCCAACAAAATTGGTATCAGAGCAAGGTGAGAGATCAAGGCAGATCCGACCAAGCCAAAGGTGAGAGATCAAGGCAGATCCGACCATGGCCGACGCAGGCAACAACACCACCATTAGCATGTCAAATCAGATGGTACCTTTGTTCAAGGGTGAGAATTACGAATTCTGGAGTATCAAGATACGAACTATGCTGAAATCTCATGGCTTGTGGGAACTAGCAGACAAGGGAATACCGAATCCTGATCCGACACCAATCGACACAGCCAAGCGAGATGCAAAGGCGCTCTTCTTCATTCAGCAAGCCGTACACGAATCGGTGTTTGCAAAGATTGCAGCAGCAGAAACAGCAAACCAGGCGTGGACAACTCTGAAAACCGCATTTCAGGGAAGTTCCAAGGTGGTAGCCATCAAGTTGCAGGGCTTGAGACGGGAGTTTGAGACATTGAACATGAAACAAGGCGAGTCAGTTCAATCCTTCTTCACGCAAGTTACAACAATAGTCAACCAAATCCGAAGTTGTGGAGAAGATCTTCCAGAAAAGACGGTTGTGATGAAGGTGTTGCGCAGCCTGACAACCAAGTTTGATCATGTGGTAGCGGCGATCGAAGAATCCAAAGATCTGTCCACCTACACGTTTGATGAGTTGATGGGATCACTGCAGGTCCATGAAGTTCGTCTCAACCGATCAGAAGTGAAGGATGACACCAAAGCTTTCTATACCAATGGCAATTCCTCAAGAAGCCAACAGCAAGGCAGAGGTAGAGGCCAAGGTTACAGCAGAGGTCGAGGCAGTCAAGGCGGCAGAGGCAGAGGCAAGCCTAGTTACAATCAACCGCATTCTAATCAACCGAAGAAAGATGTAGAATGCTACTACTGTCACAAGAAAGGGCATATGCAAGCCGATTGCTACAAGAAACAGAGAGAAGAAGGTCAAGACGTGGAGTGCTATTACTGCCACAAGCCCGGTCATGTGCAGGCTGACTGCTACAAGAAGAAAAGAGAAGAAGGACAAGCAAGTTTTGTTGAAGAGAAGAACAATCAGGCACAGTTGTTCTTGGCCAAAACCTATGAAGAATCAGATGCGAGTCAAATCTGGTTTTTGGACAGCGGGTGCTCAAACCATATGATGGGTTTCAAACATCTATTTGATGAATTAGATGAGTCATACAAGAAGGCAGTAAAGCTTGGTGACGATAAAGAGATTCATGTTGAAGGAAAAGGAAGAGTAGCCGTGCAGACCAGCAGTCACAAAACACGGATGCTACATGATGTGTACTATATTCCTCAACTGTCCCAAAACCTACTCAGCATTGGTCAGATGATGGACAGGTGTACCATCAAGTTTGAAGGCTACAATTGCAGAATTGTAGATGCAGCCACGGATCAGACGATGGCAATAATCAAGAAGACACAAAACAACTTGTTCCCTCTGGAGATAACCAAGGTGAAAGACAAGGCACTTGCAGCCAAGGAGATTAGTTCCAGCGAGTTATGGCATTTGAGGTATGGTCATCTAAACATGAATGGTTTGAGATTGTTGAATCAAAAGAAAATGGTGAATGGGTTACCCGAAATTGGTGAAATCGGGTTATGTGAAGGATGTGTGTTTGGCAAGCAATCGAAGCTGTCATTTCCAAAAGATCAGTCGATGCGTGCAACCAAGGTACTTGAGTTGGTGCATACTGATTTGTGCGGACCCATGGAGGTTGAATCAATGGGAGGAAGCAAGTATTTTATGCTGTTTATTGATGATTACAGCAGGATGACTTGGGTATATTTTCTTAGCTATAAAAGTGAAGCGTTTGGGCTGTTGAAAAGGTTCAAAGCCATGGCAGAGACGCAAACAGGGGCTAGGCTGAAAGCTCTAAGATCAGATCGTGGTGGTGAGTTTCAATCAAAAGAATTCAAGCAGTTTTGTGAGAAAGAAGGGGTGCTACAGCAGCTGACCACTCCATACACACCTGAGCAAAACGGTGTAGCTGAACGCAAGAACCGCACTATAGTAGAACTAGCAAGAAGTATGCTGAAATCTAAAGGTATGCCGAATAGTTTTTGGGCTGAAGCAGTAGCAACAGCGGTATATGTTCTAAATCTATCACCAACCAAGGCAGTGATGAACAAAACACCATTTGAAGCGTGGTTTGAAAGGAAGCCTAGTGTGGGGCATTTGCGTGTTTTTGGGTGCATTGCTTACACTCTCATAAGCACACAAAACCGAAAGAAACTGGACTCAAAATCTGAAAAGTGTGTGTTCATTGGGTATTGCATACAATCTAAAGGTTATAGATTGTTTAATCCGGTGACAAAGAAGATTATAGTCAGTAGAAATATCATGTTTGATGAGAATGCTAGTTGGAGTTGGTCTATGGAGAAAGACAACACACCAATAGCAGAAATAGAAGATGAAGAAGAAGAAGGCAGCATTGAGCAGGCGCAAAGCAGTCCAAGCTCGAGTAGCACATCACATCGGATGGTTGATCCGGATACACAAGGGAGAAAGGTACGATCCTTACAAGAATTGTATGAAGCAACTCAGGTTATGTATGTAGCAGATCCATTGTCCTATGAAGAAGCCGTAGAAAGAAAGGAATGGGTGCATACAATGAAAGAAGAAATGAGTTCAATTGAGCAAAACCAAACCTGGAAGTTGGTGGAATTACCAAAAGATCGCAATGCAATTGGAGTTAAATGGGTTTACAAGACTAAATTTGGTCCAGATGGCAGTGTATTAAAATACAAAGCGAGGTTAGTGGCAAAAGGATATGCACAAAAGCAAGGCATAGACTATGAAGAGACGTTCTCCCCGGTGGCTAGATTTGAAACGGTTCGGTTGTTGATTGCAATGGCTGCCCAATTGAGACAACCTATCTATCAATTTGATGTGAAGTCAGCATTCCTCAATGGTGAACTAAAAGAAGAGGTTTATGTTGAGCAACCGGAAGGGTTTGTAGTGAAGGGCAAAGAACAGTGGGTGTACCGTTTGTTCAAAGCATTATACGGTTTGAAGCAAGCTCCCCGTGCATGGTACAGCAAGATTGATGCACATTTTCAGAAATTGGGATTTGAGAGAAGCAAGAATGAGCCTAATCTCTATGTCAAACGCAAAGAAAAAGGAGGTTTAATAGCGGTATGTCTCTATGTTGATGATATGATTTATTTTGGCACAGATGATGCAATGGTGAAGGAGTTTAAAGAGCAAATGATGCGTGTGTTTGAGATGACCGATCTAGGAGAAATGCATTACTTTCTAGGTCTGGAGGTTGAACAAGAGAAGGGAAGAATCTTTGTGTCCCAACGCAAGTATGCAAGAGACTTGGTAGAAAAGTTCGGATTAAAAGATTGCAATCCCGTACTAATTCCAATGAATACAAATGAGAAGTTGTTAGCTATTGATGGAACCGGAGCAGCAGATGCAACTCGGTTTAGGAGTTTGGTGGGAGGTCTGTTGTACTTGACGCACACAAGACCAGACATCACACATGCAGTTGGAATAGTTGCGAGATACATGCAGAATCCAACTAAACAACACATGGGAGCAGCAAAGCGAATTCTTAGGTACATTGCAGGTACAACAAGCTATGGTTTATGGTACAAGGGTGTTGATGAACCGTGTTTGACAGGCTACAGCGACAGTGATTGGGCAGGTAGCATAGATGATCGAAAGAGCACAACAGGTCAGGTGTTCTTCTTTGGCAACAGTGTAATAAGTTGGAGTTCGAAGAAACAGTCAACAGTTGCACTATCAACCGCAGAAGCTGAGTACAATGCAGTAACATCAGCAGCATGCCAAGGTGTATGGTTAAGGCGCTTATTGGAAGAGTTAGATTGTGAGCAGAAAGGTGCAACAATACTCTATTGTGATAATCAGTCGACAATTGCAATTAGTAACAACCCGGTGCATCACAACAGAACAAAGCACATAGACACTCGGCTCCATTTCATACGAGATATGATTGAGCAAAAGATGATAGAGTTGCAGTATGTGAACACGAACCAGCAAGTGGCAGATGTGCTGACCAAATCACTCCCACGTGAGAAGTTCAACTGGTGTCGAGACATGATGAATGTGCTGGACTTTGGATTAAGGGGGGGTGTTGAAAATAATCCAAGTCCGAAATGAATATCAGATGCAGTTTTTATATTTCGGTTATTTAAAGCAGTTTTTATTTTTCTGTTTAGAGTTAATTAGAGTTAATTGTAAACTTGGACAGCAAGTTGTCTATTTAGACATGTGCAGAAAAGTAGTCAAGTAGTGGGTTGGTTATAGGTTAGTTATAGCAAAGTTAGTGGGGTTAGTGGGGTGCGAAAGGATGGATATGCACCACTATAAATTCGGACCTGTTTATGTTAATTAATCAATGAAAAAAATGGAGTTGTGAAAATTTCGGCTGCTGCCCTGTTTTCTGTTTTTTTTTCTCTCTTTTCCGAAAAACTCCCAACAGTTAAAACCATGTTTTTTGAACATACCATAAATAAAGTAGGTCCTGGATATGAATACGATAAAAATATGATAGAACAAATGTAGTGAACAAAGGTACTGCATCTTATTTTTTTTTAATCCTTTTTTAGCAGTAGTCACGCGAGATGGCGACAATTAGCAGCTAATGCTCGATCTCGGGGAATGAACCGTGGATCTTGCCTCCCACGCCTAAGATTCTTCATTAAATTAAGCAAACACACATTACATATAAAACAAATTAAGACGTAATAAAATTTATAATCGTACCTGAACGTATGTAACCTTGCATTACATGTGAAGCTCGGTGGAGCTCGGATCTCAAAATCGTTAGTGCCTTCGATGCGAACCAAAACAAAATAATAAAAAGACGGAACCCGACTCTCGAGACATCCTTTGAATTCTTCATGTCTCATAGTAAAAATGATTGATATATATTATTACAAGTAGTGGACACGCCCAGTCAAGGTAGTCACTCTTATAAGAAACTTGGAACTAATATAATTAATTAAATTAAAAACATCTGCTGCACCAGTAAAATTAAAAAGAAATTAAAAACAGTTGTCAAGCACTAAATAGAAATTAAGTTGATTTTAATTTTTAAACCTCTACACTCATACAATTAACTTTTAATTTCTTTTAGTGACCACGTCAGTAATAATTACTATGGAAGAGAGAATGAGAGCCAATAAAAATAATTAGAAAGTGATTTTTTTTTATAATATTTTTTTATAAATTAGAAATTATATTACATTCCAGAAATTAGAATAGAAATGCCACGAGTCTGCATCATCTCTGCATTAACAAACCGTTTGAGTTTAGCTCCGGACCATCTAATTGGATCCGAGCTAATCCAGCCCACACTTGTAATTGGCACGGGGCCCTTTAATATTCGTGTAGATTTAAATCAGACAGTGAAGATTTAAACTCAAAATTTGAGTTAATTCAGAGAATATGATTTTGAAATGCCACTCGTATTTTTAGAAATATAAAAGAAATCTCAATGCGAATGCTCTAATTTATTTATTCTATAGTAAATTAAGCAAGTGTAATTGGTACTCTAAACTCAATTATATATGGTAACACTTTAATTGGACAATGCATGCATCTTAATTAAAGAAACATATTCCATGTATGGGAATTTGAAAGAAGCCAGGCCTACCTTTTTATTCCCACTTGGGTGTGTGCCGTTAATTTGAAAATTAATGCTCCTGTATTGTAGAAGTTTATAAGATATACATTGGGCTTGGGTTGAGATGCATTTTTACATGATGAGTGTGCTTCAATTTTTTATGATCCTTTTGATGAAATTTTTGGATTGCTAGCTTGAATAATATACAACCGACAAGCTAGACTTCATAACTTCACAATTTAAATTTCTATGGTATTTTATATTATTTATTTAGTGTTATTGCAGGCTTAATTTATTAATTTCCAATTGATTCATATATGAAAATGTAAATCTGACAGGATCCGGCCGTAATCTATAATATGTTGACTGGTGAGGTGTAAATTTGGGGACCTTGTTGGGCATAGAAAAGCCCGTGTCTCCATTTGTGTTGGTTGCTCTTAAATTGTTCAATGTTTTTTTTTTCAAATTAAGCCAAGCACATGTCCACTAAATACTCATTAATGGCAGACCTGGATGTAAAAAAGATACAAGTAGTAGTAGCGAGACATGATGGGCGCCACTAGTGGAGAAATAGCAATCAGGATCGGTCAAATAAAGCCATCAGAATCGGATTTGGGTGTGATTCTGATCCAGGCGATACTGAAAGTTGGAGTAATCAGGATCGGACTTATGGCCGATCCTAGTATATCGACTCCCCAGTGCTAACTTTCACGGGATCCTACTCTAAATCTCTAATCCACCTCCCTTGCTCCTTTCTTAGATTTCCAATTCTCCGTAGTTCAACAGAGTGCTATACTTCATATGGCAGGTTTTGAGATCTCCGAGAAATCTTTGTAGGTCCCATCCTCACGACTTGCTCTTTATTTAAACACACATTCTATTTGTTCCTTTGGAAGGATGATATTTGCAATTGCAAACATTAGATTTGTATCTACTTTTATTGCTTATTTTTTTAATGAAAATCAAATTTTCTCGGAGCTAAATCATAGCTCAATTAACCTACTTAGATTGTAGAAACTATATATTATTAGTATTGTTGCTATTTTCACATTGAAATAGTAATGTATACAGAACATTTTTATTATGTGAAGTAATTAGTATTTCATATATGACATCTTTTGTTTCTTCTTTTTCTTGTATTTTGACAGGCATATTATTTTAAAGTTGCTAGGCATATCGTTAAATTTTGTATAATTATTCTTCTTTTGGCATTAGTAGGATTAATTAGAAGGTCATCAAAAAAGTTGTACATTGTTCTTAACTCGTCTAATTAAACATAAAGGCCATCAAAACTTTTAAATTAATCAGAACAGATAATGAAAATAAAAATGAAAATTACACAAACGCTAATCAAAGACATGCATGTCCATATATATGGGTTATTACCTCGACGCTGACATGGATAAATTCCACCAAGTGTGATCCGTGGTTTTCCAATCCAGTTAGGGGTTTAGCAATTAGCATATATATATATATATATACTGTCGGTTTACATATATAATTGCAACACTAGGTTTTTCTGTTTTAATTTGGTACAATGCTAGCTGAATTAATTTTTATTTGGATTAGTGCTAAACTGAGTCTTTGTTGACAATCAGAAACTGCATCTTAAATAGATTTTGGATTGAAGAGAGGTCCTAAAAAAATTATCAATCTTAAAATTTTGTATTGCTTAAAGCATAGATTTATATATTGACTATTGGCATGGGAGTAAATAAAATAATGCCAGAAACTATAACTTTGGGAGAAGCACTCAGGAGGAGGGAAGTATATATATACCTCCTCATAAGAAAAGTTGAAAACTAATAAAGAAAGATCCATACATAATTAATTTTTTTAATAAGAGTTGAATTGGGATCAAGCCATTCAACACTCTTTTTTAATATTCATAAGAGATCCACCAGTCGGATTTTGAACCTGCGACCTCCCACACATAAATCATTGCCTTTTGCCACAAGACCAAATACTGGCTCTTATAATTAATAGTTGAATACCTGTTGGTTATTAATATTTTACGACAAGAGCGAAGGTAAAAATCACACATGGCCCCACATAATCACATAAAAATGACAATGGAATTACTTTGAAAATAAGGTGCAACATAGTGAATTGGTTAAGGATAACCACCGGTACACACTATTTAAAGTACATGCATGATATTGTGAAATAAAGACAAAGATACAAGATGATATATAAAGAAAAAGAAAAAGCTACAAGATGATCCACAACTTAGCATAGCGCAATCATTGCTTATAGTAGCTAAGCATACCATATAATTATATGGTTTGAAGAAAAGTAAAGACAAACAAACAAATACCGGCAACGACGAAACGGTTATCCATGGATTCAAGCAGTAGCGGCTCTTGAACTCTCCATAGTATCTAGTGACCCTTCTTTCATGATGTGCCAACACCTTCGCAGACAAAATGTTAAGGTCATCCGACATAGGGACATCGTGAAGTAAAGTTTTGAACTCTTCTACATAGCTCAAAACATATTTTCGTCATTCCTCGTGCTTGGGAAAATACCCTTCGCTCGCAATAGTCGAACATCTGCTTCTGTTTGTAACAAACAAACCATGCATGCAACATAAGCCATGAAGGGGTATCCACAAAACCAGCCGTACCCCCGTTCAAATCTTAAAAGACTTTCGTAGATTTTAGTGCTGTAAGACACATCAATAGAGCCACCAGCATGCTTTTTGAAAACAATTCCAGATAACTGCAAGTTTCTTGCACTAGGTATATAGAAGCTGTTCATCTTCTTAGGGGGCCAGGATACCGTCCGAAACTCCCCTTCAGGGCTTCGAGACCAATGGAAGATGTGTAGTAGATGTTTGAAGCCACCTGGGGGGAGGGTAATGGTATCATAATGCACTTTGGACTTTGTGCATTCCCGGATAGAACGTTTCAAAGCATAAGAGCGCAAGTTTGTGGATTGGGGTATCAAAAATATTGCTTATGTTGGAATGTTTTGTATATACGGCCTCGACCACAAACCACGGTATCTGGTAGTCCATGGTCAACATGTAACGTTGGGTCTGCATTTGCTCTCGAATTATAAATCGTAATAAATTATAACACTCTATGGACCTTTGATATTTTGGATGATTAATTTCCTCAATTTCTAAACCCGAACTACTAAATAGGCTCTCTTTCTTTGTTAATATAACCATCACAAATATTAAGAAGCAACTATTGACCAATAGGTGTTCTATGAAACGTTTGCTATTTTCAGAACGAAATTGTTCATCGATCCCATTATTATAGAAGCTCCAGACGTCATCTTCATTCTCGTGAATGTGCTCAAGGTATGAACCTATGTTGAGACCACACCACCGCTCCATAAATTTAACAAATTGCCACTTTTTGGTTTCAGGTAAGAAAGAGAACCCAAATCATCCAAACATTGCCAATTACCATATATTGATGGCCATTCTTCACGGATGCTATCTCCTGTCGATTGAAATTGAGGCTCGGTTGGCTGGGGCATATCCTGGTTGTCTACTCGAGATTCTATCTGCAGAACCCACACTGCCATTTCTCTTGATTGGGGTAATATCGGCCTAGGTGACTCGGACCGGTTGGGGTGCAATCGGCCGGAACTGAACTGAGCTAAGTCCGAGTAATGCGGATGGCAAGTTTCAGGAAGAAATTTTTTGAAATCAAGGGACTTGGACCTCTTCAAGCGAGTTTTTGTCCGCATCGGACTATTTGTCACTTTGGGGGCCGATTCTGATTCGATGGTCAACATACTGATTTCGCTTCCGATTTCAATTTTCGAAGCCATATTTTCATCTACAGTTGTAGGGTATCATTAGAACGTGATTAAATAATGTAGAACGTGATAAAATATTGAATATGTGCAGATGTTAATTGAAGAAGCATGGCAGCAAAACAACATCCAGGCTAATCAAAAGTTAAGGCCTGATTAGATAATTTGTTGCTTGGTTTGACATAAACTGATTAATTTACAAAGGTAAAATTAGGCGTGTAAAATGGGTAAAACTACGGATAAGTGAAGGCATTTTCTTACACATATTCATATCCATATAAAATTAGTGTTACACATGTTGTGCCCCCACCCTACGCTTATCCATTAAGTATTAACCTTACACGTACTCTACTCTTATCCTATGTTGCATGGCTACGGATACGGGTATCGTATCGGATACGATACGGATACGGTGATACGTCAATTTTAAAAAATTCCGGATACGATACCGGTACTATATATATTTTATTTTAATTATTTTAGTAATTTAACACTTCTATTATATAATTAAATATCAAAATCAACTTATGTCACACCCCGCGGCCCAACGAGGCGCGACAGGTGCTCTCCTGCCGTAGACATACGGTTTCCCGTATGCCTACTAGGCAATTACGATATAATAAGAATTAAAACATAAACAAACAACCAAACGAATAGATAACATAAATCCCGGCTAGTCAGGTAATGTCATACAAACCCGTATCTCGATGGATACGCACCACAAAAATGACATAGAGACTATATATGTACATCAACAAACCTAACTATATACATAATCTCTCATGTCAACATACCAGACAAACTAAGCAGCGGAATAACCAGGCCTACCGACCTCGTGTCTCTCTCGGATCTGCTGACCCGGAACCTGAAAAGATAACCCAAAGAGGGGGTGAGAAATAAATTCTCAGTGCGATAAATTTGCCACGTTTCGCTCCTGGACTTGCAATCACAGGTTATATTCAAAAATAAACACAAATAAAGCTCAGAACAGTTCATAATGATATATATAAACATGAACGCATAAACCGACATCAATAAGCCAAATGAAAACCAACTCAGGAATTGCCAAATCGAAATTCAATCACACAATATTTGGTTTAACTCGAACTCAGAATATCTGGTAGTTATAGGTTTAACCGTTTAAATATAAGTCTGGTTCCATTTCATATCCGGAAAAATTCATATAAAACCAAATGACAGTCCAACCGCATTCACCCCCTGGGTAATGCCTCCGATACATTTAAAACCAATCGACCATTCAAACGCATTCACCCCCTGGGTAATGCCATCCGATACACAAGTCACATATAGTACAATTCATAATACAGAGTCACTTACCCCTCGTCCCAACCGGTACTGGGAACTGCTGAGGGCCAGACAATCTAAAGCTTTAGAATACTGGGTCGTCAAAGTCCTTGCAAAGACTTTGACAAATCCGAACTCACCCCCTGGGTGTCGTCGCCACGGTGGGGGACGGTAATGCCATATCCACCAACCGATGGTGATATAAATCACGGTGACTTTTAATTCCAAATTAGATCATTCAGATCAATACACAAAGAATACCATACCAGTATGCAGATCAATCAGCTATGCAATTCGAGTTCCAATTAATTAGGGCAATGCAATGCATATGCAACACAATCTGATAATGCAATTCAACCAATAATCAACATGTCAAAGGAAACACAGTTTAATTCTGAATATAAACTATCAAACAAGTCCAGAAACCCCGCACCTGAGTATATCGCGTACTCGTCTAAGACTCAGGCGTCTCGAACGATCCCGAGATCCGATGCCCCGTAGGTTTATCACCTATTTATTCGTTTAGATTCGATTAAAACAACCGATTGGTATCCCGTAAATTAAACCGAGTTAAATTAGGTTAAACACTGTTTAATAGTCGTATACGGGTCCTAATGGTATAGGTTTAATCAATGGTTCAACCAATTAGGTTTAGACAACACAAAATAACCATTTGCAGAACTTCAATACCTGTTTACAGAATTTCAATGCATGTTTACAGAATTTCTGGGTGTTATTGCGGCCCGGAATGGCCTTATTGCGGCCCACAGACTGTTTTTCCAGAGAGTTGTGTTTTCTGCCAAGTTCATTGCGGCCCGTAATGGTTTTATTGCGGCCCGCAACCAAACTTTCCAGAGAGTTGATCATTCGGCCTTTGAGCTAGCCTATGTATTGCGGCCCGCAAAGCCTATTATTTCGGTCCGCAATAAGTCACACAGAACCTTGGTTTTTCATGTTCAGTTTACTCGTTTCGATCACGGTTCGATATGGTTAACCTTTGTTACGTATCATCAATTCGACATGGTATATTCACATCTAAGTTATCAAAAATCGACACAATTAAACCATATATTCAATTGGTACAAAACCCTAATTCCAAATTCAGCTCAAACGGATGATTTAATCAAATAACACGAATCGAGATATTCAAACGATTACAACTCGATCTAATCAGATCCAAATGGTGTATAACACCTGAAAATTTAGTAATTTCCCCAAATCCCACCATTTTTACCAAACCCTAATTCCATTTCCAATTTCACAAGAAAAACCATTCGATTCAATACAAATCAAACCGAATTTCGAGTTATATCGAATCAATCGAACTTTAATTCAGATTCTCAAAGAACTACAACAAATCAAACAATTTAGGGTTTTCAAAAGATTACAAGGAAGGAAGATAAATACCAAATTGAAGCTTTAGAATAGATCACGATCGTCTAATTAGCTCGAATCTCCGATTTCCGACAATTCCGATCAGATTTCGTGCTCGATTTCTCTCTTTCTCTCTTTCTCTCTTTGGTTCGGCCAAGACCTAGCTCCCTCCCACGAAAATTAGAAGTTCAATTGGAAATATCAAGAGAAGAAGATAGGTGTCATCTTTAATATTTGGAACTTTTGCACATAGGTCCCCCAAGTTTATAATATTGCATTACTTAAAAATCTTCACAATTAGGCCCTTTTTGTATATTTTTATTTATTCAAGGATTAGAATGTAACAACTTAAGTATGTGTTAAATATAAACATTAGTAGTTTGAAACAACAAAAGTGCTATAGTGCAGTGGGAAAGGAATGTGTCACTTAGCCAGCAGAGCCAAGTTCGATTCCCAGCTGGGGCAAAAAAAAAAAAGTTTTGCCATGCGCAGTGCACAGGACCGGGTCCATGCGTGGGTGCACCAAGGTGTTTCGGCCGTTTCAATCCGTATCGGAGCCGTATCAGGCCGTTTCAATCCGTATCGGAGCCGTATCAGGCCGTTTCAATCCGTATCCGTTTCAATCCGTATCGGAGCCGTAGCTGGCGTATCCAGTACGTATCGGGTCCGTATCGTACCCGTATCCATTTCCGATACGCACCCGATACGGGTACGGGTCCTAGTTTGAAGTATCCGAGTAACATAGCTCTTATCCGTTGAGATAACAGGTAAATGAATAATGAGTAATTATAGAATAATAGATATATTAAATATATTAAGTACGTAGTATCATAAAATATGAAAATTATTATTTTTATGCCATCATTTTAAATTATAAATTAAATTAACATAATGTAAAATTTATATCAAATAAAATGTTAAAAATTATTAATTGGCTAAATCAAACTTATCAAAAAACAATAAAAACATTATTACATAAAATGTTTGAAAATCAATGTAGTCTTAATAATAAAACTTACTTAGTTATACGTACAAATAAAAGAATTATCATATATAACTTTATCAATTACCCTAGAGGTAACGGCTACGAAATAATTCTTATCTATATCGATCATTAAATATCCAATAAGCTGACAAAAAAATTTCTTACGCGTATTCATGCTTGTTACATTAACGAAAAAAATTCTTATTCATACCTGTTTTATCAAATGTGATATGGATTGGCTAAACGGATAAAAGGGTTTCATTGACATCCTATGTAAAACAACAAACACTGAAAAGAGAACTCCGTAGATATTTCCCACTTTAATAACAAATGCAATATCAATATGAGATGACATATCATTATATATATAGGAGGGTTCCAATACCTCGTACCTTTCATACCTCATTATGTCTCATATTTTATATTTTCGTTTTCAAAATTCAAATTGTCGATTCGAACTACTCAACATGATATTCAAACTAAAATATACTTGGGAATGAAATTTTATAATTTTTGGAAATTTTTTACTATTTTTTACGATGATTACAAAATCATTGTTTTTTCACCGTTCAAAAATAGTGATTTTGTACCTATTTAAAATAGTAAAAAAATTTTAAAAAATTTAAAATTTGGTCTCCAAACATATTTTAGTATGGATACCATGTTGAGCGGTTCGAATCGATAGTTTGGACTTTGAAAACGAAGATATAAAATATGAGGCATGATGAAGTATGAAAGACATGAGGTATTGGAACCCTTCTCATATATGTGTATGTATGTATATATATATATATATATAGGAGTTGGCTACGTTGCTACGCGTAGCATAGAGGGCCTTCATGCTATGGCTCAATATTGGAGTTTTCAAAATCCTAACGGTCGATCCAACCTTTCAACATGATCTCCATATGAATATGTACTTGCAGACTAATTTTATATTTTTTAGAATTTTTTAATTATTCTTTTAGATAGGTAGAAAAACACTTGATCTAAATGGTACAAAATTTTCAGATCAAGTGATTTTCTACCTATCTAAAAAAATAGTAAAAAAATTCTAAACAATTAAAATTTGGTGTGCAAGTACATATTAATATGGAGATCATGTTGAACGGTTCGGATTGACCGTTAGGATTTTGAAAACTCAAATATTGAGCCGTAGAACGGAGGCCCTCTATGCTACGCGTAGCATATTAGCAATTTCCTATATATATATATATATATAGAGAGAGAGAGATAGGCTATGGTGAGTTGTGAAGTAAAACGTCGTTTTACTTCACGCCATATTTTCATTTTGTTCAACTTTTTCTAAATATTGAAATGTGCTTGGAGACTAAATTTTACATTTTTTGGAATTTTTTTACTATTTATTAAGCCACTTTGAAATCGCTGATCCACTGTGAACAGTAAAAAAACAGTAAAATTTTCTGGGCCACCGGATCAGCGATTTTCAAAGTGGCTTAATAAATAGTAAAAAAATTCCAAAAAATGTAAAATTTAGTCTCCAAGCACATTTCAATATAGAGAACATGTTGAGCGGTTCGGATCTGTTGTTTGGGTTTTCAAAATGAAAATATGAGCGTGAAGTAAAAATTACATCTTACTTCACAACTCACCATAGCCCAGCTCTATATATATATATATATAATTCATCAGACAATGGCATACTTCTCTTTTTTCAGACTTACTTAAAGGCTAAAGCTTCAGCCACATTAATTTTAGTAAGTAAAATACAACTTATAAATGATACTATTTTCCATTTTGACAAAATTGTGTGGTTAAATATTTAATCTAAATATTAATGCCATTTGCTAACAGCACTAGACGAAGCTTTAAGCAAACAGGTCTAATTAAAGATTGAAATTAGACTAAAAGTCAAATCATCATTCAATCTTAATGTGATCTACACAATATGAACGGCCTAAGAAACAGGTCTAAAATAACCATTTACTGGGATATGAATCTAACAAATCTCCCAACACAACAATTCATGTGAACATATCGATCTAGCTAGTAAGCATATATACACATAACCTGTTGTGTAAACTTACCGATCGGATGGATGATCGATTCACTAATTAAGATATGGGTCACCCAATTACGATTTGAAGAAATAAGAATTAGTATAAAATAAAAGATCGATGCTGAGAATTAGAGAAAAAACTATGTAGAGAGAAGTACCAAAAGAGGAGAGAACGACTTTCTTCGTAATTTATTTTAATTTATTTTATTAGGCAACGAGGAAACACCCAGGTAAGATAGTCACTCTTATATATAAGATATATTGGGAATAATATTAAATGCATCTCTAACCCATTTCACAAGCAAAGGCATTAATATATTCTAAAGTAAAAGTAAGTGAAATTGATATTGCCTTTATCTCTCTCTCTCTCTGCCTTTTTCTCACTTTAATTAGACAATTAATTCACTTATTTAAATAAACCTATACATTCCAAGCAAATGGAAGACAAGAAAAGAATTGAGGCTCTTTATTCCCACGTGCATGTACAGTTAATTTTAAAATTAGTGCTCCTATTTTGTAGGACTTTACAAGCTTTACATTAGACTCCGGTTGAATTCATGCTAGCTTGAATAATATATACCCGACAAGACTTCACAACTTTATTGTTTAAATTTATATTCCCCATTTTATTCTATATATTTATCTGAGTAGAACTAGGGTGTTTCTAAGTTCAGCAAGTATCTTTGTGAACTCAACTGTAAAACCTATCGGAATGACTTGAAACGATAAATCTGAACCATCGAAATCCATCTACCTTACAAGTTATGTGTCTATACGCAAAAAATTTAAACTTTCGGATTAATTTAGTATAAAGTCAAGCGGTCAAAATTAGAAGATTTATAAATTAATTTTAATGCATTCCTTTTTTGAACACTTTTTGACGACTTGACTCTATACAAAATTAATTTGAAAATTTAAAATTTTCAAATGTAGATTTATCACTCGTATGGTGGACGGGTTTCAATAGTTCGGATTCGTCATTTGAAGTCAATCAAATATATTTTAGAGTTGAGTTTACAAAGAAACTTGATGAACTTAGGAGCACCCTAGTTCTATTCTATTTGCATTTATAGGAAAACTTTATTAATTTATTACAGATTCATATATGGAAATGTATTTGATACGATCCAGGCCTAATTTATAATATATTGACTGTCGAGGTATATATAAATTTGGCAAATAAACCCTTGTTGGGCATAGAAAAGCCCATCTATGCATTTGTGTTGGTTGCTCTTAAATTTACAATATTTTTTTTAAGATTAAGCCCAGCAAATGTCCACGTACTAATTAGCGATGCTCCAAATTTTTTTTGTTGAGCCTAGAAATGTAGGCGTCATGCACACCAATTAATCCAGATCCGAATATTCCATTAATTGCGGACCTAGATGTAAAAAATACAAGAGCTGCAATGACGAGATATGTTGGGCCATTTGCCGAAATATCCATTAAATTTCTGGGCTTATGAAAATCGCAACCGAAAATATTGATTCCCCAGAGCTAAGTTGCTAACCTTCACTAGACTCGCCCTCCCTTGCTCCTTTTTTAGATTTCCAATTCTCTGTGGTTCAACAAAGTGAAATTTTTCAACAAAGTTACTTGATAAGTCGAGATCTCCGATAAAACTACGTAGGTCCCATTTTTTACTCGCTCCACATGGATCCGAATTTCAAAATCTTATCCTCCATTGAGTTTAGTTAATCTCTAATTAACACATGACATTCATCTTTCATCTACTAATGAAGATCTTTTTATTTAATTAATTGATTACAGATGGATTACACTTATTCTTTCCTCCATCTCTCTTCACCTTCAATTTCCGAACTAATTAAAGAAGATTCTCATTAATTAGATGAAAGATAGATGTCATGTATCAATTAGGGATTGGCTAAACTCAATGGTGTGCAGAATTTTCGAGATTCGGTCCGTCCACCATATCAAAAACAAAAGCCAACCATGCTGCTCTCTTCATCCTTCCAAGAAGATACAATGTCACTATCATCTCGCCTCAAAATCCGTGCTTTCTCTTCTTTCTCTCTCCCTTTTCGAGGACTTCCACTTCTATCACTACAAGTAGAAGAGCTCCTAGATCTTTTACAGCTTCGGCCTCTCTCTTCCCTTGTACTTGGTACCAGTACTAACTCTACCCTTTCTTATTTTTGATTTTGCATTGCTCTCTTTTCGTTTTTAACTCAAATTCTAAGTTTCGATCTGGACTGTCCAATCTTTTTAACACCTCGGATCGGACTGTCCAATTCTAAGTTTCGATCAAACGGTCCAGATGTAACCTAAAATATTATGTTACCTTAGAGGATACAGATCAGATAACAAAGCTGAGACCATGCGGCTTCATTTCTTTTCCCCTTTACATTTTCTTATTTTCTTTTGTGTGAAGTACGTGTCAAATTTACTCCTGATGGAAGTTTTAAAAGCAGATCCGGTCCGGTCCATTCATGGCAGGCTAAAGTGGGTTGGGCTCAGTTAGGAATTCTTGGACCTTAATTAATTTATAAATTAATTACATTTAGATGGGGCCCATAATGGATTTCCCACTAAATTGAGATTCAGCATACTGATACCGTCAGTATATATATTAGAATTGCAACACTAGATTTTGGGATTTTGGTATAACTAATGCTAGGTGAATTTCTGTTTGGATTAGTGCTTTACTGAGTCTTTGTTGACAATCAGAAATATCAAAATACAGGTAGCAATTATTGTATAATTGATGCAGGGTTGTAATTGTGATGTTTTCACGTGTACTCTGTAAATAAAAAAATCAATCTTAGTGTAATTTTTTTTTTTGGGAATATTTCTAGTGTGTTCATATAAAATTTTGAAATAATCAATTTTCCGATCAAAACACTTTAGTCGCCAATATCCCCAAAATAATGACATTATTTCTTGTATCTCCTTTTAATTGTTTAACTTTTTTTAATTATTTGAAAAACTGAATTGACAAATACGTCCTTTAATTTAACTGGAGATGTCCCTTCTACTTATCTTCTTCCTCCATTGTTCTTCACCTCTATTATTTCCTATTTCTCCCTTATTCTCAATCTCAAATATTTCCTCTGCTTTTATTCGAAGAGATCGCACAAGAAATTTCGTAAAGTTCAAAATGACAAATCAAGATAATCATTCAACTAAATAGTTCAAGAATTCTTTTTGGTTTCTTAAACATCTAGCAGTAAACAGTACCGTATTGGCCTTCAGAGTTCTCAGCAAAATCAAAATCACGAATATTCTTTATTGATAAAAAAAATATTCGTCACCTCTCCACCTGGTATATTATTGAGAGTACCAATTGTGACATGACTCACATCAATATAGAATTTCAGAAAAGATTGTATATATCATCTTTTTAAAAATGAACGTTAGCTTTTATACACTAGTACCATGTCCAACTAATAAACCAATAAGGTTGAAACAGTACATTCTTCGCAAAAAAAAATAGATCTAATTTTTTTTATCTAAGATCAATTTGAAGAACTTTTATACCGCATTGAGAGTTGCTCCAAAATGATGAGAAGCCCGCCGCTTCTCTGGTTTAGAGAGAAAATTTCTGGTTGCTCCGTAGAGTTTTAAGGATAGATGGGGTATAAATAGAGAGAAAGACACACAAGGATGGGGTATATATAGAGAAAAAAAAAATTCATGTGCGATCTCCTTTAAAACAAATCAGAAGGAAATATTAGGTGGGACGCATAGGAGAGGAAGGAGGTTAAAAGTAAGGGACACCTCTATTTGAAATGGTAGGGCAAATTTGTCAATTCAGTTTTTAAAATAAGTAAATAATATTAAACAAATAAAAGGGGATAGTACAAAAAAAAAATACATTTTCATGGGTATATTGACTATTATGTTGTTTTTGTGGGGATATCGGCTATTTTAGAAATTTGTAATGGTACACTAGAAATTTTCTCTTTTTTATTATATAATTGTTGCAGGGCTGTAATTGTATGAGAAACTACATATTGTTTGAGGAGGGTTTACATACATCTATTTTTTTCTGCCACCATCAAGCCTCCATTTTTAAAACGTTAATAACTCAAAAATTAAATCATAAACGTCAAAATAATACCGTTAAATGTGATCTATGTTATTTTCTCTATATTCTCATAAAATATTATCACATTTTGATTTTGTTTTATGTTAATAAATAAGTTGAAAAATTAACATTTAGAAATTATCCACATTAGTACATTTTTACAAGCTCTTCTTGACAACCAAAACAAAGTTGAAATGTCATAATTTTTTACGCGTGCATATATACCAACGGCTTTATTTTGTCTTTTCTGTTTTAAATTTTGAGATATAAAAGTTTTTTAAAATGGAGGAATGATGGAGGCACAAAAAATGAAGGCATTTGAACCCTCCTCTTTTTTTTCCCTGTGTACTTTTTAGTTTTTTTTTTTTTTATTGAGGAGAGGTCCTAAAAAAAATCAACCTTAAAATTATGGATTGCTTAAAGGATAGACTTATTGATTATTGGCATGGGAGTAAATTGAATAATATCACAGATTAAAACTTTGGGAGAAACACTCAAGAGGAGGAAGTTTATACCCTCATAAGAGAAGTTCAAAATTAATAAAGAAAACTTTATACATAATTAATAAGTTGAATACTTGGTTTGTTAGGTTAATTAATACCGTATGACAAGAGAAAAGATAAAAATCACACATGGTCCCACATAAGCACATAAAAATGACAAAAGAATTACATTGAAAATAAGGTACAACATACATGATAGCACAACATAGTGAATTGAATAAAGACAAACCTCCGGTCCACACACAATTTAAATTGCATACATATGTAATAATGAAATAAAAGAAAATCTAATAAGGAAACAAGATGATGTATAAATATCGGTGCACACTTAGCTTAGTGCAATCATTGGTTTTTGTAGCTAAGCACACTATATTTGGTTTGAATAAAAGAAAGAACGGTTTGAATAAAAGTAAGGACAAACAATAAGATGATGGCAATGACAGACATGGTTATCCATGGATTTGCGCAGTAGCGTTTCTTGAACTCTCCATATATTCTATAGGAGCTTCTTTTATAATGTGCCATCACCTTATCCTGCAAAATTACCAGCTCTTTCGGTATCTTGAGACCATCAGGAATAATTTTTTTGAGCTCTTGTACATAGTGCAAAATAACCATGTCGTCAAAGCTCGTGCTTGCGATGATACCATTCGCTCGCAATACTCTAACATCTTCTTCTGTTTTTAGTAAGGATGCCATGCATGTAACATAGGCCGCGAAGGGGATCCCACAATCCTTGTAATGCCATTCAAATATTAAAAGGCTTTCATAGAGTTTAGTGTTGTAATCTAAAAGGTGCAAGGGTGTTAATTGAATCACTCCAGATAATGTCCCGTCAATGTAAGACACATCAATGAAGCCACCCTCATCCTTTCGGAAAACAGTTCGAGATAATTGCAACTCTGTTGCACTAGGTATATGGAAGTGGCCAATCGAATTACTTGTCGTATTCACCAGATACTTTCCATCGGGGGTTCGAGACCAATGGAAAATGTGTAGTAGATGTTTGAAGCCACTTTTAGGAACGGTACCACTGACAATTTTGTTGAGAGAGACTGGATTTTGTTGAGAGAAACTGGATTTTGTTGAGAGAGACTGGAAGTCGTGACAGAATAAGTTCGCAATTTTGTGGATTGGGGTAACAAAAAGGTTGCTTAAGTTGGAAAACTCTGTATATACAACTTCAACAACAAACCACGGTATCTGGTAGTTCATAGTCAACATGTAACAACTGGTCCGAATTGGTTCTACTGTTATCAAGTCTATTATAGCTCGAATGTCTTCATCCGTTGGACTTTTTGGATTGCTACATTCATAAATTATTTTAAACCAACTATCGTATAGGTGCTTTTCCCCTGATACCAAAATCAACCCAAATATTAAGAAGCCACTATTGACCAGTAGGTGTTCTATGAAACGTTTGGTATTTTCAGCACGGAATTTTTCATCGACCCCACTATAGTAGTTCCAGGCACGATCTACGTTCTCTTGCATGTATTCAAGGTATGAACGTACGTTGAGACCAAAGCAGTGCGTCATACATGCAACAATTATCCACTTTTGGGTTTCAGTTAAGAAAGAGGCCCCAAAATCATCCCAACATTTCCAATTACCAAATATTGATGGGTGTTCAATATTGTTGGTTGCATGGGAGATGTCCGGGCTGGGCCGAGCTCCTATCTCCAGAACCCAGTCATCCATTTTTTTTGATGCGGGTGATATTTCATCTACTGGTTGTATCTCATCTACTGATTGTATTGCATCAATTCTCATTTCTGACCCTCTTCCGGCTGATTAATCCACAAACAAGCTGAAATAATGTGAAACGTACGTGATTAAATAAATATTGAATACATATATGCTAATCAAAGAAGGATGGCAAAACCATATATATCTCAGTTAATCAAAAGTTAGGCTTGATTATATATTTTTTTGCTTAGTTTCACGTGAAAACTGATTAATTTACAGGGGTAAACTTACCAATCGGGAGATCTACTATGATCTGGATCCACAAACAAGCACTCCTTTAATTCCTCTTCCGATTAATCAATCCCCAAATAAACAAACAAGCTCAAGCTCTATAGAAAATATAATTGATGCATGTTATATATTACAAGTGGAGATATATATTATATTAGGCTACGAGGATACACCCAGGGAAGGTACTCACTCTTATATATAACATAAATTGGGAATAATAATATGTCCCTAACCTACTTCACAAGCAAAGGCATTATTATATTCTAAGGTAAAAGCAAGTGAAATAGGTATTGCTTGAAGATATATAGGACATTTGGATTCTTTTTCTCTCTTTTAAAGCTTCGCAGACTCTCTCTCCTTCCCTTTTTCTCACCTTAATTAAAGAAAAATATTCCATGCAAAAGGAAGACGATAAAAGAAGCCAGGTTCGAATACACCATGAACAGGAAAAAAGAATTGAGAACTTGGTTGGGTTCGCTGAGCTTGTGAGGGCGATTTTTTAGGCGACAGGAAAAAAGCTTCCAAAAACAGAAAAAAAAAACAAAAAAACCTAGGAAAAAACAAACGAAAAAACAAAAAAGAAAATCAGATGTCGATCCATCAAATTCAGATGGACCGACTTGCGTGGAAATTCGCCAAAATTGCCCCAAATCAAGGCCCAGCGAAGCTCATCCCGCCATTAATGGCGCCTCCTGGAGGCCCAAAACTTTACGCTGATATCGTGCGGATCGCCCCTCGTGTGTGGCAAGCTACAAACAAATCAATCCCGATTGAATCCAGAGGGCGACTGATCCAACGCAAACTCGAGGAGATTCGAAGTAAATCGACGGCGCTCCGTCCGATTTGCGTGCGATGCGGAGATACTGGTCACCGAGCTGCGGAGTGCCGAAATGCACAACTCTGCTTTGTGTGTAACAGACTTGGCCACAAAGCTGCGGTATGCAGAAAAACCACTGCTACTGTGCCTTTTACCCCTCCCAAAGCAGATGCACCTGAAGCTTCTCGAGCCGACTCTCTTCCAGCTCGCAACCTCTCTTCTTCTCCAGATAAACCACAATCCACCGTGCCAGATCCGCCCGATCCAGTCCTGCCGATGGCACCTGCTCGTCGAGCTGGGCATCCACCAGCGCGTCGCGGTCCCGATCTAGCGATAGATCGTCGGGTGCCTCCCATCCCAAACCCGGATCCGATACTCCCCAGACCTCCAGTCCAGTCAAAACTCAGAGTTCCGATCCCCATTTTTACACCATCTGCTGCATCAGAAGCTCAAGAGAGGGAGTTTGCTCAGAGTTTCATCTTAGACGACGTTGCTGGATGGGGCCCTGAGCAAATCGAACAGGCTTTCTACCGCCTGTTTGATAACTTTGAATGGCGTGTGGCCGTTTTTGCTGAATTCCGATACATTATCAAAGCTCCCTCAATGGCTTGGAAAAACTCTACTGTCCGAAGAGGTTCGATATTCATCGATGGGATACAATTTCCGGTAGTTGCTTGGGACCCCAGTCTCAATGCAGGTAAGAGACTTACCTCTCTATGGTTGCGAATCAGGGGGTTCCATCGGTCTCTCTGGGATTGGCCCGAGTTTGATAAACTTTTGAATCCGTTTGGAGCGATAGTTCTAGAGATTGACCCAGCTACAAAAAATAGATACGACTGGCGTTTTGCTCGGGTTAGGGTTGGTGCCTGTGATCCAGCCTTGTTCACCACACAGCACTGGCAACTATACCGGGATGCCACTGGCTATGTCTCTTCCTTCGATCTGCAAATTGAGGTCGAAAATGAGCACACCGAGAGTGTCAATGCGTGGCGAGCTAGGGCTCCGGGTCGCCAACCTCCTCGACCTCCTCGTGGTCAGCGAACCGACCCTTCTAGACCACCTGGTGCGGTTGCAGCCCCAATGCCAGCTGCTCCTCCTGTGCATGATATGGATGAAGATCTCCTTGAGGACCCACCTTCTAAAGGATCAGGTAACTCTGGTAGTTGTCAGAACCAATCTGATCCTAGAGATGGCCAATTTACTGATGATGACTCCGATGATGATCATAACCACTTCATCCAGACTATGAATTCTATGCTGCAGCAGGGAGAGTGCTCCCAGTCCGAAACAAAAAAACAAAGAACTGCTCCTCCTAATTCAGGTGTTTCCAAATCTGGCAAGCAACCAGCTCAAGACTCATCCAATTCAACCAAAAAGCATAACACACGCTCAACAGCCACCTCTCCCTCTAAATCATTCCGATCCAGCACCTCTCCCGATCCTGATCAAGGAAAATCAGCAGCTCCCACCTCTCCAGTTTCCCGTTCTGATAAGTCAGCAGGTAACACCATATCTACTCCACAACCACCGACTCCTTCTTTTTCAGAATGCGCACTCGGTTTCCCAATTTCTGGTCAGACACCTGCTGCTGATCCAGGGAAGATAACCCACCAGCACAAAGCTCGCTACTCAGCTCTCCGAGTGAGGAATACCAGTCAGTGGAAAAAACCGATTAAGAGGCCCTCTACCGCAGCTCCATCATCTTACCCCTCCATGGTCGATAAGACTATTGAGCTCTCTGTCGCTGCCATTGCTGCACCGCCACCTCATAGGCGATCAGCCAGACATGGCATCTCCTTACGGAAGAGCTTGCGCATCCAAGCCCAAGCTGATCCCTCCTCTACTCTCACCAAAGCTAAGAAAAGAGCGATCGCTAAAGATACTGGTAGCAGCAGCCATGCAGGTATGCCTTTGATCCAAAATTATCCTTTTCATCGCCTCACTATAGAACAAGTATCAGAATTATTTCAGGTTTATAACATACAGCTAGGTCATAGTGCTGATGAAGCCAAACAAATTATCTCTCTTCTACAACATATGAATAGACCCTCGTTTGAGATAATAGTTCATTCCTTATTAAACCGATCAAAACAAATATCTACCCCATCTCCTTTAGTACTTGACATGGATATAGTTTCAGCCATGGATGATCATAAACACCATACTAGTGAATCCAATCTGGTCCAGGATACCCCTAATATTCAGCTCCTTGAGATAATCAATGCTGAATTTCCTGTGACACCAAGGGACGATATTGTTTCCTCATGAATTTCTTAAATTGGAATGCTCGAGGTATTAATTCCTCAAAAAAACGTCGCATATTACATGATATTATTATAGATAATCGGATAGATTTGATTGCAATTCAAGAAACTAAAAAAGAAACTTTTACCTTTCGTATTCTCAAGTCCATCTCTTCTAGATTTGATATATGGCAGTGGGTTCCTTCGGTGGGCCGTTCGGGGGGCATCTTGTTTGGTTGCGATAGCTCGCAATTTAAATATCTTTCTCATTCCATTCATAAATTCTGTTTGAATATTCAGCTAGAAAATAAACTTGATGGCCACCCATGGCAGATCACTATAGTTTATGGCCCCGTAGATCGCACAAAGAAAACAGATTTATGGATTGAACTTGACTCTATTAGAAATAATGCTACTTCTAGTTGGATTCTTTGTGGAGATTTAAATGTTATTAGACATCGACATGAGAAAAATGGTGTGCGTTTTGACCTTACCACTAGTTCCCATTTTAATACATTTCTTAATAGGTATCACTTGTTTGAACATAAATTGTCCTCTCGAAAATACACATGGACCAATGGAGGGAAATTTGCCTTACTTGATCGATTTTTTACTAGTCTGAACTGGAATAATTCCTATCCTGCTAGTCATGTTTCAGATTTAGGTCGCTATGGGTCTGATCATTGCCCCATTATCTTACACATTTCAGCTCAACTTGATCGTCCACATAACTTGTTTCGATTTGATCCTGTTTGGTTAGATCAACCTGAATTTGTCCAATTGATACATAAATGGTGGAATCAATTCCCTTTGGATACTAATGAAATTGCTAAGAGCTGGAATGATAAGCTGAAACACATGAGACAGAAAATTCGCGGCTGGACTCGCAATTTTTATAGTCAAAAGAAAAAACTCAAACAACATCTGTTAGCTAGACTCCACCAATTAGAACGACTTCAGGAACATAGTGATTTAAACGAGGATGAATATAATGAATGGCTTAGCTGCAAACATACCTTAGATGATATATACCTTGAAGAGGAAAAACATTGGCAAGCTAGATCAAAACAGAAATGGCTTGAGGAAGGGGACAATAATACTAAATATTTTCATACCATGGCTACTCATCGTTCCAAGAAAAATAAAATCCTGTCCTTAGAAATAGATGGTCAACAAACTACCACCAAACCAGCCATCAAAAAACATATACTTGAATTTTATAAAACTCTACTAGGTGATCCTGGAGTTAAATGTGCATCTTTAGAACCTTCCTTTTGGGATAATCAAGATAGATTAGAGGAGCAGGAAAAAAATTCTTTAGAACTTCCCTTTACCTTAGCTGAAATTAAAAAGGCAGTATTTGCATGTGAACCCAATGGGGCACCCGGTCCAGATGGGTTCACATTCAAGTTTTACCAAACTTTTTGGGAATTAATTCAGCATGATCTCTTTTCAGTTTGCACCTCCTTTTTCCATCATCAAACCAAGCTGAACAGTTTAAATAAATCAATCATCTGTCTTATTCCCAAAGAGAAAGATGCCAACCTCATTTCCAAATTCCGACCTATTAGCTTGGTCAACTGTAGCTTCAAGATAATTTCAAAAATTTTGACTTTTAGGCTTGAATCCATTATGCATAGGATCATTGATCGTAGTCAAGCGGCATTCATAAAAAATAGATATATTTTAGACAATGTTATTCTTAGCCGGGAGATAATCCATCATTGTCAACTCACTAAGGAACAAGGGTTAGTGATTAAAGTTGATTTTGAAAAGGCTTACGATAAGATTAATTGGCATTATCTGATAGAAATCCTAATTAGTAGGGGCTTTGGACAGAAATGGATCATTTGGATTAAAGAATGGTTAGATAGTTCCCAATCTTGCATTAATATAAATGGGGAACTCACCAATTATTTCTTTTGTAAACGGGGTGTTCGACAAGGTGATCCCTTGTCTCCCTACTTATACATTTTGGCTGCCGATACGTTAAGTAAAATCTTTCAAAAAGGGAAAGCTGCACACCTAATTCAGGGTATAGGACCAAATGCAATTGATCACCATCCACATACCAATTGCCATTATGCAGACGATACCATCCTCTTTTTAAAAACTAATGAGACCAATGTCCAAAATGCATGGTGGGCTTTGGTTGCATTTGAAGCATTATCCGGCATTAAAGTTAACTATTCTAAAACTGCCATGTATCCGATTAATACATCAGATCCTCAAAGATTTGCAACTCTTTTTAGATGTAGAGTGGCTTCCTTTCCTTTATTATATCTAGGTCTCCCCTTGCACACACATAAATTGACTAAAGTAGATTGGGCTTTTCTTATTGATAAAATAGAGACAAAGCTACAAAATTGGAAGGGTAGTCTCCTCTCTATTGGAGGCCGACTCACCCTTTTGAACTCAGTCTTATCAGCTGTCCCGTTGTACTCCTTTTCAGTTTATAAAATTCCAGCTTTTGTGATTAAACGAATAGACCAAATAAGATGTCGCTTCCTTTGGCAAGGTACATCTACTCATAAGAAAAAATATTCACTTGTTAGCTGGCAAGTTGCTTGCTTCTCTAAAGAATATGGCGGCCTAGGTATCCTGGATCTTAAACAAATGAATATCGCCCTATTGATGAAATGGTGGTGGAAATTCAAGGATCCTACCTACCATAGCCCTTGGAAATTCATGATTCTCACTAAATATTTTACTGCTGCTGCCCATATTCCTTATTCAGAATTTTGGCATACAATCAGTGCCTTACAGCACTTAGGAACTCTTAGTGTATCTTATGCTCCTGGCATACATTCTCCCATTTCTTTTTGGCATGATATCTGGTATCAACACTGTGCTATGGCATCTAGATTTTCCTTTTTATACACTATCTGTAGCAACCCTGATATATCCTTTCAAACAGTGATCAATTCTCAAGGAAATGCCTTAAAATTCAGACGTAATATTACTGGAGTCTTATATCTAGAATGGTTAGAATTACTTGATATTATCAGCCACATTTCTTATACTCATGCAGATGATAAACTGAGTTGGAGGTGGGAAAATTCTGGCCAATTCACTGTCAAATCCCTTTATAAATTGCTCAACTTCCGAGGAATTAAACCGCAACAGGCCATGCTGTGGTGGACAGTCCCAGTCCCTCTGAAAATTAGGATCTTTATGTGGTTGACTGCCAAAAATCGGATATTAACAAAGAAAAATTTGAGTAAAAAAGGCTGGTCTGGTAATTGTAAATGTCAATTCTGCCCTTACACAGAAACTGTTAACCACCTGTTTGTTCAATGCAGCTTCACTAAACAACTTTGGTTTTGGATGGGCTCTTGTCAGGATATTAGTTTCACATGGAATTCTTTTTCAGATATCATAAAATTTGCTAACCAACTTCCTATTGTACACAGGACTGCATTGCTTGTAGTCTGTAGCGCACTTTGCTGGACTCTTTGGAAGCATAGAAATGACTTATGCTTTAACACGGGTAAGCCTAAAACACATAAACAAATCATATTATTGACTATCTCTCTTGTTAAATATTGGGCAGGTTCGATGCGACCTCAGGTGCAGGATTGCCTTGCGCTTTGGCTACCAACAGATCTGGATGTGATACCTCTAGCTAGTTGGCATCCTGACGATGTTGCGGAGCAGCTGGATATCGCCACGCTTGCTGGGGATAATAATTCTGTCTCATGAAGGAAGATGAATACCTGGTAGCTCAATGCTGGCTGGCCGTTTCTTATAGTTCTATCTTAGATATCACAGCCCCAATATGTGTGGCTTCTTTACTTCCTTATACTCAGTACTTTGCACTCTCTATAGATGCTATTATGTCTTGGCTTATGTGGTTGTTTGACATGGTTACATAGTCTCTATTTTCGGGTGTAAGTTAACTCTTGTTTCAATGAAACGGGCCTAGGCCTTTTTATCAAAAAAAAAATTCAAACTTAATTTTATTTAACTAACAGCCATGTGCGACTCTGCACATGGCAATTAATTAGGTTATTTAATTTAAGCCTTAATGATCGTACAGTATATATGGTTTTAGATGTGCGTTGCTTTCCCTAGTTGTCTTTTACATTAATTGCAGTTGAAATTTACAACTATCTTGATTTGAACCAGTTATTATTTGATATCCAATAAGATTAAGATCGAAGAATTGAAGAATAATTAAAGTCAACAAGCGAATGAATATGCCTGTAAATACGGTCATGACCGTTATAGCTTAATTAATATATAAACTCAACCAACAAGTCTCATATCTTAATATATCTAACTAGCCTTTTTATATATTTATTTAGTTTTTGCTTAGTTTTCTAATTGTAAGCGAAGAAAAATTCCTTACTTGTATTATAACTTTTTTTTTTAAAAAAATTTGACCGTGCATTTGAATTTATTATCTTTTAGCTCAAAGTTCATGACTTAATCTTTCCGGGATGATGATATGACAGCTGTCCATTTATTTTAATTGTCTCTCCTATAAGTGTCTCTCTCATTTCTTTTATATGATCACAAAAAAAAAAAATAGAGAATTGACTTTTACAATCAAGTTTTTTTTTTCACTTATGCAATTTTAGATCAGATGATGACCGATATGTTGTAGTTTTAGATCTGGAAATGTTTTCTAAATATCTTAATTTTGTAACAACTAATTACAAGTTTCTATAAATTCTCTTTTGGACTTTCAAATTTGACTTTCGATGTAAAAATCACATTCAAGATTATTTTAAAAGGATATAATATCGATTTAAAAAACACTTGATATATGCATGCATGTACTTATAAATCATTAAATTTTTTTTCATA
>CM022098.1:7429209-7519209 GCA_011114355.1 Carex littledalei | reverse complement strand
GATGTAGAAGCTTTAATAAGCTTGGTTTTTGATGTATGTTAGTCTTGAATCAATAAAGAAATGTTCTTGTTCATGATTCCCCTTTTCATTTTCTTTATTTGACATTTTTGGAGCTTCTTTTATTTCTTCTCTTGTGATTTTTCTTTCTTTTCGGTTTTGAGAGTTTAAATGCCTTTGCTCATATAGATGAGTGGAAAGCATGAAAACCATCTAGATAAAATACCCCTTTTATATAATAATCAAATATTATATTGAAAGGTACAAAAACAAATATATAATAAATATATGAACATGCCAATGTTTGGATTTTTTTTTATTCCTCTTTCTTTCTCTCTTCCCTTTTTTATTCCTCTTTTATACATATGTTAATATTTTATCATCTCTTTTATTTGGAGCTTATGAAATAAAAATAATAAAGTTTTAGTCTTTGATATTTTCTTTTCTTCTCTAAATTCTTTTAATTTCTTCTAAAAATAATTAAGTAGTAGAAGTATGAGGGTTGAGCCATGATGTCTCCCTTCATATGAAAACTATATTAATTATTTTATGAGGATATTAAAAGAACAATAAAGTGACAACAAAAAAAATTAAACACAAGAGGTAGTAGGGTTGAGCCATGAGGTCTCCCCTATTATTCTCTCAACCTAAATGATCAAAGGGCCTATTTGTGCAAAGGGATTAATTTAGCCAATAATTAGTGCATTTACATGCATGAATATTGGCAAGAATTAAAAACTATGTGCAAATGGGGAGAAATTGAAGCTTAAAGTATTAAATGATATTAGCTTTGGCTATGATGTGTCATTTGTGCTTTAAACTTGTGATATTTCAATGACCCTCCCTTTTTAGACCCATTTGTGTATTGAAGAATATTTGGTTTCCTAAGCCAATATGCTAAAAGAAATTAAATATTCCAAATATATGCAAATGATGAAAGATGGATGGTTTGAAGTGTAAACAAATGACAAGTTGGATGTTTGCATCTCTAAACCTAAGGAAATCTTAATAACATGGTCTTCAAAAAAATATCAAAAACATGATTTTAAATAAAATCAGGGGCTTCTTTGCATAAAACCACATTTTGGCAGATTTTTGGCACCATTTTCGGAATTTTTGGATTTTTTTTCCTTTCCCTTTTGTTCATTGGTACCAAAGATATAGCAACAAAGGCTATGAAAAGTCCATAAAAATGATGTTTAATTCATGGAATTAATTGTAAATATTCTAAATCAGTCCCTAATACCCTCTGGAACAATGGACCAATATTACACTACAAGGCATGCACCAATGACACAATAAAAGCACTCAAAATTGCCAAAATGACCTTCTCTGGTAAACAGTACCTTCTGGACCGGTACAGGTACCAAAATAAAAAAATGGACTTCACCACTAGATAGGGGACTTCAAAACACACAAAATGGACACCAAGTTTGCACTTTTCTGACTACATTTCGATTTTATACGAATTTTCAAAGTTCAGATCCAAAAAATAGAAAAACAGCATTTAAAGAAAAAGGGGACTGTTGTTGGAAAATGGGCAGTATCGAATGACAGAAAAAATCGAAACATCAAAGAAACATCATAATTAAATAGAACATTTCAAAACACACAAAATAGACATAAAGATCATATTTTTATGACTTTGTTTCAAATAGATATGGATTTTTAAAGGTCTAATTGTTGAACACAAGTAGAAATCAAATAAAACAGCGGCACGGATCTTAAAGCAATCTGAGGCCTTCAATTCTGGCGCCATGATGGGATTTGAATGACAGCACGGGTTTTAAAGTCCAGAATACACATCGAACGGCCAGCACGAATCCTGAAGCTCTGCCCACATCTCAAAGCCCAACACACCAATCTAAGAGACCCAAAAACCCGAATCTCAAAGTCCAGACAATAAATAAAATCATAAATCAACCCCTTTTTATGGAAGACCCCCTCTGATTTCCCAATATTTGCAGCGAAGCCCCTGTGAATTTACAAAAAGGCCCCTGACAGCACAAAACTCTCACAAATAAGCCCTTAGAGGCCCAAATTTCACATGAAACCTTGTCTAAAACCCAAATCACAAAACCACATCCTTCCAGCTTTGTAAATAAGCCCCTGGAAAAACATAAATATTTACAAACAAGTCCTTTTTGGCTATAACTTCTTCATTTCAAGTCCGAATTGACTCAAACCACCTCCAAATAAACCCAAATTGAACCCTCCATCTTTCTAAACCAAAATTGAGCATGTCCAGACATCAGCCAAGCCCTGAAATGATGAAAATACCCTTTTCTTCATATTTCAATCATTTTCTCTCAAATAAAAAGGTGTAAATAAAGCGTAAATATATTTTCTCAAGTGCAAATATGTTTATAAAAATAAATAAAAATGTGTAATAAAGGCATTTTAACGATAATCATTACACCTCATGCATGCACATTAATTAAATACCTAAAACAATGGTAAATCAAAGAAACACACGAAAATCAAGTACATGAGTTTCCCCTTTTAGCCCTTTTATTCAATTCACAACAAATAGGTATAAATCCTGGAATGAACGAGGTATTCAGCATGGCTTGGGAGGGCCATCTGATGTAATTAACAGCGGGGGCTTGCGCCCGCTGGGAGTTAAACGTCCCCACAATCATTAAACTCTCTCGATGGACCGATCACGAATCGTAGGTCCGTCGAGGGTGAACCAGAAGGAATAGCGGAAAGAAAGAAATGAATGTTTCGAGTTCGATGTTCTTTAATCAACAGAGAGCATTGAACCACGAGACATTTAAATACACAAGCACACACCTTCCCATACATAACAGCTGTGCAACTTTCTGCGCCCTACAATCTTCGACATAGAGCATGCCATTCTCAATTATTTGGACAGGAAGAGGTACGCGCTCCCATCCCTCCACGACATTGTCAATCTGTACGGCGGCATGGCCGGGAAGTAGCTGCTCATTGTGCACTTTGTCGGCTGCTGGATGTACCATGCCCTTAGCAACAATCAGAGGCTTACTCCCGAGCCACAGCACGAGTTCGCATGCTGTGGCGTCCTGCAATTTCATGCAAGTAGTTATTTTTAAATTGAAATATTGTCCAACAAGTAGTAATTGCCTTTAGAATACGAACAAGCAGTGATTACCTTTAGATGATCCAAATCGTATCCGAACGTCCCGGATGCCTGACTACTTCGCCGAACTCCCGTCAGGGTGGGAGGTGCTTGCTCGGCTGGCTGCGCCATAGCTGTAAAATCGGCACGCAACCTTGTTTCCAACTCCTCCATCTTTGCGTCGTACTCGGCGCTCACCTCCTTGCGTATCTGCGCAACTATCTCGTCTTTGTTCACTTTCGCACGAGATTTCCTTCGAGGTTTTGGTCCATTGAATACGTCCTTCTAGCCCCTGTAGGCACCTACGCCCCTTACTCGACCAGGGTGTTCTGGATTCCCGAGCGCTATGGACAAGGAGTCATCTTGTCTTTCGACCGACCGGGCACCGGAATTGACCTCCTCCTCCACCTCTAACTGTGAATAGAAAAATTAGTTATAGCAAAAGAATTAGTGATGTACACAAAGTTTTTAACACGCTTGAATTACACATAGTTCTAACGAACGACTCTTACCATTCTCTGAGCCACGGGTCGCAACGTGGGATGTAGTACTATCCTCCCATTAGTGGTTAACTCGGACCTTGCCAACGTCCAATTTTGGGCCCTATGATTTTTGATCCTAACCACGGGTGAGTCAACGTCTTTGTTCAACTCCAGTATTTTAGCCCACTCCTCCATTTTACCCTGGTAACCACCCGACCCCAACTTGTGCGGATACTTGTTCATTGCAACGATCCTCCTGCCCTCCTCCCTTTTTTTCTTCACACATCAAATTAAGTAAAAAAATTAGCCTAGCTACTATTTTTCATTTATTAAAAAGTAAACAAACCAATTAAAAAGCAAACAAAAAAATTACAAGTTGTGAGTGGAACACCATTTCAACTTCATATTAATTCAGTTATTCAAAATAAACACCATTTCACATTTATATATGATTGGAACAACAGCAACAGGGTGTCTATTTCGGACACCATTTACCAACATAATTCAAATCGATAAAGGAAAAAAAGGTAATTTTGCTGAATTTACATACCTTGAACTCGTCCGTGCTCTTCATCTCCACAAACTTCTCCCACTTCTCTTGAGTAAGCCAAGGATAGTAGCCTACGGGGCTTTTACCTTGATCCATCCAATCCGTACTCAGCGTGCTTTTGAATTGCTTCCAAGCTTCATTCATTATCTTCAAAGTCTTATCCTTTACCACCTCCGGGATGTCATCCGGGATGTTCCACTGAGCCTGCATTGACACCCAAATTACTGCATTTAAGTTCATGTACAATTAAAAAAAAGATATTAACTGGTTAGGTACTTCACCTTCACAATGTTCCACCACTCGTTCTTTTGGTTTTTCGAAAAGTGATCCCATCTCTCTACCAGGATGTCTGCCTTTTGCTTCACCGTGGTGCACGCATAATTTTTGTACTCAGCCGACCGTGGACCCTTCGCACACCCATTTTTACTGAACTCGATGTCCAGTTGCTTTGCCTCGGACGTGGACGCGCACATTGTCGGACCTCTTTTCCTTTTGGCCGGACCTGATTGGGCATCAGCTTGGTGGTCGCCTTCTTCCATCATATCTACGTGCTCATTCTCAATCGACATGGTTCTATAAAAAAAAATAGAACTTTTTCAGTAAATACCAAAGTAAATACAGTAAATACATGCAGTAAATACCAAAACTTTTATACCAAAATTTCTTCGCAATGGAGGTGTTGAGCGTTTCCCCGAGAAAGAAGAGGTAGGTTGTCGGACCGGAGAGTTGGTTGGACAGGAGAGGCGACGAAATCGAGGTGAGGTGGGGAAGAAGGACTCGAAGCGGTGCGAGCTAAGTTTCGAAATGTTTGGAAAAGAATTGAAGGCGCGAGCTAAGTTATGAAAAATTTGGAAGAGCAGGCGCGTAATATGTATTGTAACCCTAGTTCTACACGGACAATTCGCTTAATTCATTTGTGTTGGAACACCTTTATACACGGACATTTGATCTAAACTCCGTGTAGAGGAAGTAGAAGATCTACACGGACATTTGAGAAATATCCGTGTAGAAAGACCCTCTCTACACGGATATTAACTAAACAACCGTGTAGAATGAGGGAGAGCTACACGGACTTTAATGATAAAGTCCGTGTAGAAAGACTCTTCACGGACTTGTTTTTAACATCCGTGTCTATACCTTTTCGGACATTGCAACGACACTCGTGCACGAATACCTTTTGACACGGCCGTTTAATTAAACGTCTGTGTCATTTACAATTATACACGGACATGTAATTGAAAGTCCGTGATAAAGTATAAAAATCAGATTATTTATTTAAGTTTTGTTTAATTTGAACAATTCCACGACGGAATTCGAAAAGTTGCCTTTTTATTATTTCTAAGGAAGACGAAACGACTCTTCAAAATTCTATATATAATCTGAGAAACCCCGATTGAGATTTGATTCGTTCAAATGGCCGTGCCACCGCCCCCCTCAAATGTGACATGGCCATGGCCCCCCTCAAGTGTGCCACGGCGAAGCCCAAGGGGGCACCCACCACCAAATGTGCCATCTCCTCAACCCGGGTCAAATGTGCCAGGGCCACGGCCCCCCTCAAACCCTCCCGAAGTCCCTCTCGAAGTCCCTGCCGAAGTTCCCGCAGTCCCTCCCCGCTTCGGAATCCCTCCCGGCTTCGAAATGCCTCCTCCCTACGTGAAGAGGACATGGCCATGGCCCCCCTCAAGTGTGCCACGGCGAAGCCCAAGGGGGCACCCACCACCAAAGCCCTACATAAGGAGGGGCAATCCAGCCAGACCATTCTTCCCTTGGATTAGAAGCTAAGGCCAAGGCAGCCACCACCATCTAACTAGTTTAATTAAGTTTTTTTTTTTGTTTGCTTTGTAGTTATTTTGTAGTTTTTTTTTAAATTTGTGGTACATGTATGAGGATCCTTTCTTTTGGTACGATGTATGGGGATCCTTTTTTATGTAATATATTTTGTTCTTTAATCAACAATTTTTTTTTACACAGTTTCTTTTTTGTTAAATACTTCATGCTATCTAAATAAATACTTTTATAGATATGAATTAGCAGCACAAAACAACAACATGCAACAATATATAAACACTACAAAGGTTATTACTTAAAAACCTTTAATATTTAAAACTTTGATTCTAAGTAAAATACTTAATGCTGTCTAAATAATCTGATTTGAAAACATAAATTAACACTTACCTGATATGAAGAATAAATAATTTATGGGGACTACAAAATAATTACAAAAGCTAGCTTTAACATAGAATAATTTCCGGGAATTGCAAATTAAAAACCTTTTTACACGGATGTTTAAATAAACGTCCGTGTAAGAATACCTTTCTATACGGACGTTTAATTAAAGGTCCGTCTAGCTCGCATAGCATTTCTACACGGATGTTCAATTAAAGAGAACGGAGTAGGTCCGATGCCCATCGGACCTACTTTCATGTTCAACAATGATGACTGTCCGATGTAATTTAAGATATGCGCGCACGGAAACTGAAACAGATCCGATCGAATTTTAAACGATTCCGCACGAATTTTAAAGCAAATAGACGGTGATTAAGCCCATCGCGAGCAAATACGAACGAATCAGATAAACTTTTTTTCAACGATGATGACCTACTTTTAATATGTTATGTACGAGAGCAGCTTGTGTCCGATGCCCATTGGACCCAAAGTGAGTTCGATGGGCTCTACCACCGTCTGATCTATCTCAAGATCCGTGCGCACGTAAATTAAAGATGGCGCGAAAGTTCTGGTGGGAATCAATCGTAAAACAGATGGGCATCGGACCCAAGCTGCTGGGCGCGAAAGTTCTGGCGTGAACCCACTTTGAGTCCGATGGGCATCGGACCCAAGCTGCTCCCCAAAAAAATACGTACATAACGATTGATTCCCGCCAGAACTTTCGCGCCATCATTAATTTACGTGCGCACGGATCTTGAGATAGATCGGACGGTCGTAGAGCCCATCGAACTCACTTTGGGTCCAATGGGCATCGGACACAAGCTGCTCTCGTACATAACATATTAAAAGTAGGTCATCATCGTTGATTAAAGGCAAGTTAAAATTCAAAGATCTCAGATGATACAGCTTGATGGATGGGTAAATAAAGATAAAATTCCATCAAAATTTGCTGCACTTGATTAAAGGCTGTAATCTTTGATTTGAACGGTCCCGATCAATCAACGGACTAACTATTTTTGTGCGTCTTCACAATCTCACAAGGCAAGAGTTTATGTTTCATGAAACATAAACTCTTGCCTTGTGAGATTGTGAAGACGCACAAAAATAGTTAGTCCGTTGATTGATCGGGACCGTTCAAATCAAAGAGCATTGCATTTATTGTCTTCCGTGAAAGTTTGATCAAAATTTATTTTTATTTACCCATCTATCTAGTTCATTGAAGATTGAAGTATCGGATGGCCACAAACACTTCGTGCTGGATCAAACCTCATACATAATAAATTTTCCAAACTTTTATGTTGGTTACATTCAATGTTCTCCATTGATCATTTTAAAACAGATATGGAATGATTTCGTTGCAGATCGACCGTTGATTTTCCGCTTGAAAATGAGCGGTCCAAAAATATTTTTACAATTTGAAGGGACATACAATGATGAAAGTTTATAAAAATAATATGTATAAGTATTATTTGGCCATATAAGATGTAAAAAAAATAAAAATATATTTTTTGAATTATTTTCGTATGTACTGTTGTACATGTATTAGGTGATTAGTAAATATCATGCTTTGTTGACCGTCCGATAAACGAAGAACGGTCCTGATGTCTTCATTTAAGAGGTGGTGGGTAGATTTTCCGCACTCTCTGAGGTAACATAATATTTCTGTTTAGATCTGGTTCTAGATGATGCACAAGATCCTTTAATATTTGTGCATCATAATGATTAGACGGTCGGATATAACCACAGATATTACGTCACCTTTGAGTTTATGAAAGCCCTTCTATCCCTCCTAGTGTGGATAAATTTTTTCGAATTTCCCTCCTTTAGCTCCCTGATGGGACTCCCAAAAATTCAAAACAAATTTTACGAAAATTTTCGCCTAGGTTGGCTTTTCCCCGCCTCACTTTCCCCCACCTTTTATACACGGATGTTTAATTAAATATCCGTGTACGATAGCTTTCTACACGGACTTTTAATTAAAAGTCCGTGTAGCTCGCTTTGCATTTCTACACAGATGTTCAGTTAAAGAGAAGGGAGTAGGTCCGATGCCCACCGGACCTACTTTCATGTTCAACGATGATGACCGTCCGATCTAGTTTAAGATATGTGCGCACGGAAACTGAAACAGATACGAACGAATTTTAAACTATTCCGCACGACTTTTAAAGCAAATAGACGGTGATTAAGCCCATCGTAAGCAGAGTAGGTCCGATGCTCATCGGACCTACTCTCAAGTTTTAATTTGTAACTGGAAATTAAATAATATAGAGTTCAAGAGCACAAAAAATAAAAATACTTCATATATTAATTTCAACATAGGGATAGTTACTGGATACATCATCACTTAATACCAAAACAAAAACATAAAATATATAACAAACATAAGTATCTATCCCTAATTAAAAAAACTATTCTTTCTCACTAATTGCCTCCCCTTTTTAATTTTAACATCCGTGTCTCTTACCCTTTCTACACGGACTTTTATTTAAAAGACCGTGTAGCACCCTTCTAGAGATCTAAACCCTAAACTCTTTGCAACTTGCATCCGAGATATTTGAAAACCTGCAATTGAGCATTGAGTTCCTGTACCAAACCTTCATAGGGATCATTTTCTTTTTAGAAATACAACTCCACAGCAAGCGATTTCTCCAAATGCTCGACCTTCCTCTCCCAACTCAGATTTCTTCCTCCTCTGAAGGCAGAACAGGCACATGCAGCCTCCCGGGAGAAGTTCTTCAATCTGAGTTGGAGAGGAAGGTTGAGCATTTGGAGAAATTGCAACGAGGGTACTCGGCCTTCGAGAAATAGATAGGTGAAATTGGCAAAGGACTCGAAGCGGCGCGAGCCAAGTCATTTATTATATTGTAACCCTCTTTCTACACGGATATTAACCTAACAACCGTGTAGAATGAAGGAGAGCTACACGGACTTTTACGTTGAATGTCCGTGTAGAAAGACCCTTCTACACGTATTATTAAAAAAAAGTCCGTGCAGACAGTAATTAAAAATATTAAGTGAATTTACTTCTTACTTTTTGTATTATTTGAAGTGATAATGAATTATTATATGTATTATTTTGAACTAATATTTGATATTTGACCTAGAAACGTTTGAAATATAAATATTTTTTATTAATATTTGATATTTGAAATGCCTTATTTAAAACCAAATACTAATACTTGTCTGTCCTCAAATGGACTTTTCCAAGTTTGATAAATTTTTAAGACAAGCTTTGTTTAACTTATTTACATGCATCATAAATTCAAATTTGGAAAGTGTAAATGTTCAAAAATGTGAATAGCACAAAAAAGGTTAAATAAAATAGAGTTCAAGAGAATAAAAAATAAAAATACTTCATATATTAATAACATAGGAATAGTTACTGGATACATCACTTAATACCAAAACAAAAACATAAAATATATAACAATATAAGTCTCTATCCCTAATTAAAAAACTATTCTTTCTCACTAATTGCCTCCCCTTTTTCTCTTTTCAGGGAAATATCTTGCTCGCTTGCCTCCTTTCTTGTTTACATTTTCCCATACTCTCTTGCTTCTTCTCAACCTTAACCAAACTTTGGGATCATCAAACTGACCGTGTGGACCGTAAGGATCATCAGGACCGGAATCCGAATCACCTTCATAAGACTCAGGATCGGATTCGGATTCTGAATGAGAAGAGACTTCCACCACAGGTGGCGGGGGTACATCCTCCCACTCAATTATGTGAGTCTTGAGACCATTCTTTCCGCAGTTAGGACATTTATCACCTCGTCCACATGGTCGGATTAGACACGTATTTTTTGGAGGATTGCGATTTCCCATATCTGAATAGCACAAAGTTATTTTCCAAATAATTCTTAATTTCTTTTGATCAGAATTACTTGATCAAAACGGCGCCGGGAGGAGATTGCCTTTTATACCAAATTTTTCCATTAATCTACACGGATTTTATCTTTAACTGTCCCATCCCCATGAAACCCTAAACTCTTACACACGGACTTTTACTCTAACATCCGTGTGTGATTACCTCTCTACACGGACCTTCATTAAAAAGCCGTGTAGCTCTCCTCATTTTGTGTGGATTTTAGTTAATAATCCGTCTACGTTACTATTCTCCTCACGTATTATTAAATAAAAGGCCGTGTGTGAAGTAATTGACAATATTGCGTGGTTTAACTTGTTATTTTTTATATTATTTGTTAGTGACAATAAATAAGTTTACGTATTATTTGAACTCGAAATGTTTGAAACACCAATATTTTTTTACTGAAATGTAATATTTCAACTAATTTTCAAATCCTAATAGAAATATATTAACTGGAAATATTATTTTACTAATATTTAATATGTGAACTAATATGTAAAAACCTTTATGTTGTTTTGAAATAGAAATATTTTAACTAGAATATTATTTAAAAGTTGTTTCCAAACAAGATAATTAAAAAGTTATTTTCTAAACAAAATAAATATTATACATCTCTTTTTTTTCCTTTTTCTCTTTTTTTTCGCTGATTTCACATTACATTCGGCCCATATTCCTTCATTGTGGTCGGATCGCAAATAGTTTGCTTCGTCTTGTTCTTCAATTGAGGCTACCTCAGTTTGCACGTCGGTACAAAATGGAGGTATTTCGTCGAACTGGTCATACTCTTCTTCGTCGACGACGTTTTCTACCCCAACAATTCTTCTTTTCCCAGATAGGACGATGCTCCACCTATTATCACTCGGGTCAGTGACATAAAGGCGAGTATAAACGGATCATCAACATACCCAACTTTATTAAAATCAACGAGTGTGAACCCGTCGTTATCAGCTTTAACACCCCGGTCTTCGACCCATTGACACCGAAACAAGGGAATGCTGAGGTCAGGACTGTAAATGAGCTCCCAAATTTTCTCAATAACGCCATAATACGACTTTGATGCAAAAACCGGCCGGGAATCTCCGGATCTACTGAATTCTTGAGACGTCGCCACCAACATCACCCCACTATTTTGCATCGTGCTCTTATCACTTTGGGATTTAGTGTAAAATGTATATCCGTTAATTTTGTATCCTTGGAATGTTCTAACAACAATTCGGGGTCCTTCGCCCAGCAGTCGAACAATTTCATTTACGGGCCTCATATCGGGGTGTGACTGCACCCTTTCTCTCAGCCATCCTACAAATGAACGATTATGCTCGTTGGTAAGCCACTTCTGACTTCTCGTGTAGTACTCTTGTTGAAGGATTGCCATGTGCTCATCTATATAGGGAGCAACATCTGTCATGTGCTGTAGTACCAAAAAATGCGCCTTCTGTAGTTCATCTCTATCAGCAACTACGGCTTTCAACCCAATTGTCCCGACTCCCTGGAGCCTTCCCTCATATCGAGACTTTGGAACGCCAATAGGACAGACACCGGTCATGTAGTTGGTGCAAAAATCAATCACCTCTTCCGTGGAATATCCTTCTACAATGCTACCTTCGGGTCGATGTCGGTTCCTTACGTATTTTTTCAAAATTCCCATGTATCTCTCGAATGGATACATATACCGCAGGAACACAGGACCACAGATCTTGATTTCTCTCACTAGATGAACAACAAGGTGAACCATAACATCGAAAAAAGATGGCGGAAAATACATCTCAAGTTGGCAAAGAGTAGCGACGACTTCCACCTCCAAAGAATCTAGTATTAGAGGGTCTATCACTTTGGAATTTATTGTATTGAAAAAAAAACAAAGCTTCATAATGGTTTGATGAACGGGCTTTGGTAAAACCTCCTGAATTGCAACAGGAATCATATGTGTCAATAAAACATGACAGTCGTGAGATTTTAGACCGACCAATTTCAGGTCCTTCATCGACACCAGCTTCTTAATATTTGAAGAATACCCTGATGGGACCTTAATACTACGGAGGCATTCACAAAAGCTTGTTTTCTCTTTCTTCGACATTGTGCACATTGCGGGGGGTAGGTATGTGCGCTTCCCTTTCTCCTGCGGTGCAAGCTCGGGTCGTATTCCCATTTCTACCATGTCTTTTCGAACTTTAATCCCATCTTTAGTCTTTCCCGGTATGTTCAATAATAATCCGATCAAGCTGTCACACACATTTTTCTCAACATGCATGACATCAATGCAATGTCGCACTTGTAAATATTTCCAGTAAGGTAGGGCCCAAAATATGGACTTCTTTTTCCAAATATTCTTCGGCAGTTTTGTGGCACACTTTCCAAACACAACATCAAGGTTTTTAACACGCTCGAAGACACCCTTCCCATCTAATGGACGACGGGCCACTCCAAGCTCAACTTTCCCGTTGAATGCCTTCTTCTTCTTACGATATGGGTGATTAATTGGAAGAAACCTACGGTGCCCCATAAAAACATTATTTTGACAGTTCTTCAACCTCAGCACCTGCGTATCATCTTCACAAATAGGGCACGCTTTTGCTCCTTTACAAGTGTAACCCGACAAATTCCCGTACGCGGGGAAATCATTTACGGTGCAAAACACCATGGCCCGCAAGTTAAAGGTCTCTTTCATGTACGCATCCCACATCGAGACGCCATCACGCCATAATTTTTGGAGGTCCTCGATTAATGGTGCGAGATATACATCTATGTCATTTCCGGGTTGTCTGGGTCCTTGGATTAGTAATGACATCATTATATACCTGCGTTTCATGCACAACCAAGGAGGAAGATTGTAGATGGCTAAAAGAACTGGCCAAGTACTGTGCCGACTGCTCATGCTTCGAAACGGACTCATTCCATCTGTGCTCACCACAATCTTGAGGTTTCTTACCTCGGAACTAAAATCTTTGAAATGTCTATCAAAATTTCTCCACTGAGGAGAATCAGCCGGGTGTCTTAGTTTACCGTCCTTTTTGCGCCATTCTTCATGCCAACGCAATAACTTTGCATCTTTGGGATTTGCAAATAACCGTTTGAATCTCGGTATTATCGGCAAATACCACAACACCTTAGCCGGAGGCCGGCCCTTTTTGCCGTCGTCACAATCAGTAGTGCCCTGTTCCTTACGTTTATACCGAGAAACACTGCACTTAGGACAAACATGCATGGCCTCGTACTCATTACGGTACAATACACAGTCATTCGGACATGCATGTATTCTTTCGATCTTCAAACCCACTGGACATATCAACATCTTCGCCTGATATATTGTACGGGGTAACTCGTTGTTATCTGGGAGCATTTCTCCTAAAAGCTTTAATAAGGACGTGAAACTCTTATCGCTCCAACCATTTTCTGCTTTCAAGTTTAATAATTTCAACACAGCTGACAGTTTTGTAAATTTGGTACACCCGGGATACAACGGCTTCTTGGATTCATTAGACAAATTTTGAAATTTATCATAATTTTTATCACTAATTTCATCTTCCACATCATGTAACATGTCCTCCATATTATCAATATACTCGTGTACTACATTTTCATCGTTTTCCGTCTGCAGCTCATCATCGTCGTTGCGATCAAGTTCAACATTATCAAAATTTTCGACATTCAAATCATCATCGCTGAAATCAAGTTCAAAATTATCCAAAATTTCTACATTCTCATCGCTCTCTTCACAACGGTTAGAATTCTTATTGGTACAACTACTTTCTCCAAATTTCTCACCATGCATGAACCAACATGTATATCTTTTCTTAAATCCACGACAAATCAGATGAGCTCTAATTTCTTCGGAGTCCCCAAATCTTAAATTTTTTTTACAATCTCTACAAGGACACAAAATGTCGGCTTCCTTCATCTTCACTCTATACCTCTCAGCGAATTTTATGAACTCATCAACGCGACCCAAATATTCTTCACTATCACGTCGCAATTCATACATCCAACTTCGATCCATCTGTAAATTAAATTAAAAAAATGATTTCAATTAATAATGGTCAACATGTAAATTGGTACCAAATTCTAGGCTTACAAATGGCCGGTTTACAATCCTAACCCACTCTTTGAATATTAGGTCCCATATGTGAACACATATTAGTGAGATTTAATTAGTATTTGAGAAAAATTCGGCAGCATTTCCCCTTAACTCCCCAAGTATGCGTAAAAACCACATACTCGTAGGAGCATTAAGGGAAAATACCGTCGAACTTTCCTCAATTACTAATTAAATCCCGCTAATATGTGTTCACATCCTAAATGAGACCCAATATTCAAAGAGCAGTCCCAAAACGGGGACTATCCAAAATTAATCCCTATTGGATTAATTTTGGACGGGCAAGGACCTAAAAGCATCAGTAGGGGTCGGTTATTGGACAACAATACACTACTTACACATGATCTAAATAAGTACAAATAAGTAACATAAAATTAGAGGAAGAAAAGGAAAATATATATATATATACACTAACCTTAGAAAGATAGAGAGGAGAAAATACAAACTTCAAATATCTCAGATAATACCAGCTGCTGGCCTTTGCAGAATCGGATCAGCGCATTCAATACAGAGAGAGAGACAGTATTAATTACTTGATCAAAAAAAACGGCGCTGGAAGGAGAAGGCCTTTTATACCAAAACCCTACAAAGACTTTTCTACACGGATCTGTTAAGAAATCCGTGTAGCTCTATCACAAATCATACACGGCTATTTGTATTTAAGAACCGTGTTTATAATGCTAGCCTTTTCGATGAAAATTTATAAAAATCCGGGTTATGTAAGATATGAGAATGCGTTTCTACACGGATTTTCAAGAAACAACCGTATACATTTACTTTCTACACGGATCTTTCGTTAAGAAATCCGTGTAGCTCTCTAACAAATCATACACGGCTATTTGTACTTAAGAACCGTGTATAATGGTAGCTAATTTCGTTTAGGTTATCTTTTAATTTTGCAAATTCGGGCAGCAAATCCCATTGTTTAGGGATGCTAAAAATTATTATGGAAATTTATAGTTCATTGATGAAAAGAATTAAAGTTTTCGTGTCCTATATATTTTTTGGGTTTTTTTTTATTTATGGGCTAGTCTTTTCTACACGGATTTAAAAAAAAAAATTCCTTGTAGCTATTTCGTACACGGATATTCAACTAATATCCGTGACAATTACTATTTGACACGGTTTTAAGTTTAATATCCGTGTATGTTATCCTATATATTTTTTAATTAACAATTTTTTTCTGGGCTAGCCTCCAGTTTTGCTAGCCAGTTTGCTACAAAATTCAATATTGAGTTTACCCCCAGTTTTTCAGATAATTTGACATCCAGTTTTCCAATTACAGCACAAAAATTATACTTAGCATTACAAAATTCATATTTAGCATTACAAATCCATGTTCAGCAATTACAAAATTCATAAATTCATCTCCTTATTTACAATTACAGCACAAAAAATTACTAAATTCTCTATATTTTATTTAATTACAAGAACATGCTTTATATTTGAAACACAAAATCGGTGGATGGCATACAAACCGGTCAATTAATAAGGGTAAACTAAAAATTCATGTACACTAAATTATACAAATCCATATTGAGTATTACAAAATTTAAATTGAAACATTATACAAATCCATATTGAGCATATATTACACAAATCCATACTGGGTAGACATATCCTTCTTCCTGAGCCTCGATCCCATAATGATTTCATATATAAACTTAAGGTTTACATTTGGTGCCAGTAGCTAGGGTTTACAGAGGGTAATATGAAGATACATTTTAATAAAGAAAGAGTTGAGTAAAAAGTTGGATGAAGGACCTTGGAAAAAAAGGGAAGAGGTGGGATGAAGGACCTTCAGAGCCGGATGAAGAGCCGAATGAAGAGTCGGGCACAATCTTGTCAGACTGACAAGATTGTGCCCGACTCTTCATTCGGCTCTTCATCCGGCTCTGAAGGTCCTTCATCCCACCTCTTCCCTTTTTTTCCAAGGTCCTTCATCCAACTTTTTACTCAACTCTTTCTTTATTAAAACATGTATATCTTCATATTACCCTCTGTAAACCCTAGCTACTGGTACCAAAAGTGAAGAGCCATCGTTGCTCACCTGAATGTGACATGGTTCTACAAAAAACAACATTATTAGAAACAAGCACAATTATACATGCATTAGTAAAATAATCACTAAAATAACAATTATACATGCATCATTGTATTATACATGCATTAGTTGATTATACATGCATTACTCTATTATTAGAAACAAGCACAATTATACATGCATCACTCTATTGTACATGCATTACTAAACAAGCACAATTATCAAGCTAATCATCACTAAACTAACAATTATACATGCATTACTCTATTATTAGAAAAAAGCACAATTATACATGCATCACTCTATTTAATATACTAATTATTTACATTATCTCAACAAATCAAGCATGCATGCATTAATTACTAATTGACCTAAATAAGCAATAACAAGTAACAGAAAATTAGAGTAAGAAAAGATAAATATATACACGACTAACCTTAGCAAGATAGAGAGGAGAAATACAAATTAACTTCAAAGATCTCAGATCCGGCCTCCTTGTGCGCAGAAATCAGACCAATTCGTATACAGAGAGAGATTATTAATTGATCAAAACGGCGCTGGAAGGAGAAGGCCTTTTATACCAAAACCCTACACTTTTCTACACGGATTTATACTTAACAAAACCGTGTACAATGTGCAGTGTATAAAATTGGCAAAACCGTGTATCGATAATCAAAACCCTAGAATAACTTTCTCCACGGATTATTATGTAAACAGCCGTGTAGCTCTGTCAAAGATTTCTACACTGCTGTTTAAACAAACATCCGTGTGAATTTCGCATATTTCTACAATTACCGTTTGTACACGGTTTTTAGGTAAATATCCGTGTATGATTGCCCTATATATTTTTTTAGATATTTTTTTTTTCTGGGCTAGCCTCCAGTTTTGCTACAAAATTCAGTATTGAGATTACCCTCCAGTTTTTCAGATAATTTTGTCATCCAGTTTTCCAATTACAGCACAAAAATTATACTTAGCATTACAAAATTCATAAATTCATATTTAGCATTACAAAATTCATAAATTCATATTTAGCATTACAAAATTCATAAATTCAACTCCTTATTTACTATTACAGCACAAAAATTACTAAATTCACTAATAAAACATTACAAGAAAATGCTTACAAGAACATTACTAGAATTCACAAAAATTACTAAATTCACTAATAAAACATTACTAATATGCATAAATTCATATTTTATTTAACACCTTACAGGAGCATGCTTTATCTTGGTTAGGTTCCAAAGAAATGAGTCAGACTAACTTTCAACTAATAAAACATTTTCTGAAAATTAAATTATGTTTTAGTCCCAAGTTTTTGGCGATGTAGAAATGGACATGTTGCAGTGTTCTTACGTTGTTGTTTAAATTCTTTCGCAAACCACATCTTATTCAAAGGGGGTTTGTGTAAGAAATTAAACAACAATGCACTGCAACATGCCATTTCTACATCGCCAAAAACAAGTGATCAAAACATGATTTAATTTAAAGAACATGTTTTATTATTGAAAGTTAGTTTTACCCATTTCTTTGGAACCTAACCAAGAAAAAACATGTTCTTGTCAAGTGTCAAATAAAATATAGTGAAAAAAAAAGAAAATGAAATTCATCACATGCTGTCCATCGGAAAGTTCATCACAATCTGTAAATAAAAAAAAAATGATGAGTAAGTAAGCAACAATAAGTAACAGAAAATTAGAGGAAGAAACGGAAAATACATGCCAGAGATATTCATGCCAGAAGTGAAGTCGAGATGTAGGTTATCAATTATATCACATCGCTCGTCTTGATAGATGAGCTCCAAAGATAGCGACTTATCTTGATAGATAAGCGATATGACATAATTGATAAACCTAAATCAAAATTCCAATTATTAACCGTGAAATGATTATCAAAGTTGATCATAAGTGATATGTAAAGTGACCGGTCTTTCTCTCTTCCTAAGGTTATACAGGAGAACCTACAATTTACCTATGAATTGAAAAAACTCTAACCTTTCCGTTTGTTGAATTACTTGATCAAAACGGCGCTGGAAGGAGAAGGCCTTTTATACCAAAACCCTACACTTCTCTACACGGATTTATACTTAACAAAACCGTGTACAATGTGCAGTGTATAAAATTGGCAAAACCGTGTATCGATAATCAAAACCCTACAATAACCTTTCTCCACGGATTATTATGTGAACAGCCGTGTAGCTCTGTCAAAGGTTTCTACACTGTTATTTAAACAAACATCCGTGTACATGTTACATATTTCTACACGGTTCTCTTCATAAATATCTGTGTAGCTCTCACATGGATATCTACACTGTTAGTTAAACAATAATCCGTTTACAATTCTTGATAAACGTCCGTGTAGCTCTCTCAAGGCTTTCTACACTGATTCTTTAATAAATATCCGTGTAATAGATCCCACAGATATTTCGGGCTTCCAAAAAATTACAATAGCACACGGTTTTTGTATAAAATTGTCAAATCCGTATACAATGTGCCGTGTACAATGACCATTTCTGTAGTAGTGGGTAATGACACCATGTTTGACAGCGTATTATCAATTATATATCAACTGCTAATATCAAACGGCTCAGACGTTCACTTTTATAGACAATATTTTGTACGTCCAATTATGCAGTATATGTGAAATGAGTTGCTACAGGAAATCTATTAGGTAGAAAAAACAGATTAGCTGCATCAATCCTGTTTGAAATGATCCACATAATATCTCCTATATATATATATATATATATAGGGTACGGCCAATTCTTTTATTTTTAAAAATAATTTCAAATTTAAAACTTAATTTGTATTTTATTTTTATTTGTGAAGAATAAATCTTATACGATTTTTAAATTACACTATTAAAATAATGAATACTGACTAATAATAATTCAGTTTCATCAATAGAAAGGATAATGGAGAATTTAACCACATATTTAAAAGGAATATTTGTATTGTGAAACTTGCAATAGATAAGCATATAATCAAATATTAATTGAACTAAACTCAAGTATTAATTGCAAGAGAGAGAGAGAAAACCTCGGAGATTGAGAAGAGAGAGAGGAATGAATGAAATGAGATAAAAGAAAGAATTTGTGTTATTAGAAGGGGCAAATCGGAAGATACTGAATTGGGGATAACAAAGCCGAATTCGGATCTGTTAAAGTAACACAATTTCAAGTTTGGATCTTAGACCGTCCGATCTGTTTTGACACCTCGGATTCTGATCGGACGGTCCAATTATAAGCTAAAATATTATGTTACCTAAGAGGATGCAAACCAGATAACAAAGCCGAGATCATGCTACCCGGTCCATTCATGGTATGTAGAAATGGGCTGGGCCCAGTGAGGAACTCTTGGGCCTTAAATAATTTATAAGTTAATTACAATTAAATGGAGCCCAGTATGGATTTCCATTCAAATTGCAACACTAGATTTTGGGTTTCGGCTTTTGGGTTTTTCAATTAGTGTTAGACTGAGTCTTTGTTGACATTCAGAAACTACATCTTGTATGAGAAAAAAAAAACAAAATACAGGTTTCATGGTTTGTATGTAATTGTGATATTTCCATTTCAACTCCGTCAAACTGTCTAATTAATCACATGAAAAGTTGATAGAATCAGTGCCTTAGATTGGAGACGTTTAAGCGTTATAGGTGAGGTATCGGTGGGACTTGAACCCAAATCTACACCACTAGACTACAAGCACACATTAGATAATTTGTGAGGGAGATTGAACTATATAAAACTTAAAGAAAACAAATTCAATCAAATTTTAATAAATATAATTAGAATTTTTAAAATTATAGGGTGGCTAAGCACCCTTTGGGTTACATTATGATCCGCCCTCAATTAAACTAAAATAAGGCCTCGGGTCACCGGGTTTCTTTTTGTTTTCATTTCAATTTTTTTTCCTTTTTATTTATTGAAGATCTATCCTCAAAAATAAAATCAATATTAAAATGTTGGATAGCTTAAAGCATAGATTTATTGACTATTGGCATGGGTGTAAATTACATTGTGTAGAAAGGCCTTGGTTTGCTTAAAGCATAGATTTAATTAATTATAGATTAATTTTTGGCCTGGGAGTAAACTAAATAATATGAGAAATTGGAACACTTGAAGAAACACTCAGGATTTGTATGTCCTGATCATACATACTTGTATAGTTGAATAAGTTGTTTGTTAGGTGCAATGATATTGTACAACGAGAGCAAAGGTAAAAATCACACGTCGTCGACACATAGGCGCATAAAAAAGGACAAATGAATTACATCGAAAACAATTTACAAAACATACAAACAACATAGTGAATTGAATAAAGATAAACCACCCGCACACAATTTAAATTGCATACATGATATTATAAAAGAAAGAAAAAGACACAAGATATGATGTAAAAATATAGGTGTATACTTAGCTTAGTGCAATCATTGTTTGTAGTAGCTAAGCACACCATATTTGGTTTGAATAAAAGAAAGTATGGTTTGAATAAAAGTAAGGACAAACAATAAGATGCCGGCGATGACGGAGATAATAATCCATGTATTGGAGCAGTAGCGTTTCTTGAACTCTCCAATTACTCTATAGACACTTTTTTTATGATGTGCCATCACCTTCTCCTGCAAAATGACCAGCTCATCTGTCATCCGGAGATTACTGGCTATTAAATTTCTGAGCTCTTGTACACGGCGCAAAACATCCTTGTCGTCAAAGGTCGACTCTGCGATGATACCATTCGCTCGCAATAACATATGCCTCTGTTTTCAACAAGCACGACATGCATGCAACATAGGCCGTGAAGGGGACCCCACAAATGTGAAAGTAATAGCCTTCAAATCTTAAAAGACTTTCATAGCGTTTAGTGTTGTAATGAAAAAAGTGCCACGGTGTGAATTGCAGTACTCTAGATAATCTCCAGTTGTCAGAGTCAGACATACCAATGGTGTCACCCTCAACCTTTTCGAAAACAATTTGTGATAATTGCAACTCTGTTGCACTAGGTATATGGAACTCGCTAAAAAGTTTTGAAAGATGTGGGATGTACTTCCCATCAAGGGTTCGAGACCAATGAAAGATGTGTAGTAGATGTTTGAATCCACCTTCAGGAAGGGCACCACCATCCACTTTAGACGGGTGCATGAATGGTTTGATATCGCGAAAGTGTGAGAGTGCAATTTTGTGGATTGGGGTAACAAAAAGTTTGCTTAAGTTGGAAAGCTCTGTATATACGACTTCAAGAACAAACCACGGTATCTGGTAGTCCATGGTCAACATGTAAGATGTGGTCCGCGCTCCATCTTCTATAATAAAGAGAGCTATATTTTCAACATCTTTCAACATTTTGGTCATTCATTTCATTCATAATATCAATTAGGTGATTTTCCTTTGATAACAAAACCATGGCAAATATTAGGAAACAACTATTAACCAATAGGTGTTCAATGAAACGTTCGTTATTTTCAGCACGAAATTGTTCATCGACCCCACGATAGTAGCTCCAGGCCCGATCTACCTTCTGTTGCATGTATTCAAGGTATGAACGTACGTTGAGACCACACGAGTGCGTCATCCATGCAACAAATTGCCACTTTTTGGTTTGAGGTATGAAAGAGGCCCCAAAATCATCCCAACATTGCCATTTACCAATTATTGATGGATCTTCTTCACTGTCGTCGCTACTGTCGCTGCAGTTCTTTAGTTGACCTTCTATGTCCACAACCCACTTGTCCAATTTGTTTGGTGCGGGTGAAATCGCATCATTACTCATTCTGATTCTCTCCAAAAAGTTGTTCTGAAATAATGTGCAACGTGATTAAATATTGAATCTATACGTATGGATGTTAATCAAAGAAGCTAAGGCTTCATTAATTAATTTCTTGTTTTCACGTGAAAACTGATCAACTTACACAAGTAAAACTACGGATCGGTGAGGGCATTTTCATACCCTTATCAGTGAAGTATTAACCTTACACATACCCTACACTTATCCGTTAAGTATTAACAAAACAAATAATAGATAATTACCAATTAAATTGATGGCTTATATGATTTAATTAAAAATATAACAAATAAATATTTATATTAAATACAAAAATTATTATTTTTATACCATTATTTTGAAATGTAAATTATTAATTTAATTAAATGATATAAATTTTATATTAAATAAAACGATATAAAATGTTAGACAATTAATTTTATCATAATTTACTAAAGCAATATTATATAAAATGTTGTAAAATCAATGTAATCATAATAGTAAAACTTATATAGTTATACGTACAACTAAAAAAATTATCATATGTAATTTTATTTTATTAATTACCCTCTTATGGGTACTAATTAATAGATCTTATGCATATCCTTATTCGATAAGCTAACAATTTTTTTTTTTACCCGTGTCCATAATTGTTAAATTAACAATTTTTTTAACTCGATCATACCCGCTTTATCAAATACGATATAGATCGGATAACCGGATATATAAAAAGGTTTCACTCACATGCTAGATAAAACAACTGAAACTGAAAATAAAACTTCGTAGATAATTCCCACAGAAATAACAAAGGTCAATATGAGATGACAGATGATATATATATATATAATTATTCAGACTGAGATATATATATACCTTTCTTTGTTAGACTAACTTAAACTTCAGCCACATTTTAATATGTAAAATACAACTTATATACATTAATACTATTTTCACTTTTGCCGAAATTGTGTTATTAAATATATTACTCTATATATTACTAATTGCCATTTGACTAAATACAAGATTTAAGCCCTTGAGTTAGTTAAAGATTTAAACATAGCGTTAAGCCTAGATATATAAAAATTGTTACAAATGAGCGAGGCACTCTACCTAATACTTAAAGTAGAATTTAGATCACTATAAAGTCTTAAAATGATCTACACAAATCTACCGCAAACTAAATCTTACTAATAGATAACGGCCTGATCAGTAACAGATCTAGCTGAAATAATAACCAAAAAAAGGCACACTTTCTCTGGGATATGAAAGTACTAACAAATCTCCCGACACAACTATTCATAACATCTTCAGCATATATACACACACACACTGAACCTGTTGTGAAAACATACCGTTTGGACAAATTAGTATTAAAAAATTATGATGCTGAGAATTAGAGAGAAAATGCAGAGATAAGTACCAAAGAGGAGAGGAGGCTTGTCTTCGTCTCTATGGCTCTCGCTCCAAATGCTGAGGAGGCAAATTAGAAAACTTAGGAGATTTATAGAGGTTAATGATCAAAGTGGACAAGAGAAGACTACCCAGATCCTCTGCTACGCATTCAAAGTCTCTCTGTGTAGCGAGTTGTATAGATTGGACAATTTTATTTAAATTTATCCTCTATCTTCGGTTAAATATTGAAAAAAGTTTGGGCTGAAGAAGATGATTTGAGTAAAGCAATTACACGATGGTGGAAATCTAAATACAAACACCTATAGTATTTTGAACAATTTTATACTTATATATATTTTATAAGTAGAACTAGGGTGTTTTTTCCGCTCATCAAATTCTTGATAAGCTTAATATCATCGCCAAAAATAGAGAAAAAACAAAATGCACACTATGGATATGAATCTAACAAATCTCCCAACACAACAATTGACAAACAGATCGATCTAGTAAGCATATATACATAAATCGGACGATCGATCCACTAAGATCTGGGTCATCCAATTACGATTTGAAGAAATAAGAAATAGTATTAAATAAAATATGATTATAATTAGATAGATAAATATGTAGAGAGAAGTACCTAATTATAGGAGAGGACGACTGTCTTGGTAATTTTTTTATTAGGGCACGAGGAAACACCCAGGTAAGGTAGTCAATCTTATATATTAACTCCATGTCCCTAACCTACTTCACAAGCAAAGGCATTAATATATTCTAAGGTAAAGCAAGTAGCATTCGTATCCCTTCACAAGCAAGGCATTAATAGATTCTCTCTCTGCCTTTTTTTCACTTCAATTAGACAATGCATCTTAGTTCCATGTAAATAGAAAACAAGAAAAGAACTAAGTTTCCTTATTCACATGTGTTTGTGCCGTCAATTTGAAACTTAATTAATACTCCTTGCTATTTGTAGAAGTTTATAGATTATACATTTGCCATGAGTACGGTTGAGATGCTTCAAATTTGACATGATGAGTATGCTTCAAATTTCTATAATGGTTCATTTTTATTAAATTTTGTAATGCTAGCTTGAATGATATATGTACTACCGACAAGACTTCAAAACTTCAGTATTTAAATTTCTATTCTCTATTTTAATTATTTATTTTGTGTTTTTAGAGGCTTAATTTATTAATTTTCAACGGATTAATATATGTAAATTTTAATCTACAGGATTCGGCCCCAATCTATAATATGGTGTCCGATGACCTTGTTCGGCATAGAAAAACCTATCTCTGCAGTTGCGTTGGTTGCTCTTAAATTGTACAATATTTTTATTTTAAGATTAAGCCCAGCAAATGTCAACTAAATAGCGACGCTCCAAATTTGCTTAATTTGTTGAGCCCTGAAATGTAAACGTTATCAGGACAAATTAATCCATATCAGATTATTCCATTAATTGCGGACCTGGATGTAAAAATGACAATAACAGCAGCGACGAGATATGTCATATGTTGGGCCATTTGCAGAAATATTCATTAAATTTGGAATAATATTAACTGCATGTCTCTAACCTACTTCACAAGCAAAGGCATTATTATATTCTAAGTTCAAAGCAAGTGGAACTGGTATTGCTTGAAGATATATAAGACATCTGGATTCTCCCTCTCCCTTTTCTCACTTTAATTAGACAATTAATGCATCTTAATTAAAGAAACAAAATCTATGCAAAATTAACTCTCCTATTTTGTAGGACTTTCTATACATTGTGCTTCAGCTGAATTCATCTTGACAAATGCATCTCAATTTTAATGAAATTGTGGAATGCTAGCTTCAATAATATATAACCAATAAGACTTCACAACTTTTGTCACACCCCGCAGCCATGAGTAGTGACAGAGCCCCGCCGTAAGCATACAACTCCATGTATGCTTATAACAAGGCAATTACGATTTAACTCATCATAGCACAATAAAAGAATAAAACAAGTTTATATATAACAGTCCAAGTACCCAACATCTGGTAAAAGTAGCATATACAAAACGTATCTCATACGGATACCAACCATAGGGTAGGACACAGAGAACTATACAACAAAAATATATCTACATCTCTAGTCAAATAACCAAAACAACTCCTAAGGTAATATGGTGACCTATACCGAAGGCCTACTACTCACGTGCCTCCCCAGGATGAGCCGCACCGAAACCTGTAAAAAGAACCCAAAGGGTGGGGATGAGAAATAATTTCTCAGTGCGAATTTGCCACAATCAGGTTATTGGACTTGCAATCAGATTTCATACTCAAAAATAAAATCCAAACAACAGCACATTAACAGTTCTATATCAATACATATATGAATGCGTATGCTCGACAACAATAATCAAATGAATCACAACTTACGGAATTTCCAAGATGAAGCTCAAACAAGTACATATTAGGCTTAACTCATTTAAATAAGGCTGGTAGCACCTACAGATGTCCCACCGAGCTGGACCCTTTATCCGACCCTCATCTGTAGATGACACCTACAGATGTTCTACCGAACTAGACCCTTTATCTGACACCCATCTACAGTGCTTTGGCTTAACCATTTACTAAAATCTGGTTCAAAGTCATATAATGAAAATTCATTTTGAAATCATTCAAAATGTCGTAATATTCAATTGACCTTCCAAATGCATTATCACGTAGGATAATGCCCCCGAGCCACAGACGTTACATACTAGTCACTCACAATCACAATCAACAACATTTATATAGTCACCCACCCTTCATCCCAACCGGTACTGGGAAACCATGAGGGCCATTCACCTAGTGCGCAAAAAGGTTCCTGGGATCAAAGTCAGCTCTATGGTTCGGACGTCTCGAAAGGTCCCGCGAAATCTTGCTCAACCGAGCCTACACCTATATTAACATACATTCTCAATTTAATCTTTGTTCGACTATCGACATGCTTACTCGAGTTATATTCTTTCGTTCATTTTCCCTTCAACATAATCTTTATAAATTCGCACAAATTCCAATTTGGTCCTACAACCATACACAATTCCAATTATGGAAACACTTTTGCACATTTACCCCTTTTTAACCATTCATAAATCTTACTAATTAGATTCCCGTACCAATTTGATGGTTGAACATATATATATCTATATGGTTTGAGAGGTAACCAAACGGTTTCTCCAACCGTACAAACCCTAATTTAATCAAAACCGAAGTAAATTCCAGATTTTTAAAAGAGAGAGATAACTTACCAATTAACACCTATATTTGTTGGATTAGACTAGATTAATCACAACTCTTCTCAAATTTTCGGATTTGAGACCAACCCTAGATAGAAAATCAAAATTGATATGAAATTGAGAAAGGAATTACCAAATTAACAACATAGAAGCTCAATGGAGATAGATTACTCGCAACTTGTACGAAATTTCAGATTCGATCGAAACTCTAAACAAAGTGCCATGAATTTTGGATTTTGAGAGAAGATGAGAAGAAGGAAATACCGATTGGAGAGCTAAATAGCTACTAGAAGGGGAGATAGACCGCCATTTCCATTCCTCTTGTAAATTTTTCAAGGGTTTCGGTGAAATTTTGAGAGAGAAGAGGGGTTTTCTCCTTCTCTTCCTTTGGGCGGCACACACAAGGGGAAGAGGCGGACCACAGGGAAGAATGAGGGGAGAGAGAGATAATTTTGCAAAATAGACCTTGATCGAGTTCAGGAAATACCATAAAATGTTGTGACATTTTTCGAAACCGTTGTAACGTTTTAATTAAATTCTAAGATTCAGAAGTCCTGTTTTTGATCAAATTTTTACAGAGCCAATCGTTACGCAACGTTTTTTTAACGTTGGTAACGTTTTGAGAAATCTCGCAGCAAAATAAAACTTAAGTTCAAATCGTGCTAAAACGTCGGAACGTTTTATAATCGTTGGTAACGATTTAACTAAACTCGCAGGGAATTGGAAAACCCAGTTTGAATTTTGAATTAAACGTTACAACGTTTTAACAAACGTCTGTAACGTTTTCGGTCCAACAGCTCATTTTTTTGGTAAATTTTGTAAATTTAAATGGTGGAAAATTTCTTAACGTAACAACTTTACTATTTAAATTTATATTCCCTATTTTATTCTATATATTTACTGTTTTATAGGAATTATTTATTAAATTTTAACGGATTCATATATGGAAATGTTATCAGATACGATCCGGCCCTAATTAATAAATGGTGACCGGTGAGGTATGAATTTGTCAATTAAAGCCCTTGTTGGGCATAGAAAAGCCCATCTTTGCGTTTGGGTTGGTTGCTCTAAAATTGTACAATATTTTTTTAAGATTAAGCCTAGCAAATATCCACGTACTAATTAGCGACGCTCCAAATTTGTTTTATTGAACCCTGAAATGTAGGCATTATTGGAACCAATTAAATTACATCTCATTCATTTTATCATCCATTGCCAGAAAATCTGTCAGTCCAAATGTAAAAAAGACACATAAGGAGGATTTTTTTTTATTAAACGTAATTAAGGGGTGCCGAACCCTTGATTAGGTACAATTTTTTTTTTTTTTTTTAAATGATGTTCTATCGAACCATAGATTCGATACACCCTCCTGTTTAGGGATCTACCGAACCATAGATTTGATACACCCTCCAGGGGAGACTCATGAAACTATGGTTCAGTAGACGCCATTTCTTACAAAATTGGATGTGGTCTTGTGTGCCCACTTGCAGTCAGTTCTGGCAAACAGAAATAAGTCTAGACAGAGTCAAATGAATCTTGATTATTGAACTAAACTCAAGTATTGTTACTAATTAAGTTTAGATTATAAGTATTGATTGAGAAGATACCTCTTCGGAGGTTAGTTGACAGGGGATACTGAATTTTTATTATTACAGGAGGCAAATCGGAAGATACTGAATTGAGGATAACAAAGTGGAATTCAAATTTTGTGTTTAGATCTGGACCGTCCGATCTGTTTTGACACGGACATTAAAGAGATCAATACATTCTACTTTGAATCGGACTGTCAGGATGTAAGATAGATTATTATGTTACCTCAGAGGATGCGGACCACATAACAAAGCTGAGACCATGCTGCTTCAATTCTTTTCCCCTTTACATTTTCTTATATTCTTGTGTGTGAAGTGTCAAATTTACCCCTGATCAAAAGTTTTAGAAGCGGATCAGGTCCGGTCCATTCATGGCATGCAAAAGTGGGTTGGGCCCAGTGTGAAATTCTTGGGCCTTAATTGATTTATTAATTAATTACAATTAGATGGAGCCCATAATGGATTTCCATTCTAGTTAAGAGGTTAAGCATATTGGGTTTTTGGTACAATTATTGCTAGGTGAATTTCTGTTTGGATTTGTGCTGGACAGAGTCTTTGTTGACAATCAGAAACTACATATTTGTATGAGAAATATCAAAATACATGATGCAATTATTATATAATTTTTGCAGGGCTGTAATTGTATGAGAAACGACATATTTTTCTTTTTTCTTTATGTACTTTTTTTTTCCTTTTTATTGAATGAGGAGAGGTCCAAAAAAAAAACAATCTTAAAATTATAGATTGCTTAAAGGACAGGTTTATTGATTATTGGCATGGGAGTAAATTGAATAATATCACAGATTATAACATTGGGAGAAACACTCAGGAGGAGGAAGTATATACCCTCATAATAAGAAAAGTTCAAAATTAATAAAGAAAGATTTATACATAATTAATAGTTGAATACTTGGTTTGTTAGGTGAATTAATAATGTATGACAAGAGAAAAGATAAATATCACACATGGACCCACATAAAAATGACAAATGAATTACATTGAAAATAAGGTACAACATACATAATAGCACACAATAGTGAATTGATAAAGATAAACCACCGGTACACACATGATATAAAGAAATAAAAGAAATTTTTTTTTTGAAAAATAGGCAGAAGCCCTTTCATTAGATAAAAAAGAAGAGTACAATTGTCCAACTAAGCAAAAATAAAAAGTAACGACTACCCAAGCAAAACCCAGTGCCAGATATGGTCTCAGTAGCATACCCGGCATCCCGAACTAGACACTAATCCCTCGACTGACATCAAGGAATTGTGTCAAGGTTTCAGCCTTTTATTAAAGACATCATAGACCCAGGCAAAACACAAATACAACCATCATAAAACCCAAAACAAAAGTCCTGTAAGCGCAAAATCAAAGCCAGTAAAACAGTCAGGCACTAAACAAAACGTGCCAGCAATTATCGGGAACAAACCCGTTATTATAACAACAGAAAAGACAATCTTAAACAGGCACAGAGGCATGGTTATTTCGGCAGTTATCACAAGGGCATTAGGGAAACATGAGAACTGGTACCAATGGTACATAATGAGAGGGGGGCATGGCAAGAGCAGGGACCGGGGAGAGGGACTGAAGGGGAACCATGTCTAAGTCCTCAGGAGTCCAATCATGCATAAACTGTCGCATATTCTGCCGTTTATGTCCTGCCCAATAATCCAACAAAGAGCAAATTAATACAAGCATATTTCGAATAGAAGGAATAGTGGTATTGTCAAAACATATGGAATTTCGTGTTTTCCAAATGCACCAACAAATAGCACTGACCACCATTAACATACCCTCTCGTTTTTTAAGAGGTAAAGAATGAGCCAAGAGTTGAATATGTTCTAACGAGGTCCAATCGCCATAAAAGTTTTGAAATTGCCCCATCCAAAACCAAATATGAGAAATGTAGGGACATGTAAGAAAAAGGTGTAAAGCTGATTCAACTTCATTGTGACACAAGAGACACATAGGATTGCCTTGCCATCTTTTGTTGGTCAACACATTCTTGGTAAGAATCTTATTATGAAACAATAACCACATAAAGATCTGAATTTTCAGAGGCACAGGAACATGCCACCACATGTCAGCAAATGGGATTTGAATCCCCCGAAATGAAAGAAAGTTATATAAAGAGGCTGTCGTAAATTGCATTTTAGAGTCCCATTTCCATTTAAGACAATCAGGGTTATCATTGAGGGAATAAGAAGAAAAAATGGCCATCAATTCATGCCATTCAGAAAGAAGGATGCCATGTAGCATCCTTCTAAACCGCAACAAGGTACCTCCTGAGGCTATCACATCATGTACACTAATAGAAGGAGTATCGCATAATGCAAAAAGTTGTGGAAATTTAGTTGATAAAGTACATTTGGAGTGCCAGGTATCAAGCCAAAACCTAATATTGTGACCATTCCCAAGTTGGTAAAAACAGCTCAGCTGGCTGATGTATCGCAATTTATGAATTTCCCTCCAGAAATGGGACATTTTTGCAGGTGGGGTGTGGTCTTTGTATTTAATTTGGATCATTTGTTTCCAAAGTCCAGAATAGGAAGGATTATGCATTTTCCACCACCATTTAAGAAGGAGAGCAACATTCATTAAGTGTAAATTTTTGACCCCTAATCCCCCATATTCTTTGGGATAACACACAACATCCCAATTGATCAACAAATACTTCTTACGAGGGCCGGCATTACCTTGCCATAAAAAACGGCGACGAACTCTATCAATTTGTGTTCTAACATTCACAGGCAGTTTATAAAGAGAAAGCATATATAAAGGGACAGCAGTTAAGACAGAGTTTACCAGAGTGAGGCGACCCCCAATAGACAGTAAGTTTCCCACCCAGCCTTGTAATTTTTTTGTAACTTTATCTATAATGCAACTCTAATCAGCAGTAGAAAGTTTCCTATCACTTAAAGGCACCCCCAAGTATTTCAAAGGAAGTTTAGAAAGTTTACAGCCAAAGACATCTGCAAGTATAGAACCATTAGAACAAGAAAGGTGTAAAGGAATTAATTCAGTTTTCTGAAAATTAATTTTGATACCTGAAAGAGCTTCAAAACAGTACATAGTCCAAAGGGCAGAATCTATAGTAGTAGAATTAGCCTTTAAAAATAAAATAGTATCATCGGCATAATGGCAATTAGTAATGCTATGTCCAGAATCTAAACAAGGGCCAAAACCCTGAAGAAGGCCAGCTGATCGGCCTTTGTTAAACAACCTACAAAGCACATCACCAACCAACAAAAATAGAAAGGGGGAGAGGGGGTCCCCCTGTCTTACCCCACGTTTACAAGAAAAATAAGAGGAGAGATTACCATTGACATTAATACAAGTGGAGCTGCTATATAGTAATTGGAGTATCCAAGATATCCAAGTTCTATCAAAGCCTCGAGTTATTAAAATCTCTTGAATGAAATGCCAATTAACCTTATCATAAGCTTTTTCGAAATCAATCTTAATCACCACACCCTTCTCTTGGTGTTGTCTACAATAATGAAGTATTTCATGACTTAAAACTACATTATCCAAGATATATCTACCTCGAACAAAAGCAGCTTGTGTGCAATCTACAAGTCTATCCATAATAGTCTCTAATCTTAGAGTGAGCAACTTAGAAATGATTTTCATACTACAATTAACTAGGCTTATTGGTCTATACTGTTTAATATTTGTAACATCTTTTTCCTTAGGAATAAGACAAACAACCGCTTGATTAAGATGTTGGAGTGAGACTCTTTGTTCTACAAAAGCATTAACTAAAGCACAGATATCATATTTAACAAGGTCCCAAAAGTGTTGATAAAAGCCAAAAGGGAGGCCATCTGGACCAGGTGCTCCAGATTTATCCGATGAAAAAACTGCAATTTTAACTTCCTCTTCAGAAAAAGGTGCAATTAAAAATTTATTTTCAAGAGGAGTGACCTTTTCTTGGTCCTCCCAAAACTCAGGTTTTAAGGTGGCCCCTTTGATCCCACTAATCCCCAAAATGCTTTGATAGTATTCCACTATGTGTTGCTCAATTAAGGGTATTTGATCAGTCATTTGCCCTTGAATCTCCAAGTGTAAAATAGACTGTTTTTTGTATCTATTAGTGGCACATTTATGAAAGTATCTAGTATTTAAGTCCCCCTCATCCAACCATTTCTGTTTAGATCTTTCTTTCCAATACAACTCTTCCTCCTCATACAATTGGTTTAGGGTGAGTTGGCACTATTGCCATTGAAGGCATTCCTCATCAGTGAGGTTTCGGACTTCTTGTAATAATTCCAAATTTTTTAATTTGTCAAGGGTATGCTTTTTTGTTCTTCGTTTTTCCCCCACATGATTTTTAGTCCAACCTTCTATTTTTTGTGTAAGGAATTTGATTTTTCTGTGCCAACTCAGACCTAATTCACCATATAATGGAAATTCATTCCACCACTTAAAAATAAGTCTAACAAATTCAGGATCTTCCAGCCAAAGGGATTCAAATCGAAAAGGTTTTTTAGAGACAGGGATTTTGTGTTTTGTATTCAAGAGCAAGGGACAGTGATCAGATCTGAACTGTGATAAGTCTTTGACAAAACAAAATTCATAAGTGTGGTCCCACTCAGGGGAGCCAAAAAATATGTCCAATAAAGCAAATTTAGTACCATTAGTCCAAGTAAAATGTCTACGCTGTAATTTGTATTCTATTAAGTGAGAATCATGTATAAACTCATTAAATTTCCTACTTAATCGCACATTGAAATTATTGCCTAATTTTTTATTGCGAGTACGAATACTGTTAAAATCTCCACTTAATAACCATAGGCCAGACCAGCTCAAACGGATCTGTTTAAGTTCTTCCCAAAAATCTGATTTAAGAGTGAGTAAAACAGGTCCATAGACAATGGTATAGAGCCAAACCACATTATCCGATCTATTTGTAAGCACTACAGAAAGAGAGAATTGGCGTTTAACTACATTAACTACAAATCACTATCACATCCAAAAAGGATACCACCTGAGCGTCCAACAGATGGTAACCAATACCAAGTATCTAATTTAATAGAAATTGATTTTAGAATTCGATTTGTAAAATCCTCTTTTTTAGTTTCTTGTATGGCTACAATATCAACAGAGTGGTTTTTAAGTAAATCAGCCAAAATGCTCCGCTTCCTACAGGCATTGAGCCTCCGAATGTTCCAATTTAAGATATTCATTTAACACTACAAGAAATCCCTAAATCTGAATCGACAAGCACAATATGGTCAGTTTCTTTGGTCAAAGCCAAAGCTTGCTGTAAAACATCCTCAAAGGAAGGACGGGGACAAGTTCTCATATTATTAAACATGATCCAATGAGAGTCGGGGAGAATCTTGGGATCACAAATCCCTATTTTCAATCGAGCATAGCGCCATTCCAAGTAATGGATCGTGGCAGGATCCTGATTCAAAAGAATCGCCCCAAAATCTGCGATCAATCGCTCAAATTCAGGAGTTTGCCAGAGCATCATAGGAAAACCCCGAACCTAGATCGGGATCATCCGCATCCCTTGTGCATAACTAGGATCCCATTCCTAGATTGGAATGTCTCTGTTTTCAAGGCGAAGGGTGCGCTTAGGTAACACAGAATCAAGCCAGAACTGTGACGAAGCAAGGATTAGGTATCGAAAGTCATCAAAGACTCGGACAATCCATTGGTGGCGAGACTGCGGGTCGCTCATTCTATAGAGAGCTGCTGTGATCCGTTCCGGACCCCAGCGTTCCACATCGGTAAGCAGGAAGCTCATTTTGAAGGCAGCTTCTAGATTTTCACTGGCAGCAGTGGCATGAAAGGTGTGAATGGCAGGGCGAAGGGCAGTACCAGTGGGCATCTCGACCCGATCTGTGTGAGCCGACTGGAACTGCTCAAAGGAGGGCGTGTAAGAGGGAAGGGAAGTATGAGTAGTCGGTAGAGGAGACTGGGGGGGAGTAGGAAGAAGGGGCTGCTGCTGGTGTGAAGTCGGTGTGGCAGTCAGTGGAGGGAAACTCACTGCAGAGTGAGGAGCAAAAGTTTTAGGGGGGTGTGCGGGGGCTAGCTCTGGCCGGATTGCTGTACACTGAGACGATCGGTGGCCTAGGCGGTTGCAAGCAAAGCAGACCACCGCATTTCTACAGGCGGGCGTGAGATGACCTTTCGTACCACACCGAAAGCACCAAGGTGAGTTAGGAGAAGAGAGGCGGTGCAATTCTGCCATTTTTAACCTAGCGGCATCCGATCGAACGGGTCAATTTGCGTGGCCCGCTAGTCTCTCGGGATTCGGATTTCGAGCCAGGGGCCTCGCGATGGAAAGAATTAGTAACGGCCTGCTTATAAGGCCCAATTTGAGGCGCCATTACTGCGTGGAGAGCTTCCGTAAGGGCCTGTATCGAAGGTGCTAACTCCCAAAGCACCAGAGAATGAGGAGGATCCATCAGGGATCCAGCCCAGAGGTAAGAGGAGGGAGGAGATAGGGGATCGGGGTGGAGAAGAAGAGGAACAGCCAAATTTCCCAAATCGCCGCTGATCGCCTAAAAAATCGCCTCAATTTAGTCTCCTCGGTCTCGCCACAGCAGATGTTTTTGTCAAATAAGGATACAAGATGATATATAAATATAGGTTCATACTTCGCTTAGCGCAATCATTGTTTGTTGTAGCTAAGCACACTATATTTGGTTTGAATAAAAGTAAGGACAAACAATAAGATGCCTCCAATGACGGAGATGGTTATCCATGGATTTGAGCAGTAGCGTTTCTTGAACTCTCCATATATACTCTATAGCCACTTCTTTGATAATGTTCCATCACCTTCTCCTTCAAAATGACCAGCTCATCCGGCATATAGAGATTATCAGTAATTGAAATTCTGAGCTCTTGTACACAGTGCAAAACATTCGCTCGCAATACTCTCACATCTGCTTCTGTTTTTAACAAGCATGCCATGCATATAATATAAGATGTGAAGGGGTACCCACAGTAATAGTACCCTCGTTCAAATCTTAAAAGATCTTCGTAGAGTTTAGAGCTGTACTTCAAAAGATACCAGGGTGGTTTCTTCTGTTGTCAGAGTAGAGACATCAATGGAGCCACTCTCACCCTTTTTGAAAACAATTTTAGATAATTGCAAGTCCCTTGCACTTGGTATATGGAAGCGGGCAATGAACTTATCTGATTTTGTTGTATCCACCAGATACTTCCCTTTGGGGACTCGAGACCAATGGAAGATGTGTAGTAGATGTTTGAAGCCACCTTCAGGAACGGTACCACCATCCACTTTAGACGTATGGACTCTTGGATATGTTGGAAAGCTCTGTATATACGGCTTCGAGAACAAACCAAGGTATCTGGTAGTTCATGGTCAACATGTATTCTTGCATCTTCGCTAGTTCTTCAATTATAAAGGTTAATACATTTCTACAGTCTTTACTCGTTAGACCTTTTGTAAAACTAGTTTGGTCATCCATTTTATCCTCAATAACCTTTTGGTACTCATCCCAAAATCATCCCAACATTGCCATTTACCAAATATTGATGGTTCTCCACTGTTGCCATTGTCGCTATCCATTGATGGTCTGGGTGCATGGGAGATGTCCCGGTTTAGTCGACCTTCTATCTCCACAACCCATTCATCTACTAGTTGTTGGTCATCATGACTCATTCTGACCCTCTTCACGATTAATCAACAAATAATTGATGTTCTGAAATAATGTGGAACGTGATTAAATATTGAATACGTAAGGATGCTAATCCAAGATGCATGGCGAAACCATATAAAAATAGTCAAAAGTTAAGGCTACGTGAAAACTGATCAATTTACACAAGTAAAACGAGGGATGTTAAATGGGTAAAACTAAGGATCGGTGAGGTCATTTTTATACCCATATAAAATTAGTCTTACCCACACAGTTAATGCGTAATGGATAGTTACCAAATAAATTGATTGCTTATATAATTTAATTAAAAAATATAACAAATAAATATTTTTATTAAGTATTAAAAATAATTATTTTTAAACCATTATTTAAAATATAAATTATTAATTAAATAAAACAATATAAATTTTATATTAAATAAATCGATATAAAATGTTGGACAAATTAATTTTATTATAATATTTACTAAAAAATATTATATAAAATGTTGTAAAATAATTGTAATCATAATAATAGAACTTATATAGTTATATGTATAAATAAAAAATTATCATATATAATTTTATTTTATCAATTACGTACCCTCTAACGAGTACGAAATAGCTCTTATCCATATCCTTATTCGATAAGCTAACAAAAAAGTTTTTATTTGTTTCCATACTTGTTGAATTAATGAAAAAATTTCTTACTCGATCATACCTATTTTATCAAATACGATATGAATCGGGTAAATAGATAAAAAGGTTTTATCGACATTCTAGATAAAACAACAAACACTGAAAAAGAAAACTTCCTACATAATTCCCACTTAAATAACAAAAGTCAATATGAGATGACAGATCATATATATTTATATATCTATCTTTTTTAGACTAACTTAAAACTTCAGCCACATTTTAGTATGTAAAATACAACTTATGAATGTTAATACTATTTTCCATTTTGCCCTAATTGTGTTATTAAATATTTTAGTCTAAATATTATTAATTGCCATTTGACTAAATATAAGATTTAAGCCCCTGAGATAGTTAAAGATTGAAACATAGCGTTAAGCCTAGATATACAAAAATTGTTACAAACAATATCGAGTCACTCTGCCTAATACTTAAAACTAGAATTCAGATCACTATTCAGTCTTAAAATGGTCTTCAAAAATCTACCGCAAACCAATAAACTAATAAATCTTCAGAAATCTACCGCAAACAAAAGGCACACATTATAAGGGATATGAAATTAACAAATTTCCCAACACAATAATATTCACAAACAGATCTAGTAAGCATACATACACTGATCGGACAAATAATAATAAAAATAAAAGATGGGAGAATTAGAGAGAAAATGTAGAGATACCAAAGTGGAGAGGACGCCTGTCTTGGTCTTTTTTCTTCAAATGATGAGGATGCGAATTAGAAAATAAGGAGATTTATAGAGTCAAATGCATGGTCAAGTGGACAAGAGAAGACCATATAAAATTGACCACTTAGCCACTTGACCATGCATGCTTTCACCTGATTTGCAGTCAAATTCGGATTGACTCATTTAAGTAGGACGCACCACCTAAAAGGAGACGGACATGAAAGGACTTTGAGAGGAGATCGCGGTGAGTACACTGAACCTTCTCGAAAGAAATAAAAGAATTTTTTTCTAAAGATAGTACGCATAATCTTACCAGTACATATGCTTCAATTTTCTATAATGGGTTATTTTGATGAAATTTTGGATTGCAATAAGCTTGAATAATATATAACAGACTAGAGTTCACAAAATTCACTCTTTAAAGTTCTATTTGCCATATAATCCATGATATGACCCATATATGAAAATTTAATCTGATAGGATCCGGTCATATAATCCATGATATGGTGATTGGTGAGGTGTAAATTTGGTAATTAAAGCCCTTGTTGGGCATAGAAAAGCCTATCTCTGCATTTGTCTTGGTTGCTATCAAACTATACAGTATTTTCTTTAACAAATATTTCAAAGAGTTATCCGACAAATAAGAGATTTAAAAAAATGCATGGAAGGGAGTATTGAAAAATTGAACTAGTTTCCTACCATTATCTTCAATTTTTATGTGCGTTTGGATGGAGGGATGGGTTAGTGAGAATAGTGGCTAACTCAAGAATTAAGAATAGTTGCTAACTCAACTTTTGATTGGATTAGTAGAATAGTAAGCTAACCCATAAAAGGTAAACAAAAAATAATGGGTAGCTCTTCATCCAAACACCGAATAGATCAAAAGAATAGTGTTATTTTTAGGTAAGTGCTATTATTGCTCCATCCAAACGCACCTTAACCCTAGCAGCCGCCGCTCTCTCCTTCCTCCTCCACACCTCTCTATTCCGCCCCGCCCGTCCTTTCTAGTCTTCACCTCCGACATAGCGATACCCATGGACGGAACCAAGAAGGGTCAAGGGTAGGCACTTACCTACCCCTGAATTCGAATTTTTTTTTAGACCCAGTAGTATTTTATACTTGTGCCTACCCCTGGATGGATATAATGCCTACCTTTGGATTTAATTCACGGTCCAGTAGAAAAAAATTACGCGGAAATGAAAGTCAGTTCAGACTGATTAACGTAAAAGAAAGACAAAATAAAGGCGTAGTATGATTCGTTACTCTACTTAGAATAATTGTTGTTATGTTAGGAGGAAAAAGACGTCCGCTACTAAGGATATAAATATGTACTGTGCCGTTACTAGTCACATCGTAACTTGGATTACGTGTCATGTTGTGACCAAATTTGGAAGGATAGTCATGGCACATGAATGGTCACAACACGTTAATCACGCCGTGATCATACGTGTTGTGTCCAAACCTGACCAATCACATTTGTCACGTTCAACTATTTTTTTCATAACTTAGGTTAGTTTATTTAAGATTCAACATTCGATCAAGATCAAACGGTCCTAATTACACATGATCATGTGTCGTGTCGTGACCAAATATTTTGTGTGATGTGCCTTGTTGTGCCAAATTTTTGAAAGATGGTCACGGCACATAATTGGCACACGTGCCGTGACGGAACCGTATCGTGCCGTGACGTATTCAGTCGTGCCGTGACTTTTTTAGATCCCTATCCACTACTCTGATCTAATTCATCAGGAGAAAAAAAATTATACTCTTGTCAATATTTTGTGCCTACCCCTAACCAAAATTTTGGATTCGCTCCTGGCGATACCCTCCCCTCCCTTTCGTCTCTATCTGCTCTAGCGGAGAGGAGAATGAGGAAGAAGGGACAGAGCTGATTGGCGTCGAGAGTGTGGTATCGTCGGAGCTAGAAGTATTAATTGCAAGAGAGAGAGAACCTCGTCGCAGGGTTTCTTGAGGGATTTTGCCATCATGAAAAATGGTCGGCGCTTAGTTGACCTAGGACGAAAGCAAAGACGGAGACTGAGAAGAGAGAGAGAGAGGAATGAATGAAATGAGATAGAAGAAAGAATTTGTGTTATTAGAGGGGGCAAATCGGAAGATGCTGAATTGGGGATAACAAAGCCGAATTCGGATCCGTTGAAGTAACACAAATTTTGAGCTTGGATCTAGACTGTCTGATCTGTTTTGACACCTCAGATTCTGATCAGATGGTCCAATTATAAGCCAAAATATTATGTTACCTAAGAGGATGCAAACCAGATAACAAAGCCGAGATCATGCTACCTGGTCCATTCATGGTATGTAGAAATGGGCTGGGCCTAGTGAGGAACTCTTGGGTCTTAAATAATTTATAAGTTAATTACAATTAAATGGAGCCCAGTATGGATTTCCATTCCAGTTGGGGGGTTTTAATTAGCAAACTGTCTGTACATTCAAATTGCAACACTAGATTTTGAGTTTCAACAAGCACACATTAGATAATTTGTGAGGGAGATTGAACTATATACAACTTAAAGAAAACAAATTCAATCAAATTTTAATAAATATAAATATAATTTTTAAAATTATAGGGTGGCTAAGCACCCTTTGGGTTACATTATGATCCGCCCTCAATTAAACTAAAATAAGGCCTCGGGTCACCGGGTTTCTTTTTGTTTTCATTTCAATTTTTTTTTCCTTTTTATTTATTGAAGAGCTATCCTCAAAAATAAAATCAATATTAAAATGTTGGATAGCTTAAAGCATAGATTTATTGACTATTGGCATGGGTGTAAATTACATTGTGTAGAAAGGCCTTGGTTTGCTTAAAGCATAGATTTAATTAATTGCTTAAAGCATAGATTTAATTAATTATAGATTAATTTTTGGCCTGGGAGTAAACTAAATAATATGAGAAATTGGAACATTTGAAGAAACACTCAGGATTCGGGTGGAATATTTGTATGTCCTGATCATACATACTTGTATAGTTGAATAAGTTGTTTGTTAGGTGCAATAATATTGTACAACGAGAGCAAAGGTAAAAATCACACGTCGTCGACACATAGGCGCATAAAAAAGGACAAATGAATTACATCGAAAACAATTTACAAAACATACAAACAACATAGTGAATTGAATAAAGATAAACCACCCGCACACAATTTAAATTGCATACATGATATTATAAAAGAAAGAAAAAGACACAAGATATGATGTAAAAATATAGGTGTATACTTAGCTTAGTGCAATCATTGGTTTTTGTAGCTAAGCACACTATATTTGGTTTGAATAAAAGAAAGTATGGTTTGAATAAAAGTAAGGACAAACAATAAGATGCCGGCGATGACGGAGATAATTACCCATGTATTGGAGCAATAGCGTTTCTTGAACTCTCCGATTACTCTATAGACACTTTTTTTATGATGTGCCATCACCTTCTCCTGCAAAATGATAAGCTCATTCGGCATCTGGAGATTATGGGCAATTAAAGATCTGAGCTCTTGTACACAGCGCAAAACATCCTTGTCGTCAAAGCTCGAGTAGATGATACCATTCGCGCGCAATACTCTAACATCGGCCTCTGTTTTCAACAAGCACGACATGCATGCAACATAGGCCGTGAAGGGGACCCCACAAATTCCATAGTAATAGTCTTCAAATCTTAAAAGACTTTCATAGCGTTTAGTGTTGTAATGAAAAAGGTGCCACGGTGTTAATTGCAGTACTCTAGATAATCTCCTGTTGTCAGAGTAAGACATATCAATGGAGTCACCCTCAACCTTTTCGAAAACAGTTTGTGATAATTGCAACTCTGTTGCACTAGGTATATGGAAGCTGCCAATATATTTTGAATAATCTGGGATGTACTTCCCATCGAGGGTTCGAGACCAATGAAAGATGTGTAGTAGATGTTTGAATCCACCTTCAGGAAGGACACCACCATCCTCTTTAGACGGGTGGATGGATGGATGGCTGCCGCGAAAGCATGAGAGTGCAATTTTGTGGATTGGGGTAACAAAAAGTTTGCTTAAGTTGGAAAGCTCTGTATATACAACTTCAAGAACAAACCACGGTATCTGGTAGTCCATGGTCAACATGTACGATGTGGTCCGCGCTGGATCTTCTTCTATAAATCGAATTATATTTTCGACATCTTTTAGCGTTAGACCTTTTGGAGGACCATTTAAAATTTTATTCATAATCTCAAGTAGGTGATCTTCATCTGATAACCTAACCATGGCCAATATTAAGAAGCAACTATTGACCAGTAGGTGTTCTACGAAACGTTTGTTATTTTCAGCACGAAATTGTTCATCGACCCTATCATAGTAGCTCCAGGCTATATCTACCTTCGTTTGCATGTATTCAAGGTATGAACGTACGTTGAGACCAAAGTATTGCATCATACATGCAACAATTTGCCACTTTTTGGTTTCAGGTATGAAAGAGGCCCCAAAATCATCCCAACATTGCCATATACCAAATATTGATGGATATTCTTCACTGTCGTCGCTACTGTCGCTACAGTTCTGTAGTTGACCTTCTATGTCCACAACCCACTTGTCCAATTTGTTTGGTGCGGGTGAAATCGCATCATTACTCATTCTGACTCTCTTCCGGCTGATTAATCCACCAAAATGTTGTTCTGAAATAATGTGCAACGTGATTAAATATTGAATCTATACGTAGGATGTTAATCAAAGAAGCATGGCAAAAGTATGTCCGGGTTAACCAAAAGTTAAGGCTTCATTAGATAATTTCTTGTTTTCACGTGAAAACTGATCAATTTACACAAGTAAAACTACGGATCGGTGAGGGCATTTTCATACCCAAATAAAATTAGTCTTGCCCACACAATTACCCTTATCAGTTAAGTATTAACCTTACACATACCCTACACTTATCCGTTAAGATAATGATAACGAAACAAATAATGGGTAATTACCAAATAAGTTGATAGCTTATACAATTTAATTAAAAAATATAACAAATAAATATTTATATTAAATACAAAAATTATTATTTTATACCATTTTTTCAAATGTAAATTATTAATTTAATTAAATGATATAAATTTTATGTTAAATAAAACGATATAAAATGTTGGAGAAATAAATTTTATCATAATTTACCAAAACAATATTATATAAAATGTTGTAAAATAAATGTAATCATAATAATAAAACTTATATAGTTATACGTACAACAAAAAAAATTATCATATATAATTTTATTTTATTAATTGCCCTCCAATGAGTACTAAATAGATCTTATCCATATCCTTATTTGATAAGCTAACAAAAGAAATTTCTTAACCGTGTCCATAATTGTTAAATTAACGATTTTTTTTACTCAATCATATATATAAAAAGGTTTCACTCACATCCTAGATAAAACAACTGACACTCAAAGGAAAACTTCGGCCAAATAACAAAAGTCAATATGAGATAATAAAAGTCAAAATGAGATATATACCTTTCTTTTTTAGACTAACTTAAATTTCAGCCACATTTTAATATGTAAAATACAACTTATAAATGTTAATACTATTTTTCATTTTGCCCAAATTGTGTTATTAAATATTTTAGTCTAAATATTATTAATTGCCATTTGACTAAATACAAGATTTAAGCCCTTGAGACAGTTAAAGATTGAAACGTAGCGTTAAGCCTAGATATATAAATATTGTCACATATTAACGAGGCACTTTGCTTAATACTTAAAACTGGAATTCATATCACTATACAATCTTAAAATGATTTACACAAATCTACTGCAAACTAAATCTTACTGATAGATAACGGCCTGATCAATAATAGATCTAAAGTAATAACCAAAACAAAAGCCACATATTCTCTGGGATATAGAACTAACAAATCTCCCGACACAACAAATATATATATATATATATATAGACTATGGTGAGTTGTGAAGTAAAATGTTGTTTTACTTCACGCCATATTTTCATTTTGAAAATCCAGACAACCGATCCGAATCGCTCAACATGTTCTAAATATTGAAATGTGCTTGGAGACTAAATTTTACATTTTTTGGAATTTTTTTTACTATTTATTAAGCCACTTTGAAAATCGCTGATCCACTGTGAACAGTAAAAAACAGTAAAAATTTCTGGACCACCGGATCAGCGATTTTCAAAGTGGCCTAATAAATAGTAAAAAAATCCAAAAAATGTAAAATTTAGTCCCCAAGCACATTTCAATATTTAGAACATGTTGAGCGTTCGGATCGGTTGTTTGGATTTTCAAAATGAAAATATGAGCGTGAAGTAGAAATGTTCTCTTACTTCACAACTCACCATAGCCCAGCTCTCTCTCTCTCTCTCTCTCTCTCTATATATATATATATATATATATACACACACAGACACACTGAACCTGTTGTGAAACCTTACCGATCGGACAAATAAAAATTAGTTTAAAAAAAAGATGCAGAGAATTATAGAGAAAATGTAGAGATAAGTACCAAAGAGGAGAGACGCCCGTCTTGGTGTCTATAGCTCTTTCTGACTTTCTTCAGGCTGATTAATCGACAAACAAGTTGTTCTGAAATAATGTGCAACGTGATTAAATATTGAATCTATACGTACGGATGTTAATCAAAGAAGCATGGCAAAACCATGTCCGGGTTAACCAAAAGTTAAGGCTTCATTAGATAATTTCTTGTTTTCACGTGAAAACTGATCAATTTACACAAGTAAAACTACGGATCGGGGAGGGCATTTTATACCTAAATAAAATTAGTCTTGTTAAGTATCAACCTTACACATACCCTTACACATATATACCTACATTTATCCGCTAAGTTAAGTATTAACAAAACAAATAATAGATAAACATCAAATAAATTGATAGCTTATATGATTTAATAAAAAATATAACAAATAAATATTTATATTAAATACAAAAATTATTATTTTTATACCATTATTTTCAAATGTAAATTATTAATTTAATTAAATGATATAAATTTTATATTAAATAAAACGATATAAAATGTTGGACAAATTAATTTTATCATAATTTACCAAAACAATATTATATAAAATGTTGTAAAATCAATGTAATCATAATAATAAAACTTATATAGTTATACGTACAACTAAAAAAATTATCATATATAATTTTATTTTATTAATTGCCCTCCAATGAGTACTAAATAGATCTTATCCATATCCTTATTCGATAAGCTAACAAAAAAAAATTCTTACCCGTGTCCATAATTGTTAAATTAACGATTTTTTTTTACTCGATCATACCCGCTTTATCAAATACGATATAGATCGGATAAACATATATATAAAAAGGTTTCACTCACATCCTAGATAAAACAACTGACACTCAAAAGAAAACTTCGTAGATAATTCCCACTGAAATAACAAAAGTCAATATGAGATATATAGCTTTCTTTTTTAGACTAACTTAAATTTCAGCCACATTTTAATATGTAAAATACAACTTATAAATGTTAATACTATTTTCCATTTTGCCCAAATTGTGTTTAGTCTAAATATTATTAATTGCCATTTGACTAAATACAAGATTTTAAGCCCTTGAGACAGTTAAAGATTGAAACGTAGCGTTAAGCCTAGATATATAAATATTGTCACAAATTAACGAGGCACTCTGCTTAATACTTAAAACTAGAATTCATATCACTATACAATCTTAAAATGATTTACACAAATCTACTTGAAACTAAATCTTACTAATAGATAACAGCCTGATCAATAATAGATCTAAAGTAATAACCAAAACAAAAGTCACATATTCTCTGGGATATAGAACTAACAAATCTCCCGACACAACTAATATATATATATATATATATATATAGATAGATATATACACACACAGACACACTGAACCTGTTGTGAAACCTTACCGATCGGACAAATAAAAATTAGTATAAAAAAAAGATGCAGAGAATTATAGAGAAAATGTAGAGATAAGTACCAAAGAGGAGAGGACGCCTGTCTTGGTGTCTATAGCTCTTTCTCCAATTGATGAGGAGACGAATTAGAAAACTTAGGGACATTTATAGAGGCAAATGGTCAAAGTGGACAAAAGAATACTATAGAGATCCTCTGCTACGCGTTCAATGTCTCTTCTGTGTAGCAAGCTACGTAGATTGGACAGAAAAGATCCCATAAAATTTTCTTTATTATTCTTCAATTTCCGTTAAATTTATCCTCAATCTTCGGTTCAATATTGAAAAAGTTTCGACAGAACCAGATGATTTGAGTAAAGCAATTAATTACGCGTTGGTGGAAATCTAAATACAAACACCTAGTATTTTGAACCATTATATACTTCTATATATTTTTATAAGTAGAACTGGGGTGTTCTTCCGCTCATCAAATTCTTGATAATCATAATTTCAGGAAATATCGAATATACATCAAATGACTAACTCAAACCGTTGAAACCGATTTACTTCACGAGTGATGTGTTTACATGTTAAATTTATAAATTTTCGAATCACTTTAGCATAAAGTCAAACATTCAAAAAAGAATCAGCCTTTAGTCTAATGCAAATCTCTGTTGGGAGGTCGTGGGTTTGAAATTCAGATAGAGGGTTCTTTGTGGATATTAAAATGAAACTTGATAGGTTTGATCTCTATCGACCTTTCGATATAAAAAAAAAATTAATATTAGTTTATTTTGAGATCACTATATAATGCAATCGTGTTGGCCATGTTTTGTCATTAGTAGAGAAAAAAGAATAACATTTGAATTTGTTTGGTGTGGGTGAAATCACATCATTACTCATTCTGACTCTCTTCCGGCAGATTAATCCACCAAAAAGTTGTTCTGAAATAATGTGTAACGTGATTAAATATTGAATCTATACGTACCCTAAAAGAAGCTTCATTAGATAATTTCTTGTTTTCTTGTTAATCAAAGAAGCATGGCAAAACCATGTCCGGGTTAACCAAAAGTTAAGGCTTCATTAGATAATTTATTGTTTTCACGTGAAAACTGATCAACTTACACAAGTAAAACTACGGATCGGTGAGGGAATTTTCATACCCAAATAAAATTAGTCTTGCCCACACAATTACCCTTATCAGTTAAGTATCAACCTTACACATACCCTACATTTATCCACTAAGTTAAGACTTCATTAGATAATTTCACATTTTTTGGAATTTTTTTACTATTTATTAAGCCACTTTGAAAATTCCAGATCATATGGTCCAGACTGTTTTTACTGTTCACCCGGATCTGGAATTTTTTTACTATTTATTAAGCCACTTTGAAAATTCCAAATTTTACATTTTTTGGAATTTTTACTATTTATTAAGCCACTTTGAAAATTCCAGATCATATGGTCCAGACTGTTTTTACTGTTCACCCGGATCTGGAATTTTCAAAGTGGCTTAATAAATAGTAAAAAAATTCCAAAAAATGTAAAATTTGGTCTCCAAGTACATTTTAATATAGATTGAACATCTAACGGTTTGAATTTGTTGTTTGAACATCAAACACTAAGATATGCCCCCGGAAGCACGAGGCCGAAGTTCTAGAGGAAGCACATTAGCCATACTCTATATATATATATATATATATATATGAGGAGGGATCAAGTTACAACAATTTTGAGTTACAACAAAGTTACAACAATCATTTTTTTCATTTTCAAAGTCCAAATCGTCGATCCAAACCGTTCAACATGATTATCTAAATAAAATGTGCTTGCAGATCAAATTTTACATTTTTTTGAATTTTTTTACTATTTATTAAGATGGGTACAAAATTCAATGGTCTGAATATGACTATTTTTTGTAAAATACTTAATAAATAGTAAAAAATTCAAAAAAATGTAAAATTTGATCTGCAAGCACATTTTATTGTGGAGATCATGTTGAACGGTTTGGATCGACGATTTGGACTTTGAAAATGAAAAAAATGATTGTTGTAACTTTGTTGTAACTCAAATTTGTTGTAACTTGATCCCTCCTCTATATATATAATTATTCAGACTGAGATATATACCTTTCTTTGTTAGACTAACTTAAACTTCAGCCACATTTTAATATGTAAAATACAACTTATATATGTTAATACTATTTTCACTTTTGCCGAAATTGTATTATTAAATATATTACTCTAAATATTATTAATTGCCATTTGACTAAATACAGATTTAAGCCCTTGAGACAGTTAAAGATTGAAACGTAGCGTTAAGTCTAGATATATAAATATTGTCACAAATTAACGAGGCACTCTACCTAATACTTAAACTTAGAATTGATATCACTGTACAGTGTTAAAATGATCTACTGCAAACTAAATCTTACTTATAGATAACGGCCTCATAGTAATAGATCTAAAGTAATAACTAAAACAAAAGCCAGATATTATCTCCCGACACAACTATTCATAAAATCTAGTCAGCATATATATAGACACACACACACACACATAGACACACACTGAACCTGTTGTGAAAACTTACGGATGGACAAATAAAAATTAGAATTAAGAATAAAATAAGATGGTGAGAATTCCAGAGAAATTGTAGAGATAAGTACAAAAAAGAAGAGGACGTCTGTCTTCGTGTGAATGGCTATTTCTCGAATTAGAAAACTTAGGAGATTTATAGAGGTTAATGATCAAGTGGGCAAGAGAAGACTACAGATCATCTGCTACGCATTCAAAGTCTCTCGGTGTAGCGAGCTATATAGATTGGACTATTATATTTGTTGGGTTAGAAAAGGTCGCTAATAATTTTCTTTATTATACTTCACTTTCCTTTAAATTTATCCTCCATCTTCGGTTCAATATTGAAAAAGTTTTAGCCGAACAAGATGATTTGAGTAATTAAAGCAATTACACATTGGTGGAAATCTAAATACAAAAACCTATATAATTTTTGAACCATTATATATACTTATATATGAATTTTTATAAGTATAACTAGGGTGTTTTTCTGTTGGAAAAAATTGAACTAACCAACTAGATTTAAATCTGAATTTTGATCACTAAATAAATTATAATTATATATAAAAATATAATCAAGAATATAATTAAAACTTTATTACCCGGAGCTGCAAAATGCGGACCTAAGGCAACTTCCCGTCCTAAGCGCAGGAATAATCGGTTAAGCTTGCCCCAAGTTACGCCGGTATTCCTCTGCCTGCGGGCGCAACCGTGGTAGAGGTTGATGTAACTTCTTTCAACAATGATAGCAGAATAGTATGTTTTCTATAAAGAAAATATTTGTTTGTGGGAGAATAGAAATTGAATGTATGAATTATGGAGCTAAGAGAAAGAGCAAGAGAATAGAAATTGTTGGTATTCGTGCTCTCCAAATGGCATGTGTTATTTATAGGCAAAACATAGATATCAATCAATTTGTGCATTCATGATCATTAAAGAAAAATATTCATCGTATATATGTTATTGTTTTTAACTCAATTGATAAATGCAATTAATTAAATCTGAAACGGACAAATGCAATTAATTACATATCAAGGCTCAAACGGACAAATGCAATTAATTGCATATATCAAAGCTAGATCATGATTTGCACAAAATTATATTAAATATGTATTGAGGTCACGTACAACTCATATCAATATATTTGATTCGATTTTCTGTGTTGGATAACTCATTCACAAATAGCTCCATAATTCATAAAGTTAAAAACATTAATATTAAAATAAGTATTAATTTATAAAAATTTTGTGTTTTCAAAATATATTTCTAACAATCCCCCACAAAACTCAAAATTTACTTTAAAAAAAAAAAAAAAAATAAACAAAAACATATATATAAATATTTCTGCTACCATTGTTTATACTGCGCATTGGGCAAAATGTTTTGATTTCGCTTAGTGTCAATAATTTCAGTCCGAGGAGATCGGAGTGAACCAGGTCTTGAACAACGATTCCTTTGATCGGAACTTACATTATTACACACACAGTACAGAAAACTACATCGCGGGTTGTGCATTTGAGGCCATGCACGTTAACTTGATTTTTTCATGAGAATATTCTACGGGTTGCCTAAACTCAGTAGCCGCGGCCTTGTACGGTCATTCTCATATAGAAGAGTTCCCTCTGAGATGTGTGTAGAGTCACATCTCGCGAATTACCGACTTGGGATACTCATCTTATTACACTACACAGGAGCACTGATCACCATAGGGATGGGTTTGGAACAAAAGTTCCATATCTAAAATATTCTTGTGCTCCTTGGCCAACCTATCTGCTTGTTCTTACCCATTGAACCCCCTTCAGGGGATCGCCCATCACAGAGGTTGGGTTCCCACACCAGATTGGCCCATTAGGCTAAGTCCCATCCCCCTCGATGACTCTAGGACTTTCGTCCTATATAAGGACTTTAATTTTTAGTCCATCATCAACATTTTCATATCAATGAATTTTTATTTATTGCTTGATCATGCAAGTAATTATTATTTTTGATTTGTTAAAGAAACTTGCAAAAGAATATTCACCAAATAGTTATGGTTAGTAATAATACTTTCAAAAAAACATATCATTAATTTTGTAGCATCATGTGACATCAAATTAAACACATTTTTTTTTTTAGGATAAATAAAATATATGAGCTAACAGCAATCAAAGTAATCAGAGCATAGTATAATTCAATCAAATTTATCATCTCATGTCATGATGAATGATAATTTAAATTGTCACATTTTCTGCAAACATACGAGAAAACTATAATGTAATCTCATTTAATACATATTAACCATAATCATAATCAAATGAATATATTAGTTATCATGATCAATTAAATAAGCACTCTTTATTTTATACCCCCACATTTCGTTTTATTAATGAACTTATCATAATTCCTCAAATAATTAAAGACATCATTCAATATTTATGTATATTATTTATGCCATACATATCGTAGGGTTAATTTATTTTCTATAAACAATTTAATCCCCACAATTTACTATATATATAACATAATAATAATAATCATTCTATCATTTTTATGAAACTCATAATCAACATTGTGCAATTAGAAGTTAAATATGCATTTATAATTTCATGTCATATATGACTTAGGGTAGGTTTATAAATATTTTAATAAACATTCGAACCCTCATATTATTATGTTATATATCAAATAATAAGGTTGACATCGTATTTAATTATACCCCCACATTTCTCTTTCTTCTTTATTATTATTAGTATTAAATATTTTCAATTTACTTTAGTTATCTTTCAGACTATAATAATACATAATAATCTGACAACAAATAATTAAATAATTTGATTTATTATTATATCTATAAAAATTGGAACCCTACAATATTTATCAGATTCGAGAATTGTATGTTGGAGTTTTTATTATTTTTATTTAGATATTCATTACTTTTATGTAATCTAAAAATAAAACGGATATATTCATTTATTTAGCAAATACAATGACTATATTATTTCTTATTTGTATACATAGAAGACTTAGAGAGTCTCAGTACCCATAGTAGTATAGTCAAGATAATTTTTTGTTTTTTTTGTTTTTAATAAAGGAATAGTTTAGTTCGTTGTGTAAAGTTTGAGAATACATACTATTACAACATTTAAGTGTACATCAATATTTGCTTATATGCTTATATTATCCATTCAATTTTCCATATCATTAAAGATAATTATGAACATTAAAAATGTAATAATGGTGTTTAAAAATTGAATTAAAAGATGCAGTTATTTAAATTAATATTATTGTATAAAACAAATTTATTGGAAATAAATTATAATGTTTTATTACCCTGACTTTAATAATATAACTAAGAAATTAATTAAACGGTTATGATAGAATTTCTAATTTTATTTATTTTTTTTATTTTCTGGGTAAATCAAAAATAGTATCACGAATAGTAGGTATTGGTCTATCTTATAAACTATAAACATTTGTTCACATAATTCCATCTCCTAGAATTATATATCAAATTTTAAATTGCATAATAACTTTAAGATAAATTTCGAAGTCAAGTTTAGTTGATTAATCTAAATATCCATTTAGAAACCAGATTTTCATTTCCCTTAAAATCAAACTATTGATATCTAAAATCAATTTAATATTGATTAGATACAAAAAAAAATGATATTGCATTTTCTGATCGGACAAGTGAGAATGTCTTCTACACTGCTTAATATTCTTGTTCAGTTTTCCCGATCATTAAATACATAATTATAAACATTAAAGATATAATTACCGTGATTAACAATTTAATTTAAAAAAAACAGTTATATAAAATCATATTATACTATACTCTTGTAAGTTACAACTTCCAGAACATTAAATATAAAATTTCATTTAATCATATGGCATTAATTATGGAGACATTAGATGAAAGTAATTATAAATATTGATTAGATAGGTTGTACCACTTTGTTAATTCCTCTATTTTTTTTTTAATTATATGAAACTAACACTAATTTCATGTGTTAATTTAAGAAATAAACGCTCACAGTTTCTTTTGGTTTTCTGTGCTCATTAAAGAGGTAATCAAGGTGGTTAATGAAATTAATTACAGAGGCAATTATAAGAGCATTAACTAGGGCTTTTAAGTATTCTTATTTATAGTAATTAATTATATTAATCGGTTATAAAATACAGGAGTAATGATGAAGCATAATTCAAAATTAAATGTTTTCTTTATTTAATTGTAAATTTTTCACCGATGACCTTAGAGATTTATTTGCCGATAACCCTAAATTTATTTTTATTACAAAGAAGTCCATTACTAAAATATTTCATGTATTACATATTATTCTTTTCTAGAAAAATATGTTTTTCTTTTAAATATAATTAATTGATCTAAGAATAACAAATCATATTTAAAGTTTTATTAGAAACTTCTGAACTGATTTATTCGTTTGCTTTACTACTAATTTATATCCGTTAAATATATCAGAATTAGCAAGGATGATAATTTATGAAGGATAGATATAATGACTAAATTACTGAAGTGATAATATATAAGATATTGAGAACAATATATCCTTCATGATGATCTTTTCTTTATAGTTTTGTTATTTCAATGCTAACGCGGATGATAGATAACATTGTATTAAAATTGGTTCTAGTAATTGAAATTCAATAAAACACTATGATCAAAATATAGACAACAATAAATGGGCGGTATATAGAATTTATAATTAAACAAAATTTGAGGGTATCTGCAATTTTTGTTTTTGTTTTTTTGGATCAGTATATGAATCCATTATAGGATAATTAATTGATATTATCATAAATCCACCACATATAAGACTTTGAATTGATTCCTCGTAATTTTTCATTTACAACTTCAATTATTAATAGGAATACACTGGATATATACTTCCAGTATAGCCGCCACTGGACATCAAGAGCAATTGAAAGATAACCGTATTCTGTTAAGCAATAGTTAGTTACAGACATAGCAAGGAGATTAGATTTGTATTGATTGTATTGTCTATCAATACACTGTATAGTATGCTGTAACACAATTGAGATCAATGAAATATTAAGATACTCATTCTCCTTTCTCTTAAAACTATCCCTCTTTAATTATATAATATATGATACACTACATGAACTTGAATCATCTAGTTTATTATTCATATTTCGATTCACTAAAATCAGATTTATATTTTAGTAAGAAATCTAGAATGTCTAGTAAGAAATCAGATTTTTAATTTGGTTATGATTTGGATCAAAATAAGAAAACAAATTAAGACAAAGTTTTAATTTTTTATTCTTACAGCAGAAAACCATTCTCATACTTAGAAATTAATTAACAAATATAATTTCCTATTGCATTCAATGAACAAAACAGTAATTCATATATATGGGGCTTAGTTTAATTTCATAAATTGCAACATCTATCCAAATTCAGATTTCTATTCCTAACTTCTCCGATTATAACGACTAAAAATTAAATCACAAAATCACAATGATAGTTCATAAAAATACTACCTGAATAAGGGAAATAGGTTTTGCTATGATCATAATTTTGATTTTGATTTTGATTTTTTTTTTATCTTGCATTTCGGTAACCAAATTAATTTTACAATTATAAAATAATTAAAATCAGAATTTTAATTTGATCAAATTCAGATTACAGGTTATTGCCTTAGATTGTTGGAAAAAATTGAATAACCAACTAGATTTAAATCTGAATTTTGATCAATAAATAAATAATAATTATATAAAAAGATATAATCAAGAATATAATTAAAACTTTATTACCCGGAGCTGCAAAATGCGGACCTAAGGCAACTTCCCGTACTAAGCGCAGGAATAATCGGTTAAGCTTGCCCCAAGTTACGCCGGTATTCCTCTGCCTGCGGGCGCAACCGTGGTAGAGGTTGATGTAACTTCTTTCAACAATGATAGCAGAATAATATGTTTTCTATAAAGAAAATATTTGTTTGTGGGAGAATAGAAATTGAATTTATGAATTATGGAGCTAAGAGAAAGAGCAAGAGAATAGAAATTGTTGGTATTCGTGCTCTCCAAATGGCATGTGTTATTTATAGGCAAAACATAGATATCAATCAATTTGTGCATTCATGACCATTAAAGAAAAATATTCATCGTATATATGTTATTGTTTTTAACTCAATTGATAAATGCAATTAATTAAATCTGAAACGGACAAATGCAATTAATTACATATCAAGGCTCAAACGGACAAATGCAATTAATTGCATATATCAAAGCTAGATCATGATTTGCACAAAATTATATTAAATATGTATTGAGGTCACGTACAACTCATATCAATATATTTGATTCGATTTTCTGTGTTGGATAACTCATTCACAAATAGCTCCATAATTCATAAAGTTAAAAACATTAATATTAAAATAAGTATTAATTTATAAAATTTTGTGTTTTCAAAATATATTTCTAACATTTTCCGCTCATCAAATTCTTGATAAGCATAATTAAAAGACATATCAAATATACTTCAAATCACTAACTAAAATCGTTGAAACCTATCTACTTCACGGGTGACGTGTTTACATGTCAAATTTATAAATCTGAGAATTATTTAGTGTAAAGTCAAGCATTCAAACAACTAGCTTTTATTTTAGTGACAAATGAAAACCTTGGTCTGTTAGGAGGTCGGAGTTCAAAATTCAGATAAAGGATCCATTATAGACATTAAAATGAAACTTGGTAGGCTAGATTCCTACCATTCAGTATAAAAATAAATAAATAAATAAAAAAAGATAAAAAAAAAGAAACACATTAAAATATTAGTTTATTTTTAGATCAGTATATAAGAATGCAATCGTGTTTGGCCATGTTTTGTTAGTAGTAGAGACGGAAGAAAAAAATATTTTTTTTTTCTTAAAAGACATGAAGTAGGATGGACTAACATTCGAAGGAGTCAAATTATTAAGTACTATTGGACTTCAGCAGAAATTCGAGAATCTGAAATATTCCATGAAAATGAAGACACCACGATAAATTATATTATGAATAGAAAACGATAGAACTGAGATGAAGTTGATATTAACGATATTTTATTTAATATAATATAGCGCTAAATATAATGAATATTGAGGATCATGAATCGAACTTTATTAAAGAATGTCAACAAAGAATTGATTGATTAAAATGGAAATGCGCAATTGAGGTAGAATTAAACTCTCTTAAAAAACGAAAAAGTTTTTGGGCATGTAGTCCCAATAACTGAAGGCGTAAAACCAGTAGTAAACAAATGAGTTTTCACGCGAAAACATAATTAGAAAAAGTGAAATTGCGAGATATAATGCACAATTTGTCACCCGAGGATTTTCACAGAGACTTGAAATTGATTATGAACATACATATGTGGTGGATGCAACACCTTTTGGGTGCTTAATTAGTCTTGCAATATTTGAAGGATTTGATTATTGCCCGATGGATGCTGTGACAACCTATTTATATGGTTTGCTTGATAGTGATATTTATATGAAAATCTCCGAAGGACTAAAGATGCCTGCAATATGTAATTTAGGTTCTCGAGAACATTAATCAATCAAATTGACTAAATCTTTATATGGATTGTAGCAGTCTGGACGCATATGTTATAATTGTCTCAATGAATATAAAATGATGCAATTTTTATATAAAAATCTCGGAAGGATTTAAGATGCTTAAAGCATGTAATTTAGATTCTCGAGAACATTAATCAATCAAATTGAATAAATCTTTGTATGCATTAAGGCAATATTGACTCAAAGAAGATTTATTAGAACATATAAATATAAAAATGATGCAATTTATCTATGTATTTTCTAGAAAAAATATAATTGGAACTCCCAAAGAGCTTCCAAAAGCTATAAATTATTAAAAAAAATAGATTTTGATATTAAATTTTTTTATTAATGCTGTTATGAAGGGAGTTAATATATATTCACTGTATTTTGTTCAATCGTAACTGTTTTGGCACTGAATTTTTTTATTAAGGTTGTAATCATGTATAAAAACTGATTTTTTTCAATTACTAAAATTAAAAATTGACGTGGACGGGACTTGGACGAGGAGAGTACGTGTCAAGTTTCAAATAACACCACACTCCCTCAAACCTCCCTCCCTTTCTTTTATATCATTGAATTAATTTTTCTTACATAATTCTACTTGGCTTTTGTGCTTCTATTTATCTACCTCATAGAACCGGACAACCATATTTAATAGAAAAGGAAATACATCAATTTTAGAAGAAATAAATCACCATATAGGCCAACTATGGAAACCACTATAATACCATTCAAATATTGCCTATACAAAACAAGAAATAAACTTAGATTAGTAAATAAATCAAAGGTGCACCGCCTCCTTCATGACCTCCTTCATGACCCACGTTAGATTAGTAAACAAATCAAAGGTGCACCGCCTCCTTCATGACCCATGTGACACACGTATTAGCTTGCAACTTCAACAGTATGCTCCACAGCCGTGTGATTTGATCACCATTCTCTGGTTCCGAAAACGATTGAGATGAAAAGTATATTGTCATCATATTATTTAATTAAGAAAAGTAGTCAGGGGACATCGCTTTCTATTTCTTTGATTTACATAAACTTACAAAAGTACAAACAGTGATTGAGATCGATGTAACATTTCCTGTTTGTAGCTTGTTGCGAAATTTCTAGATTGCTAATTGTTTTGTATAGCTTATCTTTATGTTTTTTTTCTTCCCTCTGATGTGTATCTTTCTGGTCATAAATTAAAATGTCACACATTAGGTCCAAGAGAAGTTGTACCGTCAACTACATGTGTACATTTGATTAAGTCGTAACAGTTGTTCTTCTTTACCACAAGTTGCTAGGCGCTCTTCTACCACCACAAATTTAAAACACTTGTTGATTGGACATGTCTGCAACAAGAAGACTTGGAGTCAATCAGAGAAAAATCAACATACTAAGGGACAATTATTTCATGAGATATTCACTTATAACCAATCGTTCACATTGATAAAGAAAATGAAAATCCATATGAATATTCGACATCTAGAAAGTTAATATTCTCCACAAACTTCTCATCCACTGGGATATTCATGTTGTTTACATTTGGAAAATTTTGCATCTCCTGAAAGTTGAGATATCTCAGAGGATGTGCATTCTCAACTACATGTGTACATTTGATTAAGTCGTAACTGTTGTTCTTCTTTACCACAAGTTGCTAGGCGCTCTTCTACCACCAGAAATTTAAAACACTTGTTGATTGGACATGTTTGTAACAAAAAGACTTGGAGTCAATCAGAGAAAAATCAAAATAGTAAGGGACAACTATTTCAAGAGATATTCACTTATAACCAATCATTCACATTGATAAAGAAAATGCAAATCCTGATGAATATTCTACATCCTAGAATGTTAATATTCTCCACAAACTTCTCATCCACTGGGATATTCATGTTGGTTACATTTGGAAAATTTTGTTTGAATTGCTAAAATTTTAATTAGATTACCTAAAAAAAGTAGTGCTTTCCACACTTTCAAAATTTCTTTTTAAACAAAGAGCTTCTGGAACATCAATTTGGAAAAGCACATCTTTCCTCAATTTCAATTATCGCCATTTACTTAATATTTGGAACAGTAAATTTCACTGTTAAGAAAATGTTATCACTGTAAATTTTCTATGTAGATTGTGAGTAAAACTTCTGGAGCTAGGTAAAATAAATCAATATACCATGTTCATAGATTTCAATATATAATAAAAACTTTTATTTACTCTACGTAATACATTTAAAAATCACAAAAATGTGACTGGATACAAATAATGCATACGACAGAAGATTGATAATTCTATAAATCTAATTTAATTTAAATGTTCGACACCTACATCTTATGAGCATGCATGCTTCAATTTTCTATAAAGGATCATTTTTATGAAACTTAATTTGGAATCTAATCTTAAATAACATACAACCGACTTCACTATTTAAATTTCTATTCCCTATTTTATTTTGTTTATTTAGTATTTTGTATAGGCTTAATTTATTACTTTCCAACTAATTCATATATGGAAATATTATCTGATAATTAAGATCCGGCCCTAATCATACAAGAAAATTTATAAATTAATAAAGAAAGATCCATCATAATTGTTGAGAATCAATTCAAATTGATTACAGCATGCTTGTATAAATTAATAAAGAAAGATCCATCATAATTGTTGAGAATCAATTCAAATTGATTACAGCATGTGTGGATCAGTTTATACCAACATAAAAACTGCATTGGTTATTTTATGCATTGGTTACATTAAACATATCTATTTTAGGAATAGTTGGCATAGAGGTTATTATTTTATGCATTGATTTTTTTCTATAGCTTACCTTTATATTTTTTTCTTCTTCCCTCTCATGTTTATCTTTCTGGTCATAAATTAAAGGATAATTATATTTTTCTCCATCTATCCTTTCCCCATTTAATCCTCCAACTAACTAACTTTCTTTTCTAACTATAATTACAAATTCTAACTATCTAATGGTCCCTACAAATTAATTAGCAAATTTTCTCCCTTTATTTCTTTCCTCTCTCCCTCCCTCTCCCACCTCCGCCTCCGCCTTCCACCCCCGCCTCCATCCGTCTCTCCCACATCTCCCTCTCCGCCTCCGCCTCTGCCTCCCTCTTCTACCTCTCCCTCTCCGCCTCCGCCTCCCTCTCCCACCTCTCCCTCTCCGCCTCCGCCTCCCTCTCCCACCTCCGCCTCTCCCACCTCCGCCTTCGTCACTCCATCCCAATCAAGCACGCCTTCACCGGGTCAGATCCATCGTGTATATGTTCCTCTTCCTCATGCAGTTGCGAGTTATTTGTAAAAAACAAAGCTTTATTAATGGTGAATTAGGCCAGTGCGTACTAAGTACTAAGAAATGACAGAAAAACAAATTTTGAAAAAAATTAGAGGTGTATGAATGAATCCTTGATGTCTTAGGTATGAATACTTCAACGTGTATGAATGAATACTTGATATCTTAGATATAAGTACTTTAACGTATACGTATGAATACTTGATATTTCATGAATGAATACTTCAACGTATATGTATGAATACTTCAATGAAATATGTTTTGTTTCTTTTAAATATTGTTTTTGTTTTTTTTTGTAACATTTCAATTATATAATATGTAAAATTTGATAGATTATTTTTGTTTCGACAGTGAAATATGTGGCAACTATTTTTTATTTCCAAAAAATAAAATTGAACTAGAAAGCAATAAAGCAATGTTCAATACTATTCGGCTGCTCTTGTAAAATTAATCGAGATATGCAAATATGCTTGTAATACTTTTGATACATTAACTATTTACACTTACACGACGAGGTATGAATACTTGCTCGATGAGGTATGAATACTTGTGACGAGGTATCAATACTTGTGCAACGGACAACTCGAAAATATGTCATCATGGATCTCATTTGAAAGAGAAAATTGTGTAGAAGACGTTCGTGGTTTTAGATTTGTAAAATTCCTCACAGATCGTCAGAAATATTGGTTAGATTGAACGGAGAAAAAAATAACCATCTCCAAAAATATGTAAAAGATGGGTGAGTGATGTGTCCAGTTTTTTTTTAAATACTTGATATCTTAGGTATGAATACTTGATATATTATATATGAATACTTGATGTATTATGTATGAATACTCAGCGAGCGCCAGTTGTAAAATCCTTCAAATATTAGGCAATCTCCAAATAGTAAGTGGTTTTCCCAAGTAGTTAGTAGTTACTCAAGTAGTTATTGACTGGGGGATGAAACGGGGGATGGATCCCGGGGGATAGCTAGGCTCTCCCTAAATTAAAATCTCACACACTAGGTCCAAAAGAAGTTGTACCGTCAACTACATGTGTACATTTGATTAAGTCGTAACTGTTGTTCTTCTTTACCACAAGTTGCTAGGCGCTATTCTACCACCAGAAATTTAAAACATCTTGTTGATTGGACATGTTTGTAACAAGAAGACTTGGGCCTGCATGCCAGATTGAGTAAGAAAATTGATATAATACCGAAGAGTGCAGAAAGGCCCCTGAGAAAACCACAATTGCAAAACAAACCCTAGCGGTTTTCCTACGCACAAATAAGTCCTTTGAATCTGCAACCTTACCAATTCCACCCCAAAAATGCCTGGAACTGAACTCAAGGACCAATGATTTACATACAAAATCCCTCAAAATTCCTATGAGAGGTCGTGAGTTTCAAACCCAGATGAGAGGTCCTTTTCTAAGCAATTATTGAAAGTTGGAAGTCTAGACCTCCAAGTTTCCATTTCAGTAAAAAAAACAGTGAGGTTTTGTTGATGTCATCGTATTTCTATAATTTCATATTAACTATTTACTTTAAATAGGATTAAGATTTATTTACAAAAGCTTTGACAATTTGGATAATATTTTTCAACCAATTAAAATAAGTTCGAAAATTGCATCTAAAGTGGAGCAAAACTAGGGTGTGATGTGCTCACCAAGAGAGGTTAGCGAGCACAACTCCAAAAATCTATTAGATTGACATCAAACGACGAATTCAAACCATTGAAATCCATATACTTCATGAGTGATGCATGTACATGCAAAATTTTGGAAGTTTCGAATTCATTTAGTGCAAGTAACACACTCCTAGACCAAGAAATTAAATAAAATTTTGTGGAGTGCAACCACAACAACAAAGTAGGCACTTATCGCGAGGGATCTCCGTCGCGAAAAGTGTCGTCGCAAATAGATAAAGCACGTTTATGACGGTACTCTGTCGCGAAAAGTCACTTTTTATCCTTGCAAAAAGTCTTTGATTCTTGTTGTGAACAAGAACTCACACATTGAGAAAACACAATGGGACCATTCATGGCCTGCATGGCCTGCACAAATGGGTTGGGTCCAGTGAGGAATTATTGGGCCTTTTCAATTTATAAATGAATTACAATTAGATGGAGCCCAGAATGGATTTCCATTACAGTTAGGGGCTGAGCATACTGTCTACATATTAGAATTGCAACACTGGATTTTGGTACAATGCTAACTGAACTTCTGTTTGAACTAGAGCTATACTAAGTATTTGTTGACAATCAGAAACTACATTTTATATGAGAAATATTAAAATACAGGTTGCAATAATTATGTAATTGTTGCAGGGCTGTAATTGTCATGTTCCAATGTGTACTCCGTCAAAATATAAGAATACTTTTAAGCATGTCTAATGCCACTAAAAAGGAATCCGTATCACGCCAAGTACCTGTGGTGCAAGTGATAAATCAGAAACGCTTTTTTAACTTGGCACGAATCTCAAAGCAGATCCCCTGTAGTTTTAATAGGCACCGGATTGACTTTGGTCCGGCTGGAATTAATTAATCTGGGCCGTCTGTTTTTTAAATTGCACCTCAATTACCTAGGGGGACGCTGACTCATTAAATAGCTGGTAGAACTAAAATAAGACCTTGTGTCACCTTGTTATCATTTTTTTCTTCTTTTATTTTTTTTCTTTTTATTGATTGAAGAGAGGTCATAAAAATATCAATCTTAAAATTTTTTATTGATTAAAGCATATATTTATTGACTATTGGCATGGGACTAAATTAAATAATATCATAAATTAGAAATTTGGGAGAATTATGAGGAAGTATACCTCTGCTCATAAGAAAAGTCAAGATTAAAAAATAAAGATCCATACATAATTAATTGTTGAAGACTTGTTTGTTAGATGAATTAATACTGTACGACGAGCAAATGAAAAAATCACACATGGTCCCAAATAGATACATAAAAAAAGACAAATGAATAACATTGGAGAAAAAAGTACAAAACATACATGATGTCACAACAAACAACATAGATTTATTGACTATTGGCATGGGAGTAGATTAAATTTTGTATAAAGGCCTTCGGTTGCTTAAAGCATAGATTGAATTAATTGTAGCTTATTATTTAGCTTGAGAGTAAATTAATTAATATCAGAAATTGGAACTTTTGAAGAAAAGTTCAATTTTAATAAAGAAAGATCCATACATACTTGTATAGTTTAATAAGTTGTTTGTTAGGTGAAATAATATTGTACAACGAGAACAAAGGTAAAAATCACATATTGTCGCACATAAGCACATAAAAAAATGACAAATAAATTACAATGAAATTTTTTTTACAAAACATACAGGATGTGACAAGAAACAACATAGTTAATTCAATAAAGATAAACCACCGGTCCGTACACAATTTAAATTGCATAAATGATATTATGAAATAAAAGAAAATGATACAAGATGATGTAAAAAAGTATAGGTGTATACAATTAGCTTAGCGCAATCGTTGTTTGTAGTAGTTAAGCGTTCCACATAAGGTTTGAATGAAAGTAAGGACAAACAATAAGATGCCGGCGATGACGGAGATAATTATCCATGTATTGGAATAGTAGCGTTTCTTGAACTCTCCAATTACTCTATAGGCACTTTTTTTATGATGTGCCATCACCTTCTCCTGCAAAATGACCAGCTCATTCGGCATCCTGATATTATCGAGAATTAAAGTTTTGAGGTCTTGTACACACTGCTTGGAATGATGTCATTTGCTCACAATACTCTGACATCTTCTTCTGTTTTTAACAATGCCGCCATGCATGTAACATTGCATGAGAAAATTGTTAAATAATTAGATAAAAGAACAGAAAATTAAAAACTTGATGGACCAACAAGGCCTGCCTGAAAGTTGTTATCTAGATGAAAAGGGGCAGCCCGTGGTTCTCAATTAGCATTACAGCTTTAAAGACTGGGCAGCCCATATATGAATAAATCTGGTCTGCTCAATTAGATTAACGATGAGGATTATATCCATTCAAATTGTCAAATTCACCCCTGCAAGGCTTCCTCTTAATTCCAGTTGTGTTTGTTAGTTCTGACGTATAGGCATATAGAAGGAAAAATCGGAATCGGAATCGGGATCGGCAACTTCCGATCCCGATCCGGATCGGTCCAAAATCGGTCGGAATCGTTTTTTCCTCTCAAACTGGCTTTCCGAGTAAATCGGTCCAAAATCGGATCGGTCTTGTCCGATCCCGATCTGAATCGGCCGATTTTTCCTTGTATGCGTATAGGACATCAATGTTTTGAAAAGAAAATATATTTTTCTTGTAAGATTCGTAAAATTAGTCCTTCCCCTCTTTATTTTATTTTCTTATTCTTCCCCTACACTTTCCAATATTCAGAACTCAATAACCGAAATTTTTTAATTTAATGTGCAACATTTTCAATTTTAACTCATGAAGCTGTTCCAGTCACATGACCTTTGCACTGGTGTCATGTGTCATGTGTCATGACCCCTCAATTGCTTGGGCAGTGAAAGCTCTGAATTTTTTTAAATATATTTCATTTTCCGTTCAATTTAACCTCTATTTTCGCTTCAAAATTAAGTTGTGAAATCTAAATACAAGCACAGAGTATTTAAAACCTTTATATAGTTTCTACGTATTTTAATTGATACATATTTTTTGAGATAAAAATAGATTTAACATTTTAATTTTAAATATTCATAAGAGATTTGTCAATCTGATTTTGAACTTGTGTTCTCCACACAAGAACTATTGTTTTGCAAAACATAAAAACTATTTAATTAAATCTTGTATCAGTTCGATGAAATGCAAAAATGAATTAATAGTAATATAAATATTCCTGGACCACGCTATTTATAAGTTTATATTATTTTTTAATTTATTTTGAAGTTAGAAGAAAGTTTAGATCAAAACGTTTGTTCCGGAGCTTTGGTTTTCCGATTTTCAAAGTCAAAATGGTCGATCCAAACTGTTAGATGTGATCTTTATATTAAATGTACTTGGAGACCAAATTTTACATTTTTTGCATTTTTTTTACTATTTATTAAGTTAGTTTTAAAATCACTGATTTTAATAAACATTGAAAAATTTCTAGATCATTGAAAACAACAATTTCAAAACTAGCTTAATAAATAGTAAAAAATTTGAAAAAATGTAAAATTTGGTCTCCAAACACATTTTAATATAGATTGAATGTCGAACGGTTTGGATCGACTGTTTGGACTTTGAAAAGAGCAAACGTTTTGATATTAACCACTCACTATATTATTGTTTTCTTTATTAAAAAAAATCACCTACAGCCTGTTCCCAACCAAGATCCATCATGAATTGATGCATAGTTCTCGGTAATGACATCAATTATATATCAACTGCTAATCTCAAACTGATCAGCCGTTCATTTTTATAGACAATATTTTGTTCGTCAAATTATGCAGTATATGTGAAATGAGTTGCTTCAGGAAACCTATTAGGTAGAAAAAACATATTAGCTGTATCGATCCTGCTTGAAATGATCCACATAATATTTCATATAAAAACTGAAGCGTTTGTTCCACAGCCTAAGAACAAATGTTTCTCACATATTGGCACGTCGTATCAAAATTAAAACAAAAATGATATCTCACATTCACACGAAATATCACATTGGTACGGCCAATTCTTTTATTTTTAAAAATAATTTCAAATTTAAAAATTAATTTGTATTTTATTTTTATTTGTGAAGAATAGATCTTATATGATTTTTATATTACACTATTAAAATTTTCGGATAATGAAATGATACCGATTGAATAATGAATACTGAAAATAACATAGATCATATCTAACAGTTTTATTTTAACATTTATCTTTTTAATTTTGAGTTATTAACATTTTTGTAAATGGAGGCATGGTAGAGGCACAAAAATTGAGGCATTTGAACCCTCCTCGACATAATATTGTTTTTATTGATAAATGTAGTGTTTTTGGTATGTGTTGTGGTTGAATTCTCCATTATCCTTTCTATAAATGAAACTGAATTAATTGCGTATTTAAAAGGAATATTTTTATTGTGAAACTTGCAATAGATAAGCATATAATCAAATATTCATTGCAATTAAACTCAAGTATTAATTGCAAGTGAGAGAGGAATGAATGAAATGAGATATAAGAAAGAATTTGTGTTATTAGAGGGGGCAAATTGGAAGATACTGAATTGGGTATAACAAAGCCGAATTCGGATCCGTTAAAGTAACACAAATTTTGAGTTTGGATCTAGACCGTCTGATCTGTTGTGACACCTCGGATTCTGATCGGACGGTCCAATTATAAGCTAAAATATTATGTTACCTACGAGGATGCAAACCAGATAACAAAGCCGAGATCATGCTACCCGGTCCATTCATGGTATGTAGAAATGGGCTGGGCCCAGTGAGGAACTCTTGGGCCTTAAATAATTTATAAGTTAATTACAATTAAATGGAGCCCAGTATGGATTTCCATTCCAGTTGGGGGTTTTAATTAGCAAACTGTCTGTACATTCAAATTGCAACACTAGACTACAAGCACACATTATATAATTTATGAGGGAGATTGAACTATATAAAACTTAAAGAAAACAAATTCAATCAAATTTTAATAAATATAATTAGAATTTTCAAAATTATAGGGTGGCTAAGCACCCTTTGGGTTACATTATGATCCACCCTCAATTAAACTAAAATAAGGCCTCGGGTCACCGGGTTTCTTTTTGTTTTCATTTCAATTTTTTTTTCCTTTTCATTTATTGACGAAGAGCTTTCCTAAAAAATAAAATCAATATTAAAATGTTGGATAGCTTAAAGCATAGATTTATTGACTATTGGCATGGGTGTAAATTACATTGTGTAGAAAGGCCTTGGTTTGCTTAAAGCATAGATTTAATTAATTATAGATTAATTTTTGGCCTGGGAGTAAACTAAATAATATGAGAAATTGGAACATTTGAAGAAACACTCAGGATTCGGGTGGAATATTTGTATGTCCTGATCATACATACTTGTATAGTTGAATAAGTTGTTTGTTAGGTGCAATAATATTGTACAACGAGAGCAAAGGTAAAAATCACACGTCGTCGACACATAGGCGCATAAAAAAGGACAAATGAATTACATTGAAAACAATTTACAAAACATACAAACAACATAGTGAATTGCATACATGATATTATAAAAGAAAGAAAAAGACACAAGATATGATGTAAAAATATAGGTGTATACTTAGCTTAGTGCAATCATTGGTTTTTGTAGCTAAGCACACTATATTTGGTTTGAATAAAAGAAAGTATGGTTTGAATAAAAGTAAGGACAAACAATAAGATGCCGGCGATGACGGAGATAATTATCCATGTATTGGAGCAGTAGCGTTTCTTGAACTCTCCAATTACTCTATAGACACTTTTTTTATGATGTGCCATCACCTTCTCCTGCAAAATGATAAGCTCATTCGGCATCGGGAGATTATCGGCAATTAAAGTTCTGAGCTCTTGTACACAGCGCAAAACATCCTTGTCGTCAAAGCTCGTGTCTGGGATGATACCATTCGCTCGCAATACTCTAACATCTGCCTCTGTTTTCAACAAGCACGACATGCATGCAACATAGGCCGAGAAGGGGACCCCACAAATGTGAAAGTAATAGTCTTCAAATCTTAAAAGACTTTCATAGCATTTAGCGTTGAAATGAAAAAGGTGCCACGGTGTTAATTGCAGTACTCTAGATAATCTCCTGTTGTCAGAGTAAGACATATCAATGGAGTCACCCTCAACCTTTTCGAAAACAGTTTGTGATAATTGCAACTCTGTTGCACTAGGTATATGGAAGTGGCCAATATTTGGCCAATTTGAATAATCTGTGTACTTCCCATCGAGGGTTCGAGACCAATGAAAGATGTGTAGTAGATGTTTGAATCCACCTTCAGGAAGGACACCACCATCCTCTTTAGACGGGTGCATGTCTGGATAGATGTTGCGAAAGCATGAGAGTGCAATTTTGTGGATTGGGGTAACAAAAAGTTTGCTTAAGTTGGAAAGCTCTGTATATACGACTTCAAGAACAAACCACGGTATCTGGTAGTTCAAGTTCAACATGTAACCTTTGGTCCGCACTGGATCTTCTTTTGTAAATCGAGTTATATTTTCAACATCTTTTAGCGTTAGACCTTCTGGAGGACCATTTTGGTCATTCATTTCATTCATAATACCAATTAGGTGATTTTCATGTGATAACAAAACCATGGCAAATATTAGGAAGCAACTATTGACCAATAGGTGTTCTATGAAACGTTCGTTATTTTCAGCACGAAATTGTTCATCAACCCCACGATAGTAGCTCCAGGCCCGATCTACCTTCTCTTGCATGTATTCAAGGTATGAACGTACGTTGAGACCACACGAGTGCGTCATCCATGCAACAAATTGCCACTTTTTGGTTTGAGGTATGAAAGAGGCCCCAAAATCATCCCAACATTGCCATTTACCAATTATTGATGGATATTCTTAACTGTCGTCTCTACTGTCGCTACTGTTCTCTAGTTGACCTTCTATGTCCACAACCCACTTGTCCAATTTGTTTGGTGCGGATGAAGTCGCATCATTACTCATTCTGACTTTCTTCCGGCTGATTAATCGACAAACAAGTTGTTCTGAAATAATGTGCAACGTGATTAAATATTGAATCTATACGTACGGATGTTAACCAAAAGTTGAGGCTTCATCAGATAATTTCTTGTTTTCACGTGAAAACTGATCAACTTACACAAGTAAAACTACGGATCGGTGAGGGCATTTTCATACCCAAATAAAATTGGTCTTGCCCACACAATTACCCTTATTAGTTAAGTATGAACAAAACAAATAATAGATAATTACCAAATAAATTGATAGCTTATGTGATTTAATTAAAAAATATAACAAATAAATATGTATATTAAATACAAAAATTATTATTTTTATACCATTATTTTCAAATGTAAATTATTAATTTAATTAAATGATATAAATTTTATATTAAATAAAACGATATAAAATGTTGGACAAATTAATTTTATCATAATTTACCAAAACAATATTATATAAAATGTTGTAAAATCAATGTAATCATAATAGTAAAACTTATATAGTTATACGTACAACTAAAAAAATTATCATATATAATTTTATTTTATTAATTACCCTCTTATGAGTACTAAATAGATCTTATGCATATCCTTATTCGATAAGCTAACAAATTTTTTTTTACCCGTGTCCATAATTGTTAAATTAACAATTTTTTTTACTTGATCATACCCGCTTTATCAAATACGATATAGATCAGATAAACGAATATATAAAAAGATTTCACTCACATCCTAGAAAAAACAACTGAAACTGAAAATAAAACTTCGTAGATAATTCCCACAGAAATAACAAAGGTCAAGATGAGATGTCAGATGATATATATATATGGGGCTGGCTACTATGCTTATATAAGCAAAAGCCCACATATGCTTATAACTCATCCAATGTTCAAATGGTCGATCCGACCGTTCATCTTGTTCTCCATATTAATATGTGCTTGGAGACTAAATTTTACATTTTTCTGAATTATTTTACTATTTATTAAGCCACTTTGAAAATTGCTGATCTGGGTGAACAGTAAAAACAGTGTTTCCAAAATTCTGGACCATATGATCAGCAATTTTCAAAGTGGCTTAATAAATAGTAAAAAAATTCAGAAAAATGTAAAATTTAGCCTCCAAGCACATATTAATATGGAGAACAAGATGAACGGTCGGATCGACCATTTGAACATTGGAATCGCAAAAATGCTTATTTAAGCATATGTGGGCATATGCTTATATAAGCATAATAGCCAAGCACTGTATATATAATTATAATTATTCAGACTGAGATATACCTTTCTTTGTTAGACTAACTTAAACTTCAGCCACATTTTAATATGTAAAATACAACTTATATACGTTAATACTATTTTCACTTTTGCCGAAATTGTGTTATTAAATATATTACTCTAAATATTACTAATTGCCATTTGACTAAATACAAGATTTAAGCCCTTGAGATAGTTAAAGATTTAAACGTAGCGTTAAGCCTAGATATATAAAAATTGTTACAAATGAGCGAGGCACTCTACCTAATACTTAAAGTAGAATTCAGATCACTATAAAGTCTTAAAATGATCTCACAACAAGAATCAAAGACTTTTTGCGAGGATAAAAAGTGACTTTTCGCGACGGAGTACCGTCATAAACGTGCTTTATCTATTTGCGACGGTACTTTTCGCGAGGGAGTACCGTCATCATTGCGCTTTTTCTCTCGCGAAAAGTGCCTACTTTGTTGTTGTGTCTACACAAATCTACCGCAAACTAAATCTTACTAATAGATAACGGCCTGATCAGTAACAGATCTAGCTGAAGTAATAACCAAAAAAAGGCACACTTTCTCTGGGATATGAAAGTACTAACAAATCTCCCGACACAACTATTCATAACATCTAGTCAGCATATATACACACACACACTGAACCTGTTGTGAAAACATACCGTTCGGACAAATTAGTATTAAAAAATTATGATGCTGAGAATTAGAGAGAAAATGCAGAGATAAGTACCAAAGAGGAGAGGAGGCTTGTCTTCGTCTCTATGGCTCTCGCTCCAAATGCTGAGGAGGCAAATTAGAAAACTTAGGAGATTTATAGAGGTTAATGATCAAAGTGGACAAGAGAAGACTACCCAGATCCTATGCTATGCATTCAAAGTCTCTCTGTGTAGCGAGTTGTATAGATTGGACAATTTTATTTCAATTTATCTGCTATCTTCGGTTAAATATTGAAAAAGGTTTGGACTGAAGAAGATGATTTGAGTAAAGCAATTACACGATGGTGGAAATCTAAATACAAACACCTATAGTATTTTGAACAATTTTATACTTATATATATTTTATAAGTAGAACTAGGGTGTTTTTTCCGCTCATCAAATTCTTGATAAGCTTAATATCATCTCCAAAAATAGAGAAAAAACAAAATGCACACTATGGATATGAAACTAACAAATCTCCCAACACAACAATTGACAAACAGATCGATCCACTAAGATCTGGGTCATCCAATTACGATTTGAAGAAATAAGAAATAGTATTAAATAAAATATGATTATAATTAGATAGATAAATATGTAGAGAGAAGTACCTAATTATAGGAGAGGACGACTGTCTTGGTAATTTTTTTATTAGGGCACGAGGAAACACCCAGGTAAGGTAGTCAATCTTATATATTAACTTGCATGTTCCTAACCTACTTCACAAGCAAAGGCATTAATATATTCTAAGGTAAAGCAAGTAGCATTCGTATCCCTTGAAGATATATAGGACATATGGATTCTCTCTCTGCCTTTTTCTGACTTCAATTAGACAATGCATCTTAGTTCCATGTAAATGGAATACAAGAAAAGAACTAAGTCTCCTTATTCACATGTGTTTGTGCCGTCAATTTGAAAATTAATTAATACTCCTTGCTATTTGTAGAAGTTTATAGATTATACATTTGGCATGAGTACGGTTGAGATGCATCTTGACATGATGAGTATGCTTCAAATTTCTATAATGGTTCATTTTTATTAAATTTTGTAATGCTAGCTTGAATGATATATGTACTACCGACAAGACTTCAAAACTTCAGTATTTAAATTTCTATTCTCTATTTTAATTATTTATTTTGTGTTTTTAGAGGCTTAATTTATTAATTTTCAACGGATTAATATATGTAAATTTTAATCTACAAGATTCGGCCCCAATCTATAATATGGTGTCTGATGAGGTATAGATTCGGCAATTAAAGACCTTGTTCGACATAGAAAAACCTATCTCTGCAGTTGCGTTGGTTGCTCTTAAATTGTACAATATTTTTATTTTAAGATTAAGCCCAGCAAATGTCAACTAAATAGCGACGCTCCAAATTTGCTTAATTTGTTGAGCCCTGAAATGTAAACGTTATCAGGACCAATTAATCCATATCAGATTATTCCATTAATTGCGGACCTGGATGTAAAAATGACAGTAACAACAGCGACAAAACTGCGACGAGATATGTCATATGTTGGACCATTTGCAGAAATATTCATTAAATTTGGAATAATATTAACTGCATGTCTCTAACCTACTTCACAAGCAAAGGCATTATTATATTCTAAGTTCAAAGCAAGTGGAACTGGTATTGCTTGAAGATATATAAGACATCTAGATTCTCCCTCTCCCTTTTCTCACTTTAATTAGACAATTAATGCATCTTAATTAAAGAAACAAAATCCATGCAAAATTAACTCTCCTTTTGTAGGACTTTCTATACATTGTGCTTCAGCTGAATTCATCTTGACAAATGCATCTCAATTTTAATGAAATTGTGGAATGCTAGCTTCAATAATATATAACCAACAAGACTTCACAACTTTACTATTTAAATTTATATTCTCTATTTTATTCTATATATTTACTCTTTTATAGGAATTATTTATTAAATTTTAACGGATTCATATATGGAAATGTTATCAGCTACGATCTGGCCCTAATTAATAAATGGTGACCGGTGAGGTATGAATTTGTCAATTAAAGCCCTTGTTGGGCATAGAAAAGCCCATCTCTGCGTTTGGGTTGCTTGCTCTAAAATTGTACAATATTTTTTTAAGATTAAGCCCAGCAAATATCCGCGTACTAATTAGCGACGCTCCAATTTTTTTTTATTCAACCCTGAAATGTAGGCATTATTGGAACCAATTAAATTACATCTCATTCATTTTATCATCCATTGCCAGAAAATCTGTCAGTCCAAATGTAAAAAAGACACATAAGGAGGAATTTTTTTTGTAAAACGTAATTAAGGGGTGCTGAACCCTTGATTCGGAACATTTTTTTATTTTTCTTAAATGATGTTGTATCGAACCCCCTTTTTTTTTTAAATGATGTTGTATCGAACCCCCTTTTTTTTTTTTAATACACCCTCCTTTAAAAAAAAAAAAAAAGGGATGTACCGAACAATAGATTTGATACCTCCAAGAAACCTCATCGGAGGGTTTCTTTAGGGATTTAGTCTTCATGAGCAAATACTTGAGAAGAAACCTCGTCGGAGGTTAGTTGACCCACGACAAAACCATAGACGGGGAGTGAGATTGAGAAGACAGAGACCAATCAATCAAACATAATTTTTATTATTACAGGGGGCAAATCGGAAGATACTGAATTGGGGATAACAAAGCGGAATTCAATGAAATATAACAAAGCTGAGAGGATGCGGACCACATAACAAAGCTGAGACCATGCTGCTTCAATTCTTTTCCCTTTACATTTTCTTATATTCTTGTGTGTGAAGTCTCAAATTTACCCCTGATCAAAAGTTTTAGAAGCGGATCAGGTCCGGTCCATTCATGGCATGCAAAAGTGTGTGGGGCTCAGTGTGAAATTCTTGGGCCTTAATTGATTTATTAATTAATTACAATTAGATGGAGCCCATAATGGATTTCCATTCTAGTTAAGAGGTTAAGCATATTGGGTTTTTGGTACAATTATTGCTAGGTGAATTTCTGTTTAGATTTGTGCTGGACAGAGTCTTTGTTGACAATCACAAACTACATATTTGTATGAGAAATATCAAAATACATGATGCAATTATTATATAATTTTTACAGGGCTGTAATTGTATGAGAAACGACATATTTTACTTTTTTCTTTATGTACTTTTATTTTTATTTTTATGTGGTCCAAAAAAAAAAAATCTTAAAATTATAGATTGCTTAAAGGACAGGTTTATTGATTATTGGCATAGGAGTAAATTGAATAATATCACAGATTATAACATTGGGAGAAACACTCAGTAGGAGGAAGTATATGCCCTCATAATAAGAAAAGTTCAAAATTAATAAAGAAAGATTTATACATAATTAATAGTTGAATACTTGGTTTGTTAGGTGAATTAATAATGTAGGACAAGAGAAAAGATAAATATCACACATGGACCCACATAAAAATGACAAATGAATTACATTGAAAATAAGGTACAACATACATAATAGCACACTATGATAAAGATAAACCACCGGTACACACCCAATTTAAATTGCACACATGATATAAAGAAATAAAAGAAAATCAAATAAGGATACAAGATGATATATAAAAATAGGTGCATACTTCGCTTAGCGCAATCATTGTTTGTTGTAGCTAAGCACACTATATTTGGTTTGAATAAAAGAAAGTACGGTTTGAATAAAAGTAAGGACAAACAATAAGATGCCTCCAATGACGGAGATGGTTATCCATGGATTTGAGCAGTAGCGTTTCTTGAACTCTCCATATACTCTATAGCCACTTCTTTGATAATGTTCCATCACCTTCTCTTTCAAAATGACCAGCCCATCCGGCATATAGAGATTATCGGTAATTGAAATTCTGAGCTCTCGTACACAGAGCAAAACATCCTTGTCGTTAAATCTCGTGTTTGGGATGACACCATTCGCTCGCAATACTCTCACATCTGCTTCTGTTTTTAACAAGCATGCCATGCATATAATATAAGATGTGAAGGGGTACCCACAGTAATAGTACCCTCGTTCAAATCTTAAAAGATCTTCATAGAGTTTAGAGCTGTACTTCAAAAGATACCAGGGTGGTAATTGCATTACTCCAGATAATCTTCTGTTGTCAGAGTAAGAGACATCAATGGAGCCACTCTCACCCTTTTCGAAAATCTTCTGTTGTCAGATCCCAACATTGCCATTTACCAAATATTAATGGTTCTTCACTGTTGCCATTGTCGCTATCCTTTGATGGTCTGGGTGCAAGGGAGATGTCCCGGTTTAGTCGACCTTCTATCTCCACAACCCATTCATCTACTAGTTGTTGGTCATCATGACTCATTCTGACCCTCTTCACGATTAATCAACAAATAATTGATGTTCTGAAATAATGTGGAACGAAAGGATGCTAATCGAAGATGCATGACAAAACCATATAAAAATAGTCAAAGTTAAGGCTACGTAAAAGCTGATCAATTTACACAAGTAAAACGAGGGATGTCAAATGGGTAAAACCAAGAATCGGTGAGGTCATTTTTATACCCATATAAAATTAGTCTTACCCACACAGTTAATGCGTAATGGATAGTTACCAAATAAATTGATTGCTTATATAATTTAATTAAAAATATAACAAATAAATATTTTTATTAAGTATTTAAAAATAATTATTTTTAAATAATTATTTAAAATATAAATTATTAATTAAATAAAACAATATAAATTTTATATTAAATAAATCGATATAAAATGTTGGACAAATTAATTTTATTATAATTTACTAAAAAATATTATATAAAATGTTGTAAAATAATTGTAATCATAATAGAGGAGGGTTCAAATGCCTCCATTTTTCATGCCTCCACCATGCCTCTATTTTTAAAAAATTTAATAACTCAAAATTTAAAATTTAAAAGTCAAAATAAAACCATTGGATATGATCTACATCATTTTATCTATGCATGTGTAAAAAATTATGACATTTCAATTTTGTTTTGGTTTGATCTTGTAAAAAACGTACTAATGTGGATAATTTCTAAACGTTGATTTTCCAACTTATTGATTCACATAAAAGCAAAATCAAAATGTGATAATTTTTTATGAGTACATAGATAAAATGATGTAGATCATATCCAACGGTTTTATTTTAACTTTTAAGTTTTAAATTTTGAGTTATTAAAGTTCTAAAAAATGGAGGCATGGTGGAGGCACAAAAAATGGAGTCATTTGAACCCTCCTCATCATAATAATAGAACTTATATAGTTATATGTATAAATAAAAAATTATCATATATAATTTTATTTTATCAATTACGTACCCTCTAACGAGTACGAAATAGCTCTTATTCATATCCTTATTCGATAAGCTAACAAAAAAGTTTCTTATTTGTTTCCATACTTGTTGAATTAATGAAAAAAATTCTTATTCGATCATATCATTTTATCAAATACAATATGAATCGGGTAAACAGATAAAAAGGTTTCATCGACATTCTAGATAAAACAACAAACACTAAAAAAGAAAACTTCCTACATAATTTCCAATTAAATAACAAAAGTCAATATGAGATGACAGATCATATATATATATATATATAGATATATATCTATCTTTTTTAGAGTAACTGAAAAATTCAGCAACATTTTAGTATGTAAAATACAACTTATGAATGTCAATACTATTTTCCATTTTGCCCTAATTGTGTTATAAAATATTTTAGTCTAAATATTATTAATTGCCATTTGACTAAATACAAGATTTAAGCGCCTGAGATAGTTAAAGATTGAAACATAGCGTTAAGCCTAGATATACAAAAATTGTTACAAACAATATCGAGTCACTCTGCCTAATACTTAAAACTAGAATTCAGATCACTATTCAGTCTTAAAAATGGTCTTCAAAAATCTACCGCAAACCAATAAACCAATAAATCTTCAGAAATCTACTGCAAACAAAAGGCACACATTATAAGGGATATGAAATTAACAAATTTCCCAACACAATAATATTCACAAACAGATCTAGTAAGCATACATACACTGATCGGACAAATAATAATAAAAATAAAAGATGGTGAGAATTAGAGAGAAAATGTAGAGATAAGTACCAAAGAGGAGAGGATGCCTGTCTTCGTCTCTATGGCTTTTTTCTTCAAATGATGAGGACGCGAATTAGAAACTAAGGAGATTTATAGAGGCAAATGCATGGTCAAGTGGACAAGAGAAGACTATATAAAATTGACCACTTGCAAGCCTCTATATATAAATCCGTCCACTTGGCCACTTGACCACTTGCCACTATAAATCGTACGCACTTAGTCTCTCTGTGTAGATTCAACAATTACACTTCAGGTCAACTGATCTAAAATCTAATTAGGAGTGGCGGTGGCCAAGTCATTCTTATGAACTAAAATTAGTAACTTTACTTCTTTTTTTATAATCTTTATAATTATTTATACTTTTTAGTCTATTTTATATAATAAAATTATAGCCGTGAAGTCAGAAAATATCTCATATTTTGTTTTTCATTCGTCATCTTAAACAGAAATATACAAGAATATTTTTTGATCCATTATTGATCAATAATTCTAAATAATTCTAGGAAACGACACCACGTGGGAGTATAAGAAAGCAATCTTGTTGGGTCATTGTTTGTTAGAGTCTTAGACAGCTAGCGGAAGAAAATTTTATTATTTCTCTTAAAAATGAAAAAGAATTAGGGTAGAACAAAATTCGAAGGAGTTGCATATTATATATGGTTTTCATTATAAATAATATCAACAACAGCCTGGGACCATCCATGAACCGTGAATGATCATACTTCTCAATTTGGAACCGTAATATCAACTGCTAATATCACATAAAAAAAAAATAACAAAACATCTAATATCAAACAAATTAATCAGGTTTGTAATTTGTTGACCTTTTACTTCTGGAGGAAATCTATTTGGTATGAAAATAGAACTGCATACACATACCGTCTATAGTATACTCATTTTGTATTTAATGGGAATTATTCACAATAATTAAAGTTTCGTGTAATTGATCAAAGGATTAGTTGATTAGAGTAGTTTACATTATTTTATGAGAATAAATGAGTTTAGATCTAAGAAGGCGGGTTATTTGACTCGTTGTAATACGTTTTTTTATCAATGAAATTGTTAGTAGACATTTAAAACCGCTAACCTTAAAAAAGAGAATGATCATTGCATTTTTTCAATTTTTTTAACGTGACAGATCTTCCTTCCACTGTCAGATGAAACATTGGAATACTTTAGGCCGATCTAAGATTCACCTCCAGAGGTTTACTTAATTTTGTTGCCATTTGTTGACAAAAGATTTTAACAGAGCATTTTCGGCTTCATGCAGCACATGGACCATTTGAAGTGCTGTTTTGAATCTATATATTTCATGGGCTGCAAGAAGCCAAAACTGCTATGTTAAAAATCTTTACCCAATATTTTAATTAGGTTTTACCATTCAAGCAATTACTTAGAATATTATAATTTCTGGTACAAATAATGCACTTCAAGAAATTAAATCAGACATTTAATTATATCAAATTGTTTGGATAGCAACACAAGACTGTAACAAGAAACCCCAAATTGAGAAAATGCAATGGAACCCACATTCAAATTAGGTTTTACTATTTGAGTAATTACTTGAGAAATTGTAGTGTAAAGATTTTAACAGAGCGGTTTTGGCTTCATGCAGTGCACAGACAATAGAATCAAAACAGCACTGCATATTATTTGTGCTCTGCATGAAGTCAAAGCTGCACTGTTAAAATATTTACCCGAATTATAATCAATTTGATGAGCAACTCAAGACTGTAACAAGCTCAAATTGAGAAAATGCAATGGGGCTCACTTGCAGTCAGTTCTTGCGAACAACTCAAGAATTGATTGGAAGAGAGAGAGAGAGAGAGAGAAGAAACCTCGTCGGAGGGTTTCTTTAGAGATTTCGCCTAGAGGTTTCTTGCAAACAACTCAAGAATTGATTCGTTAGTACTTAGTTGACGGTGATTGAGAAGAGAGAGAGAGAAGGGAATGAATCAAATGAGATACAAAAAAGAATTTGTGTTAAAGGAGGCGAATTTTTATCCCCTAAAGTAACACAAATTTTGAGTTTGGATCTAGACCATACGATCTGTTTTGACACCTCGGATTCTGATCACACGGTTCTATTGCAAGATAAAATATAATATTACATTAGAGATAGTGCTACCCGGTCCATTCATGGTATGTAGAAATGGGCTGGGCCCAGTGAGGAACTCTTGGGCCTTAAATAATTTATAAGTTCATTTACAATTAAATGGAGCCCAGTGCTCCAGAGAAGGGGAAGAGACTGCCACTAAAGGAAAGAAAAGAGAGAGGAGGTGAAGAGCGACCAGACGGTAAGGTGCTCGGGCTCCTTCACCTGCTCGAGAAGAGGAAAATCAGAGAGGAAGCGGAAGGGAGCGAACACTATGCGGAGGTGATGACGCTGTGTATTTTGCTGAGATTTGTCACCTCCAAATTGGGGTGTACGAACTGTGCAGAAGTGAGCGATGCGCGGATCACCTTCCTTCACGTTCCTTCCCCTTTCTCTATGCATACTGTTTCTGAATCACAACCTAATTAGCAAACTGTCTGTACATTGAATTGCAACACTAGATTTTGGGTTTTGGATTTGGTATAATGCTAGCTAGCTGAATTCTTGTTTCAATTAGTGCTAGACTCAGTTTTTGTTGACAATCAGAAACTACATCTTGTATGAGAAAAAAACAAAATACGGGTTTCAGTTTGTATGTAATTGTGATGTTTCCATTTCTACTCCGTCAAACTGCTGTCTAATGCCATGAAAAGTCTATAGAACCAAGGGTGGAACTCAAAAATTTAGATTGGGGATGCTCAAGTAGAAAATGTTGAACCCAAGTCTACAAACACACATAAATATTTAAGAGTAAAACTAGAATGTTCTTAAGTTCACCAAGTATTTTTGTGAACTCAACTTCAAAACCTATCAGATTGACTTCTAACGACGAATCCGAACCATTGAAGCCCTCGAGTGATGCGTCTACATATAAAAATTTTAAATTTTCGAATTAATTTTGTATAGACCCAAGTGGTGAAAAAACGTTCAAAAAATGATTGCATTAAAATTAATTTATAATCTTCTAATTTCAACCACTTGACTTTATATTTAATGAATTCAAATGTTTAATTTTTTGCATGTAGACGCATCACTCGTAAGGTAGATGAGTTTTAACGGTTCGGATTCGTCATTTGAAGCTAATTTGATAGTTTTTAGAGTTGAGTGTTTGGTGAATTTAAGAAGAGGAGGGTTCAAATGCCTCCATTTTTTGTGCCTCCACCATGCCTCCATTTTTAAAAACTTTAATAACTCAAAATTTAAAACTTAAAAGTCAAAATAAAACAGTTGGATATGATCTACATCATTTTATCTATGTGCTCATAAAAAATTATCACATTTTGATTTTGTTTTCATGTGAATCAATAAGTTAAAAAATTAACGTCTAGAAATTATCCACATTAGTACGTTTTTAACAAGCTCTTGATGACAACCAAAACAAAATTGAAATGTCATAATTTTTTACATGTACATAGATAAAATGATGTAGATCATATCCAACAGTTTTATTTTGACTTTTAAGTTTTAAATTTTGAGTTATTAAAGTTTTTAAAAATGGAGGCATGAAAAATGGAGGCATTTGAACCCTCCTCATTTAAGAATACCATAGTTTTACTCAATATTTAATGTGCGTGGTATATAGGTGGGAGTTGAACCCAAGTCTACACTAGACTACAAGCACATATTATAAAAATTTTTGAGGGGTTGAACTGTATAAAACTGTAAGAAAACAAATTCAATGAAATTTTAATATATATAATTAGAATTTTTGAAGTTACAGGATGCATGGCTAAGCACCCTTTGGGTTTCATTATGATCCGCCCTGGATAGAACTAAAATTAATAAGTCCTTGCGTCACCAGGTTTTCTTTTATTTTCTTTTCTTTTCTATTTCATTTCACACCTTTGTTTTTCTTTTTTTTATTGAAGAAATGTCCTCAAAAAGAAAATCAATATTGAAATTTTGGATAGCTTAAAACATAGATTTATTGACTTTCGGTACATGGGTGTAAATTAAATTGTGTAGAAAGGCCTTGGGTTGCTTAAAGCATAGATTTAATTAATTATAGATTATTAATTGGCATGGGAGCAAATTAATTAATATGAGAAATTAAAACTTTTAAGAAACACTCATGATTCGGGAGGAATTGTACGTCCTCATAAGATCCATACATACTTGTATAGTTGAAAAAGTTGTGTGTCAGGTTAAATAATATTGTACAACCAGAGCAAAGGTAAAAATCACACATAATATTGTAGTACATAGGCACATAAAAATGACAAATGAACTACATTGAGAAAATAAAATACAAAACATACAGGATGTCACAACAAACAATATAGTGAATTGAATAAAGATAAAGCACCATATATGGTTTGAAATAAAAGAAAAGAATACAAGATGATGTAAAAATATAGGTTTAGACTTAGCTTAGTGCAATCATTGTTTTTTGTAGCTAAGAATACTAAATAGGGTTTGAAGAAAAGTAAGGACAAACAAACAGATGCCGGCAAAGACGGACAAGGTTATCCATGTATTGGAGCAGTAGCGTTTCTTGAACTCTCCAATTACTCTATAGACACTTTTTTTATGATGTGCCATCACCTTCTCCTCTAAATTGATAAGCTCATCCGGCATCTGGAGATTATCGGCTATTAAAGTTCTGAGCTCTTGTACACAGCGCAAAACATCCTTGTCGTCAAAGCTCGTGTCTTGGATGATACCATTCGCTCGCAATACTCTAACATCTGCCTCTGTTTTCAACAAGCACGACATGCATGCAACATAGGCCGTGAAGGGGACCCCACAAATGTGAAAGTAATAGTCTTCAAATCTTAAAAGACTTTCATAGCATTTAGTGTTGAAATGCGTAGGGTACCACGATGTTAATTGCAGTACTCTAGATAATCTCCTGTTGTCAGAGTAAGACATATCAATGGTGTCACCCTCAACCTTTTCGAAAACAGTTTGTGATAATTGCAACTCTGCTGCACTAGGTATATGGAAGTTGCCAATATTTTTTGAATGATGTGGGATGTACTTCCCATCGAGGGTTCGAGACCAATGAAAGATGTGTAGTAGATGTTTGAATCCAACTTCAGGAAGGACACCACCATCCTCTTTAGACGGGTGCATGTATGGACAGAGGCCGCGAAAGCATGAGAGCGCAATTTTGTGGATTGGGGTAACAAAAAGTTTGCTTAAGTTGGAAAGCTCTGTATATACGGCCTGGAGAACAAACCACGGTATCTGGTAGTTCATGGTCAACATGTAACCTTTGGTCTGCGCTAGATCTGCGTTTGTAAAGATAGTCATATTTTCAACATCTTTTAGCGTTAGACCATTTGGAGGACCATTTTGGTCATTCATTTCATTCATAATATCAATTAGGTGATTTTCCTCTGATAACAAAACCATGGCAAATATTAGGAAGCAACTATTAACCAATAGGTGTTCAATGAAACGTTCGTTATTTTCAGCACGAAATTGTTCATCGACCCCACGATAGTAGCTCCAGGCCCGATCTACCTTCTCTTGCATGTATTCAAGGTATGAACGTACGTTGAGACCACACGAGTGCGTCATCCATGCAACAAATTGCCACTTTTTGGTTTGAGGTATGAAAGAGGCCCCAAAATCATCCCAACATTGCCATTTACCAATTATTGATGGATATTTTTCACTGTCGTCGCTACTGTCGCTACAGTTCTGTAGTTGACCTTCTATGTCCACAACCCACTTGTCCAATTTGTTTGGTGCGGGTGAAATCGCATCATTACTCATTCTGACTCTCGTCATTAATCCACCAAAAAGTTGTTCTGAAATAATGTGCAACGTGATTAAATATTGAATCTATACGTACCGATGTTAATCAAAGAAGCATGGCAAAACCATGTCCGGGTTAACGAAAAGTTAAGGCTTCATTAGATAATTTCTTGTTTTCACGTGAAAACTGATCAATTTACACAAGTAAAACTACGGATCAGTGAGGGCATTTTCATACCCAAATAAAATTAGTCTTGCCCATACAATTACCCTTATCAGTTAAGTATTAACCTTACACATACCCTACACTTATCCGTTAAGTTAAGTATTAACAAAACAAATAATAGATAATTACCAAATAAATTGATGGCTTATATGATTTAATTAAAAAATATAACAAATAAATATTTATATTAAATACAAAAATTATTATTTTTATACCATTATTTTCAAATGTAAATTATTAATTTAATTAAATGATATAAATTTTATATTAAATAAAACGATATAAAATGTTGGACAAATTAATTTTATCATAATTTACCAAAACAATATTATATAAAATGTTGTAAAATCAATGTAATCATAATAGTATATATATTCAGACTGAGATATATACCTTTCTTTGTTAGACTAACTTAAACTTCAGCCACATTTTAATATGTAAAATACAACTTATATACGTTAATACTATTTTCACTTTTGCCGAACTTGTGTTATTAAATATATTACTCTAAATATTACTAATTGCCATTTGACTAAATACAAGATTTAAGCCCTTGAGATAGTTAAAGATATAAACGTAGCGTTAAGCCTAGATATATAAAAATTGTTACAAATGAGCGAGGCACTCTACCTAATACTTAAAGTAGAATTTAGATCACTATACAGTCTTAAAATGATCTACACAAATCTACCGCAAACTAAATCTTACTAATAGATAACGGCCTGATCATACAGATCTAGCTGAAGTAATAACCAAAACAAGGCACACTTTCTCTGGGATATGAAAGTACTAACAAATCTCCCGACACAACTATTCATAACATCTAGTCAGCATATATACACACACACACTGAACCTGTTGTGAAAACATACTGTTCGGACAAATTAGTATTAAAAAATTATGATGCTGAGAATTAGAGAGAAAATGCAGAGATAAGTACCAAAGAGGAGAGGAGGCTTGTCTTCGTCTCTATGGCTCTTGCTCCAAATGCTGAGGAGGCAAATTAGAAAACTTAGGAGATTTATAGAGGTTAATGATCAAAGTGGACAAGAGAAGACTACCCAGATCCTCTGCTACGCAATCAAAGTCTCTCTGTGTAGTGAGTTGTATAGATTGGACAATTTTATTTAAATTTATCCTCTATCTTCGGTTAAATATTGAAAAAAGTTTGGGCTGAAGAAGATGATTTGAGTAAAGCAATTACACGATGGTGGAAATCTAAATACAAACACCTATAGTATTTTGAACAATTTTTTTTATACTTCTATATATTTTATAAGTAGAACTAGGGTGTTTTTTCTGCTCATCAAATTCTTGATAAGCTTAATATCATCTCCAAAAATAGAGAAAAAAACAAAATGCACACTATGGATATGAACTAACAAATCTCCCAACACAACAATTGACAAACAGATCGATGTAGTAAGCATATATACATAAATCGGACAATCGATCCACTAAGATCTGGGTCATCCAATTACGATTTGAAGAAAAAAGAAATAGTATTAAATTAAATATGATTATAATTAGAGAGATAAATATGTAGAGAGAAGTACCTAATTATAGGAGAGGACGACTGTCTGATTGGTAATTGTTTTATTAGGGCACGAGGAAACACCGAGGTAAGGTAGTCCATCTTATATATTAACTTGCATGTTCCTAACCTACTTCACAAGCAAAGGCATTAACATATTCTAAGGTAAAGCAAGCAGCATTCGTATCACTTGAAGATATATAGGACATATGGATTCTCTCTCTGGCTTTTTCTCACTTCAATTAGACAATGCATCTTAGTTATTCACACATGTGCCGTCAATTTGAAAATTAATTAATACTCCTTGCTATTTGTAGAAGTTTATAGATTATACATTTGGCATGAGTACGGTTGAGATGCATCTTGACATGATGTGTATGCTTCAAATTTCTATAATGGTTCATTTTTATTAAATTTTGTAATGCTAGCTTGAATGATATATGTACTACCGACAAGACTTCAAAACTTCAGTATTTAAATTTCTATTCTCTATTTTAATTATTTATTTTGCGTTTTTAGAGGCTTAATTTATTAATTTTCAACGGATTTATATATGTAAATTTTAATCTACAGGATTCGGCCCCAATCTATAATATGGATTGGGCATAGAAAAATCTATCTCTACAGTTGCATTGGTTGTTCTTAAATTGTACAATATTTTTATTTTAAGATTAAGCCTAGCAAATGCCAACTAAATAGCGACGCTCCAAATTTGCTTAATTTGTTGAGCACTGAAATGTAAACGTTATCGGGACCAATTAATCCATATCAGATTATTCCACTAATTGTGGACCTGGATGTAAAAAAGACATTATGATATTCATTAAATCTGGAATAATATTAACTGCATATCTCTAACCTACTTCACAAGATAAAGGCATTATGATATTCCAAGGTAAAAGCAAGTGAAATCTGGATTCTCTCTCTCTCTCTCTGCTTTTTTCTCACTTTAATTAGACATCTGAATTAAAGAAACATATATTCCCTACAAAAGGAAGACGATAAAAGAAGCCTGGCTCTTTATTCCCACATGTGTATATGTACCGTCAATTTTAAAATTAAAGGTCAATTTATTATGATGTGGCATATTTATTATGCCACATATTATGCAAATAAAATATATAATTAATACAATGGGCTTCGGTTGAGATGCATGCATCTTGACATAATGAGTATATATGCTTCTCAATTTTGGAAAGCTAGCTTAAATAATATATATACAACCGACGAGACTTCACAGCTTTAATATTTAAATTTCTATTCCCTATTTTATTTTTTTGAGTCAGTATTTTTATTTTTTTGGGTTCATATATGAAAATGTTACTGGTGATCGAGGTGTAAATTTGGCTATTAAAGACCTTGTTGGGCATAGAAAAGCCAATCTCTGCATTTGTGTTGGTTGCTCTAAAATTATTCAATATTTTTTTATGATTAAACCCAGCAAATGTCCACTAAATACCCATTAATATTGTTAGCGAGCCAGCTCGCCACTAGCTCGGGCCAATTAAAGACCTTGTTCGGCATAGAAAAACCTATCTCTGCAGTTGTGTTGGTTGCTCTTAAATTGTACGATATTTTGATTTTAATATTAAGCCCAGCAAATGTCAACTAAATAGCGACGCTCCAAATTTGCTTAATTGTTGAGCCCTAAAATGTAAACGTTATCAGGACCAATTAATCCATATCAGATTATTCCATTAATTGCGGACCTGGATGTAAAAACAGTAACAGCAGCGACGAGATATGTCATATGTTGGACCATTTGCAGAAATATTCATTAAATTTGGAATAATATTAACTGCATGTCTCTAATCTACTTCACAAGCAAAGGCATTATTATATTCAAAGTTCAAAGCAAGTGGAACTGGTATTGCTTGAAGATATATAAGACATCTGGATTCTCCCTCTCCCTTTTCTCACTTTAATTAGACAATTAATGCATCTTAATTAAAGAAACAAAATCTATGCAAAATTAACTCACCTATTTTGTAGGACTTTCTATACATTGTGCTTCAGCTGAATTTTTTAATTCATCTTGACAAATGCTTCTCCAATTTTAATGAAATTGTGGAATGCTAGCTTCGATAATATATAACCGACAAGACTTCACAACTTTACTATTTAAATTTATATTCCCTATTTTAGTCTTCATGAGCAAATACTTGAGAAGAAACCTCGTCGGAGGTTAGTTGACCCACGACAAAACCATAGACGGGGAGTGAGATTGAGAAGACAGAGACCAATCAATCAAACATAATTTTTATTATTACAGGGGGCAAATCGGAAGATACTGAATTGGGGATAACAAAGCGGAATTCAATGAAATATAACAAAGCTGAGAGGATGCGGACCACATAACAAAGCTGAGACCATGCTGCTTCAATTCTTTTCCCTTTACATTTTCTTATATTCTTGTGTGTGAAGTCTCAAATTTACCCCTGATCAAAAGTTTTAGAAGCGGATCAGGTCCGGTCCATTCATGGCATGCAAAAGTGTGTGGGGCTCAGTGTGAAATTCTTGGGCCTTAATTGATTTATTAATTAATTACAATTAGATGGAGCCCATAATGGATTTCCATTCTAGTTAAGAGGTTAAGCATATTGGGTTTTTGGTACAATTATTGCTAGGTGAATTTCTGTTTAGATTTGTGCTGGACAGAGTCTTTATTGACAATCACAAACTACATATTTATATGAGAAATATCAAAATACATGATGCAATTATTATATAATTTTTGCAGGGCTGTAATTGTATGAGAAACGACATATTTTACTTTTTTCTTTATGTACTTTTATTTTTATTTTTATTTTTATGTGGTCCAAAAAAAAAAAAATCTTAAAATTATAGATTGCTTAAAGGACAGGTTTATTGATTATTGGCATAGGAGTAAATTGAATAATATCACAGATTATAACATTGGGAGAAACACTCAGTAGGAGGAAGTATATGCCCTCATAATAAGAAAAGTTCAAAATTAATAAAGAAAGATTTATACATAATTAATAGTTGAATACTTGGTTTGTTAGGTGAATTAATAATGTAGGACAAGAGAAAAGATAAATATCACACATGGACCCACATAAAAATGACAAATGAATTACATTGAAAATAAGGTACAACATACATAATAGCACACAATGATAAAGATAAACCACCGGTACACACACAATTTAAATTGCACACATGATATAAAGAAATAAAAGAAAATCAAATAAGGATACAAGATGATATATAAATATAGGTGCATACTTCGCTTAGCGCAATCATTGTTTGTTGTAGCTAAGCACACTATATTTGGTTTGAATAAAAGTAAGGACAAACAATAAGATGCCTCCAATGACGGAGATGGTTATCCATGGATTTGAGCAGTAGCGTTTCTTGAACTCTCCATATACTCTATAGCCACTTCTTTGATAATGTTCCATCACCTTCTCCTTCAAAATGACCAGCTCATCCGGCATATAGAGATTATCGGTAATTGAAATTCTGAGCTCTTGTACACAGCGCAAAACATCCTTGTCGTTAAATCTCGTGTTTGGGATGACACCATTCGCTCGCAATACTCTCACATCTGCTTCTGTTTTTAACAAGCATGCCATGCATATAATATAAGATGTGAAGGGGTACCCACAGTAATAGTACCCTCGTTCAAATCTTAAAAGATCTTCGTAGAGTTTAGAGCTGTACTTCAAAAGATACCAGGGTGGTTTCTTCTGTTGTCAGAGTAAGAGACATCAATGGAGCCACTCTCACCCTTTTTGAAAATAGTTTGAGATAATTGCAATTCTGTTGCACTAGGTATATGGAAGCGGCCAATCCACTTATGTGATGTCGTATCCACCAGATACTTCCCATTAGGTACTCGAGACCAATGGAAGATGTGTAGTAGATGTTTGAAGCCACCTTCAGGAACGGTACCACCATCCACTTTAGACGTATGGACTCTTGCCTATGTTGGAAAGCTCTGTATATACGGCTTCGAGAACAAACCAAGGTATCTGGTAGTTCATGGTCAACATGTATTCTTGCATCTTCGCTAGTTCTTCAATTATAAAGGTTAATACATTTCTACAGTCTTTACTCGTTAGACCTTTTGTAAAACTAGTTTGGTCATCCATTTTATCCTCAATAACCTTTTGGTACTCATCCCAACATTGCCAATTACCAAATATTGATGGTTCTTCACTATTTCCGCTGTCGCTATCCATTGATGGTCTGGGTGCATGGGAGATGTCCCGGTTTAATTTAGTCGACTTTCTATCTCCACAACCCATTCATCTACTAGTTGTTGGTCATCATGGCTCATTCTGACCCTCTTCACGATTAATCAACAAATAATTGATGTTCTGAAATAATGTGGAACGTGATTAAATATTGAATACGTAAGGATGCTAATCGAAGATGCATGGCGAAACCATATAAAAATAGTCAAAAGTTAAGGCTACGTCAAAACTGATCTTTTAAGACACAAGTAAAACGAGGGATGTTAAATGGGTAAAACTAAGGATCGGTGAGGTCATCTTTATACCCATATAAAATTAGTCTTACCCACATCTATTTTATATATATAATCTCTAATGGGTTTTGCACTGTTCATTTAGTGCTGTCTCATTGTGAACCTTCAGATTTAGATCTAACGGATTGTAATAGATTTGGGGTTTCTCACTGACACGTGTCTAATTCCTGTCTAAACCCTTTCATTTGGCCTAAAAAGTTCCGCCTCCTTTCTTTCCTCTGTGTATTCGTGCCTTCTGCCTCCGCCAAAATTCCCTTCTCCTCTCGGCTTTCTTTCTCTCCTCCGTCCTTCGCATTGCTTCTCCCGTTTCTTAAGTTCTAATCGTTCGCCTGATCTGTACTCTTTCGCCCATTCCTCCGCTCTCTTCTTCTCCGTCTCTTTCGTTTCTTCTCCAGTTACGACGGAGGAAAGCAAAATCCAACCGTACTCTGAAAGCAATTAGGTATGTCTATTTTCCAATTAATTTTTCAATTTCTCCCAATTATTTGCAAATGTTTTTGAATTTCTCCCAATTTTTAAGTAGTATGGACTGTAATTAATTTCTGTGACTCTTGATTTTGCCTCTGTCAATTGTTCATGCTTGTCAATACCAGTCTAATACCAGAACTGGTACCATTCTATACAGAGCACAAGTGAGCCAGCACGTGGCATGCATGACAAAAACTTGAATTGAAAAAAAAATTACTCTCACATGCATTCTCAAAAAGTTACTGATTGTGATTGGGTTGTTCTTCAATTACCTTTAATTGCCATATGCATAGATTCTTACAAGTTTTTTTATCCAGGCCAATCATGTTCTTCACTGAAATAGAACATTAAAATTGACGTTCTACCTGGATTTGGCTTCCTTCTCTTTCGTTGGTATGATTTGGCAATACCTATTACTCTATTTTCTTTTTTTATTCACCTAATGAGAGTAAGAAGAATTGCATTTTTTAAAAAGGAATCAAAAGAATGAATAGAAGAAGTGAATATTTCCGTTCGGTTTACGAATTGCGAACTTTTTAGTTTCCTATTGATTTGTCCAGTTCTTTGTTGTGTAATGTCACAAGCATGCATTCATACCTTTTTAAAAAAAAAAAAAAGGCTTGGTAGTCATTGTTCATGTAACATATAGAAAAATAATTACATCTCCAATTTACTGCAACCTATACCTATTACATTATTATTTGTTTTCATTTCCTTTCAATTTTCTAATTTGCAGTTGGATTTGTTACATTGGTTTCCACAGTATCATTGCACTTGCTGGTACTGCTTCATATGTGCACTGTTTGAGGTTCGTGTGTTATATTGTTTCTTAGATGCCTTTAGTCTTTTTTTTATATGCTCACTGTATAAATGAACATAGTGTTAATGGTAGTTGGTTTTAGAAAAAGAATTGCAATAATAGGTTTTACAAACTATACGATGGGAAAAAAATCATCTCAGTTGCGAGGATGACAATAATTAGGTTCAATTTTTATCACTTACGAACTATTGCGAAATTAAAACTGACAGTTTCCCAACTGTTTTCTATTAGTTTCATCTATTCTTAGTTGTGTGTCGTCACATGGATGCATTCTTTACAATAATTTTTTTAATATATTTCCATTGGTTTTGAATTAAATTCTGGATTATGTAATGTTTATAGAATAACCAACAGAGGATCTTTTCCAACTGGCTTTACCTTTGGCTGGTAAGTCCATAAATAGATATTAAACTCAAAAAATTGTCCGTTGCACACAGTTAGGAAGCTGAAATTAGAGTTATACAAGTACTGCTATATATGGATTTGTTGTAAAGAAAATAACTAACACTGATATGTATGTGCCTTATGTGTAACAGTACTACTGTACATAAAATAAATTCATAATTATGTGCATATATTACATAAGTATATGTGCATATACCGGTGCATAAAATAATGCGAAATTGTGCATCTACTGGTAATATCTACATACTGGTACATATCAGTACATATATAATTTCATGATTTTATTTTTACTATAGACAAAATCATACTGGTACTGGCATTTTCACTGACACATACGTAAGAAATGAAATGTATATAAACTGTACCAATATACACTATTTTTGACGTGTTACCTTATTTTGATATGCTTAACCGTACTAAATCAATGTAAGTTAAATAATTATGTACTGATATACATATCAACAAATTGAGTTATTTATGCATAATTCTTCAACTGATACATACTTAAAATAAGTTCACTATTTAAATGTGTTCCAACTAGAATATCATATTTATGATTTCTTCTTTATTCTTGCATTAGTTTGTAAAATATATACACATATTCTTTTTTTATATGGTACTGCCTTCTGTACACAATATATTGTGGTTGACGTTTTCTTCTTAGTTAGGAAGATATGGCTAATCTTTGAGATTTATGACTCCAATTCTTTAATAGTTGTGCATATTCTGGTCGGACGGTAGGGATCTAAACAGAAATATTGTGTTTACTTAGGTGATATGAATTGCATTTTTTCAAGTTGTCTTCTTTCCCTAGCTTCCTCTGCTGTTCTAAAGCTCTATTTATCTACTTTTTAGAATTGAGAACACTCATATCTACTTATTAGACTTCTTCTAATTTGGTATATCTTTCTAGACTGCACCTAATTAACAACTGGCAAATATTAGCATATCGTTTGTCTCTATTACTAAT
>CM022098.1:7091700-7429109 GCA_011114355.1 Carex littledalei | reverse complement strand
TTAATCAACAGATGTATACACTATTGAGTTCCAAAAAAGAGGTCTCCCCCATGTTCATATCATACTTTGGTTGGCAGAGCACAATAAATTGAAAACAATACAAGACATTGATAAGTTTATATCTGCTGAGATGCCTAATCCAACAAGAGATCCAACTGGATATGATGCAGTCACTAAGTTTATGATACATGGTCCATGCAATGGCAGCACATCGCAAACTGGCTGCATCAAAAATGGATTGTGTTCCAAAAATTTTCCTAAACCTTACCATGAAAAAACCACCATAGCTGAGGATGGAATAGTTACTTATAAAAGACGTAAAACAGATTTTTATATCGAGAGAAAAGGAGTCAAACTAGACAATCGGTTTGTTGTTCCTCATAACATTGACTTAATAGTTAGATATCAAGCTCATATAAATGTTGAAAAATGCCACACATCAAAACTTATCAAGTATCTTTTTAAATACATCTGTAAAGGCAATGACAGAGCTATTGCAGAATTAAGCAGCTCATTCAAATCAACAACAAATCCACAAAATGAATCTCAAGAAGTAAATGAAATAAAAGTATATCTAGATTGTAGATACATAACACCACACGAAGCTATTTGGAGACTATTTCAATACGACATTCATTGCAATATTCCGAGCATAGAAAGGTTACCTATTCACTTGCCAAAAATGAACAATATCGTATTCACTGATAATCAAGATATAGAAAATATGATAAATTCTGGTCAATTAGATAGAACAATGCTAACCGAGTGGATGGAACTAAACAAAAGAGATCCCGAAGCGCGCAAACTAACATATACAGAAATACCTCGAAAATATACATGGCACTCAAAAGAGAAGTTTTGGAACTTAAGAAAGAAAGGAAATCGCATAGGTCGAATATATTTTGTTAATCCGAATCAAGGAGAAATGTATTACTTGAGAATGCTCCTCAATCTCAATCGTGGAGCAACAACTTTTGAAGAAATACAAACGATTAACAACGTAAAATACAACACATTCAGAGAGGCATGCAATGCATTAGGCTTATTAGAAGATGATAACGAATGGTTGCTTGCTCTTCAAGAAGCATCAAATTGGGCTACTGGAACTCAATTGCGTAGATTATTTGTAAGTATGTTACTTTACTGTGAAATAGCAAATCCACTAAATCTATTCGAACAGAGTTGGCAAACAATGACAGATGACATTATATATAAGATAAGAAACATATATCGTTTACCGAACATGACTTTATCAGATTCCGATTTAAAAAATCACACTCTACATGAAATTGAGAGTTTGTTAATGGACAACAGCACAAGCTTAACAACATATGGACTTCCAAAACCTCAACAAACCCATATACAACAACTCGACAACAGATTACTAAGAGAAGAAATGAATTTTGATGCAACAAACGCACTAACCGAAGCTATATCATTGTATAATGGACTGAACGAAGAACAAAAAAACATATTTGAAGCAGTTGTTCAATCAGTGCAGCTTAACGAAGGCGGACTCTTTTTTGTTTACGGACACGGCGGAACAGGTAAGACATATCTATACAAAACAATAATTGCAATGTTACGATCCCAAGGTAAAATTATTTTGCCAGTTGCTTCATCAGCTTTGGCAGCTCTATTAATTCCTAGAGGAAGAACTGCCCACTCTAGATTTAAAATTCCAATCAATATAGATCAAAACTCAACATGCGACATAAAAAAGGGAACACAATTGGCAGAACTTATTAAACAAACATCACTAATAATTTGGGATGAAGCTCCAATGAATCATCGCTACTGCTTCGAAGCGTTAGACCAAACTTTAAAAGATATCCTAGGTACATATGACAATGATTGTAGGAAGAAAACATTTGGAGGCAAAACCGTTTTACTTGGAGGTGATTTCCGACAAACTTTACCAGTTATCAAATACGCAAACAAACACCAAACACTAAATGCATCAATTACAAAATCTAAACTTTGGTCTCATTGTCGAATTTATAGACTTCATAAAAATATGCGTTTGCAACATCCTCACATGTCTGAAACAGAGAAGAAAGATGCTATTGAATTCAATGATTGGCTATTAGCTATAGGAAATGGCACTATTCCTATCAAAAAAATATTTGATGACCCTGATAGTAATTGGATTGAAATACCAAACGATTTGTTAATAAATGCAACAGAGAGCAGAAAAGAAACTATTATAGATGCTATTTACAACAATATTGAATTGTTCTACAAAGATGGTGACTACTTAGGAGAAAGAGCAATAGTTACCCCAACAAATGATGATGTTGATGTTATTAATGAAATAGTACTTACAATGATACCAACACTTCCAAGAACATATTTCAGTTCAAACACAATGTGTAACTCAACAATTTCTTCAGAAGAACTTCAAATAATGTACCCCGCTGAATTTCTCAGTTCTATCAAACAAAATGGCATCCCAAATCATCAATTAACATTGAAAGTAGGTACTCCAATTATGTTAATGCGAAATATAGATCAAACAAACGGCATGTGCAATGGAACAAGACTTATAGTTACTCAATTGGCAGACAAAGTTATAGAGGCAGTGATAATCAGCGGCACCAACAAAGGAACAACAGTTTATATACCGAGAATAATTTTCAATGTCAAAGATCAAAAAAGGCCGTTTACACTAAAACGTAAACAATTTCCTGATAGATTGTGTTATGCAATGACAATTAACAAAAGCCAAGGACAAACCCTCAACAAAATAGGCATTTATCTACCCCGTCCAGTTTTCAGCCATGGACAATTATATGTCGCATTATCTCGAGCAACATCTAGATTTGGTGTTCGAATTCTCATTGAAAATCCAAACAACGAACATTCTAATTACACACAAAACATAGTATACACAGAAATCTTCAATGACTTGGGTATACTTCTATCCAAATACTATTTTCATCTTTATAAAAAACTTCTCTAAATAATGCAAGTGTGTAAAAAATAGTATTTTAAATGAAATGACTACTTATCATTTATAGCAACCAAATATAAACTCCTATAAAAATTTTACCTGTTACAACAACATCAATTACCAAATATGATGCATTCTATTAATTCTACCAAATATTATGCCAACTTTTATAGCTCCATTCTTCCACTAGAACAACACATATTTTAACAATGTTTTCCTTTCATGTCAATATTAACTATCAAATTTATCATAAGTATTTTGCTTACAAATCTTGCAATTTTATGAATTTTCAGATGGCTAGCGAAAAGACGATTACTCCCTTAAACATGCTGACGAAAGACATGCTGAGACGAACTATAAAAGGAAGAATAACTAAATTGTGGACAGCGCAACATCCAAAAAATAAAACGGTCTTCTCATATGATTTCATTTTAGTTGACCATCAGGTAGTTTAACTCTAATACAATTTTTAATAATTTTGTTTTATGTTTCCATAATTAATACTTAGTTCAACTATACAGCCTACATAAAATTTTCCATTGGATCAAAATACAACTTCAGATTCAATTTTGACTAATCAAGATGCTTATAATTTAGTTTAAATATATTTCCATGTAGTACAAAATAATTAATTTTTTCTGTTTGTTTCATCTGTTTTCGCTACTTACATTTAATCTTCGTAATGATATTTTGATTTTTTTCAAAATCATGCTTTATATGCAGTTTATCTAAGCAGATCATTACTTTATCATATTTCTATGGTAAAACATTATGTAACAAATAAATACATTTCTTTAGAAATCAATATAGACTCTCTCATGTTGTATATTTATCATGTAATTTTATTTCTACTTTTGAATTCACTACAATTCTATCTATCATGTCTCCACTATGTAGGTTTTCAATTGGTATCTATTATAACACATGCATTTAATTACATTAAAAGTCTCATCATTACTATATAAAACCTACATATGCATAAGTTTTACTAATATGTTAATTAACATGACCAATTTTGCAAAATTACACAGTATTTTTCTGACAAGAACAATGATGATAGATCACTACAAAAACTTTCAAAAATCAACATTAGTCTAATTATTTAATTATAGCACTAATTTAAATTTGTTCTGCCATAGTTTATTTACATCCAGAAAGGTGTAGCTTAAATTAATCACACACACAGCAACAATTACCAACCTAAAAATAGAATTGTGTAAAATTAATTTCAAAACACCACATTACACAAGTTGCATTCTATTATCTTGACAGCCTCATCAATAATACCTTTCCCGCTGACCTCTTTTTTTGAAATTTCTTTACCATGACTAATAATGAACTTTTTCAAATTATATAGAATACTGCTATAGAAGGTTATATAAGCATTAAAGAGCCCAATGCAAATGAGATACTCCGAAAACTAGAAGAAGGACGTGTCCATGAAATTTATAAATTCAAGCCGGACATAGAACGACCAACCTTCAAAACTGTTGACCACAAAGTTCGGATAGAACTCACAACAGCTACAGAAATCACCAAGATGAAAGATGATGATGGATCATTCCCAATTCGTTACTTTAATTTTAATCCATTTAGTGATATAGGCACTACAAAAACGAACAAATCGGTTGTTGGTACGTACTCCTGCAACTCTTTTTTTTTCCTTAAAGCTTAGAAACTACTACAACTCATTACCAAGATTTTAAAAAACAGTTTCAATTTTTTTGGAAATGGCTGATATTGACATTGCTAATTTCAATACGATTCAATCAGATATTGTCGGACAGATAACTTCAGCTCGACTAAAGAAAATTGGAACAACCAGTGTAGTGGATATGGAACTAGAGAATGAAAGGTAAACACAAACAATCTCAAATGAGCTATGTTACATTATTTATCTTTAGTTCTATTTCAAAAATTGTATTTCTCTATTTTCAAATTGCTTCCTTATCGATGACATAATAAACTCATATGTTTACCTAACACTTCTCAATCTGTTTTCTTTTTTATTTCCGTATAACCTAAAATAATTCTAACTCGCACGAGTAAGCTCATTTCCCTCAGCAACCATCCCTACCAAAAAAATAAAAATAACCTCCCATGTACGTTTTGCAAATACTGTATTTCACCAACATGTGTCCCAAGCCTTCGTATATCCCACCTTACACATTTTTCTTGACAATACAATTAAATAAAAAAATGGACTATTTTCTATGTATCCCTCATTAAATTGTATTACTCCATATTATTATGTTAATTAACAATATCTTCTCATATTTGTTGTTTCACAGAAACGACAAAATAACCGTCTCAATCTGGGAAGATTGTCTACCAAAGATAAATTTCGACATAATAGAACAACAATAAAAAACACAACATGTTGTTCTCGCTTTCAGCTCTCTCCAAGTTCAGCTATTTGTAGGTAACAATTTCGCCTTCTACCAAATTATTCATTACTACCCTTTTCCAATGAGACCTGAACACAAAACATCCCATATATGTACTAACATCTATACAAAATTACAGGCAATTGGACGTTGAAGAGCTACTCAGCCACTCGCATATACCAGGACAAATCCATAACTGAAATAAGAGACTTTCTGAGAAGGTAATAATAAAATAACAAATACTCCAGTTCACAATATCCTACAACTATCAAACAAAACTAACAAAAGTTTCACAATCTTCGCTATCAGGATAACACACAAAAGGATCCGACCCATAACAAACCCAGTTCCAGCACTGCAACAACAACCCAATGAAACACCTCCAGCATACGTTTCTATAAAAGATCTAGACCATCTCTGCAAACCAAACGAGGTAAGCATCCTATTTTAAAAATAGTATTTGTTAACTTCATCTTGCTATTTTAAGCATAAAGTCAAATTCAAATAGAAACAGTAATTAACTAAAATTTTGTTGCACAGCTCCTCTGGAATGAGATCTATGCATTCTATTCAAAATTAGTCATCCTCTAATTTTTATTTTGTAATTTAATGGAGAAATACTACAAAAAAAATATACTGCTTCCATGTATTTATAACCTTAATTAAATTCAAATAGATAGTTGGTATTACAATGTATATATATGTTTACGCAATATATGAGGTCAATTTACAATATATCAAAAATTCATATGTCTACAACCTCATGTTCATCATACTAAACAAAATAGATCTTTATACATAACAATATTTGGTACCTCATTAGAATAAAAAAATATGATCAAACTTTGGCATATCAGTTTATGTTTTCTTCACTGCTAAATTATGCTACATGAACAAACATCATTCACAAATTGTATTATTAGGCATAATTATTTTACTGGTACATCCTTATCTATAACCTTCTAATTTTAAGATCTCTTGAATAAAATATTTGTAACACAGTTACAACATTAAGAACTTAATAGTATGATTCTCTTTTGTAAATTTCCTCCTAATGATACTGAGCAATTTGCACAAAACGCAGAACAAACTATTTCATGTTATGGCAGAAATTACAGAGGTGCTAGATGAATTCGGATGGTATTATCTTTCATGCCCAACACATAGAAATCGCGTAACACCGACAACTACCTCATTTGACTGCCCAAAATGTGATACCGAATTGGAACAACCATTGCCCTGGTAAGTCCACTACATTGACAAATCTACTAAAAAAATATACAACTTTGTCACTCACAAGATCTTAGATCTCATTGCATTTGTTATTTGGATGATCTAATGGGTCTACTCTTTTTACCAATATTTTGTCAACTAAAATATTAAGAAATACTCCCCACCAACTATTATCCTCTTCGTAACAATTTTATATTTAATTTTTTGGCTACAATAAAACACTTCTCATCAGATCTGTTAATTTCCAGGTTAAACTTCTGCATCCGAGTAAAAGACTATACTGGAGAAGCCAATTTTGTCTTTATCGGAAAAATGGCGGAAAAACTGATTGGAAGTTCAGCACAAGAACTTTTGGCACAACAAACAGACAAGATGGAACTGCCACCTCAATTTAATGAGATTAAAAACAAAGAAAAGCTTTTCATAGTAACATCAGGCAAATTCAAGTCAGCTTCCCCCAACTACCAGGTGCTTGAGATAGAAGAAATCACAGCAACGTCTGAAACATCTATGGAAATAGAACAGTCAGGAACACAACCAGGAACACCTCCAGATGAACACTGCATAAACAGGTACATAACCACAATACAAAAAGGAAAAAAAATTACCAATTTTTCTTTCCCTGTTGTAATTAAGCTCATTACATTTTATCCCCCATTTACATTACCCAGTACATACCAGAATGAAAATTTTCATTTATCTTTAAAAAATCCTCCTATTTGTAATTCCAAATTTGACCTAATTTGGTCATTTAATATAACCCAACTCCTCTTTCTCTTTCTTAATTGCTGAATTTTGCACACCTATTCTTCCCATCTTCTTACACCATAACATTAATTACAAAACTATTCCTTATACTTAATGTCATTCAAAAAACAAAACAAAAAATTCATTGCTTTCGAACACATACAATCTGGCTTCTCCTATCTCTTTTTCATCATCTTCCCTTTTTTCTCTAATATAATCTAAAAACACTTGATGCAACTCATGTCTTATATCCTTCCTGCACAGGTCGGGACAAGAACTAAAGATCGCAACAACAGCTGAAAAGAGGAAAGCAAAACAGCTCTTACTGGAACAACCTTCCAAAAAGCCGCGAACAAGGTAAAAAATTTCAAACTATACCGTTCAGTTTGGACTAACCATAATTCAGATTCAAACTATACTGTCCGAACATAAAGTATTAATTTCACATTTTCCAAATATAAAATACAAATCAATAGAACTCATTACATCGCTACCGCAAACAAAACATTGATTGTTAAACAAATATTTTAGTTCATTAGTTAGGGATCCCACTAAAAAACCATTTTAGTAGGAAATGAGTAAACAGACATTGATTGTTAAACCAATATTTAAGTTCATTGATTAGGAATCCCTCTCAAAAACCATTTTAGGATGAAATGAGTGTTTGCTGTAATCACATCCCCACAAGCCAATAACCACCTCATCGAAATTGTACTAAGAGCAAAAAAAAAAAACCATTTATCTTACTCTTGAGACTATAATGCATATGAAACAGCTACATCATACAAACTTTATATCAAACATTATACATAACCTCTCAGCTTATCTAATCTGTTCAACTAACAAAATTTCCAATTTTTGCAGCAGTGGAACTACCAAAGGAAAAGGAAAAGAAGAGCCAGAATAATAGCACTAACTCTGCAAAAACAATGTCACATCTTTTGTCTATTGTAAATATTAGTTAACTACGGATGACCAGTAGTAATGTAGCCTTCTTAGCTAAACTAGGAACTATTTTGTTAAAAAACTGTGTTTGCAAGCATAACCCACTAGTGGAAAAAGTACAATTAGTGTCGCCCCATCAGTGTCGGATTTATGTCCTAACCGATACGGATATAGATCAGCAACGGGCACAATACGGACCCGACCCTGATTAGTAGTATTTGTATCGGTTGTTTTTAACAGGCGTTACTGATTATTAGTATTTGTATCGGTTGTTTAGGTGCGTTCCTGATTAGTAGTATTTGTATCGGTTGTTTTTAACAGGCGTTACTGATTAGTAGTATTTGTATCGGTTGTTTAGGTGCGTTCCTGATTAGTAGTAATTGTATCGGTTGTTTTTAACAGGCGTTACTGATTATTAGTATTTGTATCGGTTGTTTAGGTGCGTTCCTGATTAGTAGTATTTGTATCGGTTGTTTTTAACAGGCGTTACTGATTAGTAGTATTTGTATCGGTTGTTTTGGTGCGTTCCTGATTAGTAGTAATTGTATCGGTTGTTTTTGATGCGTTACTGAATATTAGTATTTTGTATCGGTTGTTTTAGGTGCGTTCCTGATTTAGTAGTATTTTGTATCGGTTGTTGTAGGTGCGTTCCTGATTAGTAGTATTTTGTATCGGTTGTTTTGGGTGCGTTCCTGATTAGTAGTATTTTGTATCGGTTGTTTTAGGTGTGTTCCTGATTAGTAGTATTTTGTATCGATTGTTTTGGGTGCGTTCCTGATAGGTATTAGGAATTGTTATTTTAATAGCCGATGCTAATGAATCCTAATAACTCTCCCTCCCCAAATGTATTATAATAGACAACGTAATAAGAATAATTCTAAAGTATGTCTCAATTTTAATGTACGCATATTAGTATACATTATGAATAATAGTTATTGATTCTTGAAAGGTAGAAAAGTTTTTGCCAATAGTTCAAAATAGAGTATATTATATTTATATATATTTGAGAGCTTAGAATCACTGACGGTTTTATTTGGAGAACCGTCAGTGTTCATGCTTTCACTGATGGATTTTTCCTGAGCCGTCAGTGTTGCTTCATTTACTGACGGATTTTTCTGTAGCCGTCAGTGATTCTAAACAAATTTACTGACGAGTTTTATTTCAAGACCGTCAGTGTTGATATATTGTACTGACTGTTTTTTATTTTATTTTCGGAGCAGTCAGTACTGCTTCATTCACTGACTGTTTTTTAAAGCTACAGTTCGGAGCCGTCGGTGTTTTCATTTGTCTGAAATTTTGCTTTCCCGGGTTTCTCTTTTGGATCAGCCGCCAAACCCTTCTAAATTTCGTCTTTCTCAATTTCAATTCACTTCGATAAATCCCCGCCCCAATTTTTCATTTCCCTCTTCTTTCGATCGCCCCAATTCACTCTTTGATAAATCCCCCCAACTTCACCCAGCTCGAACCCACCACTCAAGCTCAGCCCTCCGTTTAAGCTTTCTCTCTTTCCGAGCACAAATCGAGCCGCTGTCCTTCTCTCCCTCTTTCCTCTTCTCCGAGCACAAACCCACCTGCCACTAGTCTCTCGCCTCCACCTCCGCCACTGGTCTCTCCGCCAAGCTAGAGCACCTCATTTTGAAATCACTCCGCCGCACCTCTCCGCCAAGCTAGGGTACCGCTTCTCTCCGCCGCACCTCACTCTAGCACCTCTCCGCCGCACCTCACTCTAGTGCACCTCTCCGCCAAGCTAGGGTACCGCTTCTCTCCGCCGCACCTCACTCTAGCACCTCACTCTAGTGCCTCTCTCCGCCGCACCAATAACAGCATTCGGCGGTGCTTAATAGAACATCAAATCAATCAGTGTTCGGCTGAAGACCATCGATCAGTACCGGCTGAAGACCATCGATCAGTACTGCATCCCTGTATCCAAGGTTATTTTCATAAATTGTTTCTTTTATTTATTGTTTTTTTTAGTTTGGTTGGTGTTTGATTCTTTGAATTTGGTTCAGATTGAGAAGGAGATTGCAATTGTTAAGAAAGAGGGTGAACCGATCTTCAGTGGTGCCGATGCCATGAAATTGGCACCCAAAACTAAAGGTAATTTTTTAACAAGGTTTTTTTTGTGTGTCAAACCTGTTTGGTATCTTTAGAAATTATGATGAAATTGAAAGAAACACCTCATTCTCATGATTTCATTAGTTGTGGATGAATTAGTGTATTTGATTCAGGACCTAAGGTTGTGGATGAATTAGTTGTGGATACTGTTACTAAGGTTGAAGGATGAATTATGTCTTCTGAGTCCATTATGGGATTGAGTGGTGGATTGGTTCCATTAATACTGCTAATTTAGTAAATCAAAGTTACCAGCTTTAGAATTATTCTTAATTGTACATGGGCCTCCTTTGACCGTACACCACTCTTAGTTGGGGCAATCTGACATAGAACAGTAACTTGTATTAAATATTTTTTTTTCCATTAATTACAATTTGGAATACGGCTCTGAAATAACCCTTCAATATCTCACATTGAGTGAATAAAGGATGTGGACTTGTTTTAATTATATCGGAGTGATTTAATTTCTTGTCTATTTTTTTTTTTTTCCTTTCCGTGTTTTGTATATTAGCTTTATAAAAGTTGGAAATCATTTGCATGCCAAAATATTAGGTTTCTCAGACCAGATCAGCCCCATTTTAGTCTAAATTTTGCCCAATTAAGCTACTGATAACTCACATTAAGATTGAATTGTTCAATATGTTGGTAAGTTGATCCCAATGCTAATTCTGACACAGATTAATGTTTATTTCGATAAGAAAGTACATTTTATTGAGCTTCTAAAGCTTCTTGTTTTTGGAAAAATTTAATAGAAGCCTGTCAAGGAGACAGAATAGAGGAAGCTTCATAAGTCATAACAATCAATCAGTATTCGGCTGAAGGCCTGGAGCCACTCCTTCTCTATCAGGTTCTCATTTTAAGATGTATGGTCAAGCTAGATGCCTTTTTCATTCAGAAGTGTATAGTTGATTCGATGGTTTTATATAATTCATTCTAAGTTTTATTGAGTTACATGTACATCACATGTATGTATATATATACCATCTCTTTACAGAAGGTAGTATACATGTATACATACATACAGTGATTGAACTGTATACATACATCTCTTTACAGAAGGTAGTATACATGTATACATACATACATACATACATACATGTATACATACATACACATGTATGTATATATATACCATCTCTTTACAAAAAGAATGCATCAGACAGAACTCATCTTGACTAAATTTGTTTTCATGATAAATTTGCTTTTTTTTTTTAATCATTTTTTTAAGTGCTGCTGGCCAGCAGACCCTGTTTTGGTTTTCATACCACTAGGCATGTCGAGTTCAAAAGATGGGACCATAAAAAGTTATCCAGTTTTGGAACTTTCAGAAATAATACTTGTCGGGATTCTGTTTAGAAATAATACTCTCTGGCTTGCATTTGCCAGTTTAATTTATATAAGTACAGCAGTTGCATTTTGATTTAACTAAACTTGGTTGCCAATCCAAAACCGTATCGGGCTTAGAAATTTGTAGTTTATGGATCTGAATTTATATGTTAACTGGAAAGAATGAAACTGGTAGATTCTGTGATGGGTGAACTTGTACATATATATATATATATATATATCATGCATACTTGATCTAAACTGACCATATCATATATATCATGCATACTTGAACTGAACTGAAGGAACAAAACTTGTATACTGGATAACTTTTTATGGTCCCAAATTTTGCTTTTCAGTTCTAGTCATGTCCAGTGGTGGTGATGGTAGTGAGCCGGCGAAGACGAAGAAACCAGGAAGAGGTCCTACAAAAATTAATCGTGTGGTTAATAAGTCCAACAAGGAGGTTCAATTTGATAAACTTGGGAGGGTTATTTTTTTTCCTTAATGGCAACTACCTCGCCACTCTTTTTTAGGGTTAGGGGTTAATAAATAAAGAAAATCTCACAACATTGCCCTGATCAATTTTCTTTAGACACAATCTGGTCAACTGTTTTGTGATTCCTTAGACTGATAGGAAAATAACTGCAAGTAAATAATTTGAAGGGCTGAAAAAGATAGTACCTGGTACCCAAGATTTCCTTGGTATATGGCATATAGGTCAGGTCAGAGACATAATCTTCATTTCTTTAAAGGAGTTGCAACAAGCATGCTGTCGGGTATCCGATGCATGACATAATAAATCGTTTCCTCGATATTTTTCCAAACTTGAAGGTATATATATATACATATTTTCTTTCCAAAGGTATGCATAGTTGCTTCAAAAATATGCAATTAATCGTGCTCTTATATGCTCTAAAAAATGCAGGATTTCCCCGTTAGTTATAACGCAACAAGCATCGACAACATTCGCACAGTGTGGGGTAAATTTTTCTTGAATGAAGTATTAGATGAAAAAAGTAAATCAATTTAGTATGTGTTTTTTGTAAAAAATTTAGGGTGTGAACATGTTTTAATTTAGGATGTGAAAACTGTAATTTTCTGGTTTGTAATAATTTAGTATGTTGATTTGTAATAATTTAGTATGTTGATTTATAATAATTTTTATGTCTAATGCTTTCTCGTTTTAATTTATGTCTAATGTGAAAATATGGTAGCCGGCCAAATATAGGCCAGCAATTTTCTGCTTTCTGGTTGTTATAATTTATGCCTCGCATATAGGCCGGCAAAAATATGGTAGCCGGCCAAAATATAAAAAATATTTTATTAAAATTAATTCACACAATTTGTATCGCCTTTCTTCATTAACCGTTACTGATTTAGTACAATTTGTATCGCCTTTTAATAAGAACCGTTACTGATTTAGTACAATTTGTATCACCTTTTAATAATAACCGTTACTGATTAGCACAATTTGTATCGCCTATTAATAAAGAACCGCTACTGATTTAGTAGAATTTGTATCACCTTTTAATAATAACAGTTACTGATTAGTACAATTTGTATCGCCTATTAATAAAGAACCGTTACTGATTAGTACAATTTGTATCGCCTATTAATAAAGAACCGTTACTGATTAGTACAATTTGTATCGCCTTTTAATAATAACCGTTACTGATTAGTACAATTTGTATCGCCCATTAATAAAGAACCGTTACTGATTAGTACATTTTGTATCGCCTGTTTATAAAGAACCGTTACTGATTAGTACAATTTGTATCGCCTGTTTATAAAGAACCGTTCTTGATTGTCAACAATTAGTAACGGCTATTGAGCCGACACTGATTGAGGAGTATTAGTATCGGTTATTGAGCCGACACTGATTAGTCCAACTATCTGTAACTGCTGGGTCAGTGTCGCCCTGTAGTCCGTTCCTGATGTGCGTTTTTAACCGACCCTGATGTGCGTTTTTCCACTAGTGACCATCAAGGGATAACAAGCTTTGCCAAAGCTGCTACCCCTCTTCCAAACACGGCACAGAAAGGAACACTAACTTCTGTGACTTTTGTACTAATCTATGACTTATGCCACAAACTGCTATGTACAGCTCTTATCTAATGTAATTAAACTATGACTTTTGTACTTCTTTACTCATCTTACACATTCCTTTTAAGTTCCTACATAATATTCATCCAAACTCAACCGTTGCCGAAGCAACGCGAGGCACGCTGCTAGTATATAGTTAATGCGTAATGGATAGTTACCAAATAAAATATAATTTAATTAAAAATATAACAAATAAATATTTTTATTAAGTATTAAAAACAATTATTTTTAAACCATTATTTAAAATATAATTTATTAATTAAATAAAACAATATAAATTTTATATTAAATAAATCGATATAAATGTTGGACAAATTAATTTTATTATAATTTACTAAAAAATATTATATAAAATGTTGTAAAATAATTGTAATCATAATAATAGAACTTATATAGTTATATGTATAAATAAAAAATCATCATATATAATTTTATTTTATCAATTACATACCCTCTAACAGTACGAAATAGCTCTTATCCATATCCTTATTGGATAAGCTAACAAAAAAGTTTCTTATTTGTTTCCATACTTGTTGAATTAATGAAAAAATTTCTTACTCGATCATATCTATTTTATCAAATACGATATGAATCGGGTAAACAGATATAAAGGTTTCATCGACATTCTAGATAAAACAACAAACACTGAAAAAGAAAACTTCCTACATAATTCCCACTTAAATAACAAAAGTCAATATGAGATGACAGAATATACAGGGCCGGTCCTGAAGATTTTGTGACCCGGGATTTTGAACCTTTTATGTACACAATTTTTTTTATTAATATGTCATATCATACAAAATATGGGGGACATATATAAAACCAATACCCTTCAAAATAAAACATATACAATGATGAACATAACCACACCATGCTTCTTGCTTGCTTCTTGACAAACCAATTTTGAACACTTGTATGTTTTATCTGCACAAAAAACACATCTAAATCACATCTCATCTGAAATGACTCCTTCTTGAATTTTTAGAATCAAAATCATCAATTATTTGTTCAACATCAATAGTTTTCAACATATTTCTTTCAATACTTAATATTGTTAATCCATTCAACCTATCTTGAGTCATAGTTGTCCGTAAATAAGATTTTATCAACTTTAATTTTGAAAACCTCCTTTCTGCAGATGCCACAGTAATATGTACAGTTAGTAAAACTCTATAAGCAACTAAAATATTTGGAAACATGTCCATCTTTTTTACAAACTCCATAATTTAATGCAATATTTGTAATTCTGCAAATAAACGTTGTGCATCAATATCACAGTTCTCACCATGTGTCAAAGCATTTTCAAGTTTCAAACAATAATATTTCATTCTTTCATCATCTAATGAAATTAACTCAACTAGGAGTTACTGAAATTTGTCGCAAAATCTAAGTTAAAATTACCTCTGTGAAGTAAAAGTTCATTATTCATCTGCCGCAAAGGCTAAGCAACTCGCTTCAACCAGTGTAGTAAAATTCATCTCCAATTTGCATCTGTGAATATGGAAAAATGATTTCAGTATTGAAGTAAGTGGTACAAAATTGTTGGTATGAAATTACATATCCAATTTGTACCATTTTAATGTATTTGGTAAAGGTACTGAAAATTCAAAAAAAATAGTACAAAATTATTAATATGAAATGTATCAAGAGGTATGCGACTGTCTACAAGAGAGTAGACTTTAATTGATGGTATGAAATGGGGAAAAGTGAACTTTAATTGATGGTTAAAAGTAAAATTACAAGATAAATCATGTAATATTTGCAAAATCAGAGACAACAAGATAGAGAAAAAGGAGTATACAGGAGGAGGTGCTGGAGAGTAGGGAGCAAGTGAGCAACAAGAGCTTGGGAGTCGGAGGCAGAGATCCAGGCTGGAGGCGGCGAGGCGCTAGAGGCGGAGATCAAGGCAGAGATCAAGGGTTTCTGAATTATGTGGAAGCGATAAAACTCTTTCAAAGAAATGACAAAAACTTTTTTTTTTTAACCATATACAAATTAAATTTTTTTTTTGGGCCCCCTGGATTTTGGGCCCGAGGCCTGCATATATATATATATATATATATATATATATAGATGGGCTATTGTGCTTTGCAAAGTAAAACCCCCGTTTACTTCGGCGTCATATTTTGCATTTTGAAAATTCAAACAACTGATCCGAACTGTTCAACATGTTCTAAATATTGAAATGTGCTTGGACACTAAATTTTACATTTTTTGGAATTTTTTTACTATTTATTAAGCCACTTTGAAAGTTTCTGATCCAACGGTGAACAGTAAAAAACAGTAAAATGTTCTGGACCACCAGATCAGAAACTTTCAATGTGGCTTAATAAATAGTAAAAAAATTCCAAAATTTAGTGTCCAAGCACATTTCAATATTTAGAACATGTTGAACGGTTCGGATCGGTTGTTTGAATTTTCAAAATGCAAAATATGGCGCCGAAGTAAACGGGGGGGGGGTTTACTTTGCAAAGCACAATAGCCCATCTCTCTCTCTCTCTCTCTCTATATATATATATATATATATATATCTTTTTTAGACTAACTTAAAACTTCAGCCACATTTTACTATGTAAAATACAACTTATGAATGTTAATACTATTTTCCATTTTGCGCTAGTTGTGTTATAAAATATTTTAGTCTAAATATTATTAATTGCCATTTGACTAAATACAAGATTTAAGCCCCTGAGATAGTTAAAGATTGAAACATAGCGTTAAGCCTAGATATACAAAAATTGTTACAAACAATATCGAGTCACTCTGCCTAATACTTAAAACTAGAATTCAGATCACTATTCAGTCTTAAAATGGTCTTCAAAAATCTACCGCAAACCAATAAACCAATAAATCTTCAGAAATCTACCGCAAACAAAAGGCACACATTATAAGGGATATGAAATTAACAAATTTCCAACACAATAATATTCACAAACAGATCTAGTAAGCATACATACACTGATCGGACAAATAATAATAAAAATAAAAGATGGGAGAATTAGAGAGAAAATGTAGAGATACCAAAGTGGAGAGGACGCCTGTCTTCGTCTCTATGACTTTTTTCTTCAAATGATGAGGATGCCAATTACAAACTAAGGAGATTTATAGAGGCAAATGCATGGTCAAGTGGATAAGAGTAGACTATATAAAATTGATCACTTGCAAGCCTCTGTATATAAATCCGTCCACACAGAGACTGAAAGTAAGGAGATCCTCTGCTAAGCATTCTTAGTCTCTCTCTGTAGATTCAACAATTACACGTCAGGTCAACTGATCTAAAATCTAATTAGGAGTGGCGGTGGCCAATTGTCATTCATATGAACTAAAATTAGTAACTTTACTTCTTTTTTTATAATCTTTTTAATTATTTATACTTTTTAGTCTATTTTATATAATAAAATTATAGCCATGAAGTCAGAAAATATCTCGTATTTTGTTTTCATTCGTCATCTTAGACAGAAAAATACAAGAAGTATTTTTGATCCATTATTGATCAATAATTCTAAATAATTCTCGGAAACGACACCACGTGGGACAGCGTAATATCAACTGCTAATATCAAGCAATTCAGCGCTGACTTTTTTATCCAACACTTTTTGTACGCATAATTATGTAGTATATGTGAAATGAGTTGTTACAGGAAATCTATTGGGTACGAAAAAACAGAGCTGCATCAACTCTTTGTTTGGAATGATGCGTAGAAAATATATCTCCCTATATATGTTTCTCACATTGGCACGATGCATGGGGCTCCAGTTATTAAATTATGAACAAAAGCACGACCTCCCAAACAAAATGGATCCATCCTTCATTTATGCTTAAAAACACGAGCTCTCAACCCCAGTTTTAATTAATGCACATGTAGACTTTATTATTAGGAACAAAATCATGACTCCAAAACTAAATGCATCCATCCTTCATTTATACAATAAAACACAAGCTCCCAACCCTAGTTTTAATAAATGCACAAGCAGATTTTATTAGTATCAAATTCAAAAATTGATATATCAGTCATATCATTTATTAATTTTTGAAAGAGAGTATAAGAAAGCAATCTTGTTGGGTCATTGTTTGTTGGAGTCTTAGACAGCTAGCGGAAGAATACTAGATTTTGGGTTTTGGGTTTTGGTATAATGCTAGCTGAATTCTTGTTTCAATTAGTGCTAGACTCAGTTTTTGTTGACAATCAGAAACTACATCTTAATTGTATGAGAAAAAAACAAAATACTGGTTTCAGTTTGTATGTAATTGTGATGTTTCCATTTCTACTAAACCCTGAACTGCAGTCTAATGCCATGAAAAGTCGATAGAACACAAAAATTTAGATTGGGGATGCTTAAGTATAAAATGTTGAACCCAAGTCTACAAACACACATAAATATTTAAGAGTAAAACTAGAATGTTCTTAAGTTCACCAAGCATTTTTGTAAACTCAACTTTAAAACCTATCAGATTGACTTCAAACGACGAATCAGAACCGTTGAAGCCCATATACCTTACGAGTGATGCGTCTACATATAAAAATTTTAAATTTTTGAATTAAATTTGTATAGACTCAAGTGGTCAAAAAGCGTTCAAAAAATAATTGCATTAAAATTAATTTATATACCTTCTAATTTTGACCACTTGACTTTATATTTAATGAATTCAAAAGTTTAATTTTTTGCATGTAGACGCATCACTCGTAAGGTAGATGAGTTTTAACGGTTCGGATTCGTCATTTGAAATTGATTTGATAGTTTTTAGAGTTGAGTTCACAAAGAGGTTTGGTGAACTTAAGAATACCCTAGTTTTACTCAATATTTAATGTGTCTGGTATATAGGTGGGAGTTGAACCCAAGTCTACACTAGACTACAAGCAGACATTAGAAAAAATTTTGAGAGGTTGAACTGTATAAAACTTTTAGAAAACAAATTCAATGAAATTTTAATATATATAATTATAATTTTTGAAGTTATAGAATGCATGGCTAAGCACCCTTTGGGTTTCATTATGATCCGCCTTGGATAGAACTAAAATAAGTCCTTGCATCACCAGGTTTTCTTTTCTTTTCTTTTTCATTTCACACCTTTGTTTTTCTTTTTATTTATTGAAGAAATGTCCTCAAAAAGAAATTCAATATTAAAATTTTGGATAGCTTAAAACATAGATTTATTGACTTTCAGTAAATTGTGTACAAAGGCCTTGCGTTGCTTAAAGCATAGATTTAATTAATTATAGATTATTAATTGGCATTGGAGCAAATTATTAATATGAGAAATTAAAACTTTGAAGCAAATTATTAATGGCATTCGGGAGGAATTGAATGTCCTCATAAGAAAAGTTCAATTTTAATAAAGAAAGATCCATACATGTTTGAATAAGTTGTTTGTTAGGTTAAATAATATTGTACAACGAGAGCAAAGGTAAAAATCACACATTAATATTGTCGCACATAGGCACATAAAAAATGAAAAATGACATACATTGAGAAAAAAAAATACAAAACATACAGGATGTCACAACAAACAACATAGTGAATTGAATAAAGATAAAGCACAATCATTGTTTGTAGTAGCTAAGCGTACCATATAAGGTTTGAATAAAAGTAAGGACAAACAAACAGATGCCGGCAACGACAGATATGATTATCCATGTATTGGAGCAGTAGCGTTTCTTGAACTCTCCAATTACTCTATAGACACTTTTTTTATGATGTGCCATCACCTTCTCCTCTAAATTGATAAGCTCATCCGGCATCCGGAGATTATCGGCTATTAAAGTTCTGAGCTCTTGTACACAGCGCAAAACATCCTTGTCGTCAAAGCTTGAGTCGATGATACCATTCGCTCGCAATACTCTAACATCGGCCTCTGTTTTCAACAAGCACGACATGCATGCAACATAGGCCGTGAAGGGGACCCCACAAATGATAGCGTAATAGTCTTCAAATCTTAAAAGACTTTCATAGCGTTTAGTGCTGTAATGAGAAAGGTGCCACGGTGTTAATTGCAGTACTCTAGATAATCTCCTGTTGTCAGAGTAAGACATATCAATGGAGTCACCCTCAACCTTTTCGAAAACAGTTTGTGATAATTGCAACTCTGTTGCACTAGGTATATGGAAGTTGCCAATAAATTTTGATCGATTTGGGATGTACTTCCCATCGAGGGTTCGAGACCAATGAAAGATGTGTAGTAGATGTTTAAATCCAACTTCAGGAACAACACCACCATCCTCTTTAGACGGGTGCATGTATGGACGGAGGTTGCGAAAGCATGAGAGTGCAATTTTGTGGATTGGGGTAACAAAAAGTTTGCTTAAGTTGGAAAGCTCTGTATATACGGCCTGGAGAACAAACCACGGTATCTGGTAGTTCATGGTCAACATGTAACCTTTGGTCCGCAATTCATCTTCTTTTGTAAATCGAGTTATATTTTCAACATCTTTTAGCGTTAGACCTTTTGGAGGACCATTTTGGTCATTCATTTCATTCATAATATCAATTAGGTGATCTTCATTTGATAACAAAACCAGGGCAAATATTAGGAAACAACTATTAACCAATAGGTGTTCAATGAAACGTTCGTTATTTTCAGCACGAAATTGTTCATCGACCCCACTATAGTAGCTCCAGGCCCGATCTACCTTCTGTTGCATGTATTCAAGGTATGAACGTACGTTGAGACCACACGAGTGCGTCATCCATGCAACAAATTGCCACTTTTTGGTTTGAGGTATGAAAGAGGCCCCAAAATCATCCCAACATTGCCATTTACCAAATATTGATGGTTGTTCTTCACTGTCGTCGCTACTGTCGCTACAGTTCTTTAGTTGACCTTCTATGTCCACAACCCACTTGTCCAATTTGTTTGGTGCGGATGAAGTCGCATCATTACTCATTCTGACTTTCTTCCGGCTGATTAATCGACAAACAAGTTGTTCTGAAATAATGTGCAACGTGATTAAATATTGAATCTATATGTACGGATGTTAATTAAAGAAGCATGGTTAACCAAAAGTTAAGGCTTCATTAGATAATTTCTTGTTTTCATACCCAAATAAAATTAGTCTTGCCCACACAATTACCCTTATCAATTAACTATTAACCTTACACATACCCTACACCTATCCGTTAAGTTAAGTATTAACAAAACAAATAATAGATAATTACCAAATAAATTGATAGCTTATATGATTTAATTAAAAAATATAACAAATAAATATTTATATTAAATACGAAAATTATTATTTTTATACCGTTATTTTCAAATATAAATTATTAATTTAATTAAATTATATAAATTTTATATTAAATAAAACGATATAAAATGTTGGACAAATTAAATTTATCATAATTTACCAAAACAATATTATATAAAATGTTGTAAATCAATGTAATCATATTAGTAAAACTTATATAGTTATACGTACAACTAAAAAAATTATCATATATAATTTTATTTTATTAATTGCCCTCCAATGAGTACTAAATAGATCTTATCCATATCCTTATTCGATAAGCTAACAAAAAAAATTTCTTACCCGTGTCCATAATTGTTAAATTAACGATTTTTTTTTTACTCGATCATACCCGCTTTATCAAATACGATATAGATCGGATAAACATTTATATAAAAAGGTTTCACTCACATCCTAGATAAAACAACTGACACTCAAAAGAAAACTTCGTAGATAATTCCCACTGAAATAACAAAAGTCAATATGAGATATATACCTTTCTTTTTTAGACTAACTTAAACTTCAGCCACATTTTAATATGTAAAATACAACTTATAAATGTTAATACTATTTTCCATTTTGCCCAAATTGTGTTATTAAATATTTTAGTCTAAATATTATTAATTGCCATTTGACTAAATACAAGATTTTAAGCCCTTGAGACAGTTAAAGATTGAAACGTAGCGTTAAGCCTAGATATATAAATATTGTCACAAATTAACGAGGCACTCTGCTTAATACTTAAAACTAGAATTCATATCACTATAAATCTTACTAATAGATATCAATAATAGATCTAAAGTAATAACCAAAACAAAAGCCACATATTCTCTGGGATATAGAACTAACAAATCTCCCGACACAACTAATATATATATACACACACAGACACATTGAACCTGTTGTGAAACCTTACCGATCGGACAAATAAAAATTAGTATAAAAAAAGATGCAGAGAATTATAGTGAAAATGTAGAGATAGGTACCAAAGAGGAGAGGACGCCCGTCTTGGTGTCTATAGCTCTTTCTCCAATTGATGAGGAGGCCAATTAGAAAGCTTAGGGACATTTATAGAGGCAAATGGTCAAAGTGGACAAAAGAATACTATACAGATCCTCTGCTACGCGTTCAATGTCTCTCTGTGTAGCAAGCTACGTAGATTGGACAGAAAAGGTCCCATAAAATTTTCTTTATTATTCTTCATTTTCCTTTAAATTTATCCTCAATCTTCGGTTCAATATTGAAAAAGTTTGGACAGAACCAGATGATTTGAGTAAAGCAATTAATTACGCGTTGGTGGAAATCTAAATACAAACACCTAGTATTTTGAACCATTATATACTTCTATATATTTTTATAAGTAGAACTGGGGTGTTCTTCCGCTCATCAAATTCTTGATAATCATAATTTCAGGAAATATCGAATATACATCAAATGACTAACTCAAACCGTTGAAACCGATTTACTTCACGAGTGATGTGTTTACATGTTAAATTTATAAATTTTCAAATTAATTTAGCATAAAGTCAAACATTCAAAAAAGAATCAGCCTTTAGTCTAATGCAAATCTCTGTTGGGAGGTCGTGGATTCGAAATTCAGATAGAGGGTTCTTTGTGGATATTAAAATGGAACTTGATAGGTTTGATCTCTATCGACCTTTCGATATAAAAAAAAAAAAATTAATATTAGTTTATTTTGAGATCACGGTATAATGCAATCGTGTTGGCCATGTTTTGTTATTAGTAGAGAAAAAAGAATAACATTTGAAGTAGTTGTATATTGTTGTTTTATTTATAAAAAAGAATTCAACTACAGCCTGTGCCCAACCAAGAGCCATCATGGTTGATCCATAATTTTCGGTAATGACACCATGTTTGACAGCGTAATATCAATATCAACTGTTTTATTTATAGGGAAAATTTCCAGTGTACCCATCTAAACTTTTCAAATATCTAATTTACCCATAAAAACATTTTAATATCCAATATATCCATACAAATTTAACATCATTTCTTTTATCCCCTTTAATTCATTAAATCTATTATTTAATTATTTTAAAATTTAAACCGACAAATATACCCTTTGTTTCAAATGAGATGTTGTTTAATCCATAAAACAGCTGCACTTAAAAAAACGACGGAGCATGATACAGCTCTTTCAGATTGTAATGGTTTTGCTTTGTTTGGTCTTCAGAGAAATGATTGTTGCCTTTGTCAGTCTAAAGAAAAAGTGTTTATTTGGTTTACTGGTCGAGAGGGGATATTCGAAAGAAAAACCCATGGTTCGGACTTCAACTAACCAATTGAATTTTGCGATTCTTCACTTGAAATTCAAGTTTTCAATTTAAAAAGTGGGCTCCTTTTATTTAATGTCGTGATTCTGCGTGAACTTGATCCTACTAAGAAAGCTTGATGTCGTTATCTTCAATTTAATCAACTCAGAGATTAGAGAAATAGAAAGAAGATCAAAAGTGAATCAGGTTTGTATTAAATGAAACTGGATACAATTGGCAAAGCCGTGATTTTTGAAAAGAGAAATTAAGGAAAAATACTAGAAATTGTTCTTTAAATCATGAAATTGAAATAACAAATACAATGCCTGTTTATAGGCGATGTGAAAACAGCAAACAACACCTTAATCCATTCAGCGGACTGCTGAATTGATGAAGCGTGAGACACGTCAGTCGTCCTCTCCAAGCAGCTCTAACAAACTTATCAACCGCTGAACTCTTCCAGCTCTCTCTTTCCTCTATTAATCGTCCCCTCCAGTTCTGGTATGTGGGGTCTGGGTTGCAGCCTATCAATTCACGTTGGGTTCGTCACACTTGAAATAGTAAACATATGAAGAAAGGCTGGTGGTGCAAGAAAGTTTAGAAAACTTGATTCTGTGTTTGCATTTCTTGATTTTTGTTTTCTTCTTTCTTAATTAATTCTTGTTTTCTTGGGTTGTGTTGTTACGTGAGATAATGGTGATATATTGCGATGATTTTTTTTTTTTTTGTATGTTCGTTGAGTTGATAATATCCAGATTTCAGAGAATAGGTTTGTGAGGGTAAAAAGTTCCTTAAATCTTATTTGTTATTTCTTTTGAACTGTGATGCATTTTCAGTTTTCATCGGTGAAAGAGTTTAGATGTGAAGAAGATGAAATGTTCCTTCATTCTCTCAATTCAATCATGTCTCAAATTTCAAAGGACGTCACCATTTGAAAGAAGGGGTATATTTGTCCATTTAACTTTTAAAATAACTAAATAATAGATTTAATGAGTAAAAGGGGATAGAAAAAAGGATGTTAAGTTTTTATGGGTATATTCGATATTAAGATGTTTTGATGGAAAAATTGGCTATTTTGAAAATTTTCATGGGTACACTAGAAATTTTCCCTTATTTATAAAAAAGAATTCCACTACAGCCTGTGCCCAACCATCAAGAGCCATCATGGTTGATCCATAATTTTCGGTAATGACACCATGTTTGACAGCGTAATATCAACTGCTCATGTCAAACATCTCAGACAATTTTTAGTACTTCGAATTATGCAGTATATGTGAAATGAGTTGTTACACGAAATATATTAGGAAGAAAAAACAGATCAGCTGCATCAATCCTGTTTGAAATGATCAACAGCATATCTCCTATATATGTTTCTCTCACATTGGCAAATTGTTTCAATTTAAAAAAATGATATCTCACATTGACACGTACGGCGAATTCTTTTATTTTTAAAAATAATTTTATATTTAAAACTTAATTTGTATTTTATTGATATTTGTGAAGGATAAATCTTATATGAATTTTATATTACACTATTATTATTATTATTATTATTATTATCGGATAATGAAATGATAATGATTAAATAATGAATAATAATAACATAACATAATATAATTATTTTATTATTAATTTGTTCTCCTGGAGCGCCCAAATTCTACACATGGGCAACACGGTCCATACCAGCCGGTACGGTCCGTATTGGAGGTAGCCTTTTGTTGGATTTCGTGACAGTTGTATCCAGATCAGATTACTTGAACTCCAATAATCTCCAGACGCCCCTACACTCCTATAATAGACTCATGGACAAAGGAGAACATATATTTGATACTTTTGGCATTTTAGATCAATTACTATTAGTATTTATATTGCTTTGTTTATTTACTTTCCAAACAAACAACAATCCTGGCAAAACCCCTGGATCAGTTTTAAAAATATATATATATATATAAAAAAATCTATACCCTAAATACAGCAGAACAAATTAAAAATACGAGCTCCCAACCCTAGTTTTAATAAATACACAAGCATACTTTATTTGTACAAGAAAGCAATTTTGTTAGTCTTATTAGACAGCGGAAGAAAATTTTATTATTCTTAAAAACGACAAAGAAGTAGGGTAGATTAAAATTTGAAGGAGTTGCATATTATATATGATTTTCTTTATAAATAATATCAACAGCAGCCAGGGCCCACCCATGAGCCGTGTTTGACAGCGTAATATCAACTACAAATGTGTATATCAAAGAAATCAGATTTGTTGACTTTGTCCCAACAATTATGCAGTTTATAATGTGAAATGAACTACTGCACGAAATCTATTTGGTATGAAAATAGAATTGCATCAACTCAAAACACTCTAGTTCTATGTACGTAACAGTGATATTTAGAAGTAGAATCTGACACCAACAATTGAATTGTATCCCTCTCTTATTACTTAATTAATAAGAACAACTGAGCAGTAAACTAGTATATTCAAATAATAGAAAAAAGTCGGAAGCCCTTAGATTTCCACCATCTGTTAATTTTAGTATTTCTATTACTTTGCTTATTTACTTTTCAAACAAACAACAATCCTTGCAAAACCCCTGGGTCAGTCTTTACTTAGTTTCTTTCAGTATAAATCAATACTTGCGTTGTCTCTGTTGTTCGACATTTCAAATATTATACTGATCGGTTGTGCGCTTGCAACTATATAACCTTACAGTTGAGTACTAGAGATATTATAAATTTAAAAGCAAAAAGTGTATTAAACGTCTATACTCTATATATAACGGAAGAAAATTAAAAACATGAGCTCCCAACCCTAGTTTTAATAAATACACAAGCATACTTTATTTGTACAAGAAAGCAATTTTGTGAGTCTTGTTAGACAGTGGAAGAAAATTTTATTATTCTGAAAACGACAAAGAAGTAGGGTAGAATAAAATTTGAAGGAGTTGCATATTATATGTGGTTTTCTTTATAAATCATATGAACAGCAGCCAGGGCCCACCCATGAGCCGTGTTTGACAGCGTAATATCAACTACTGATGTATATCAAAGAAATCAAATTTGTTGACTTTGTCCCAACAATTATGCAGTTTATAATGTGAAATGAACTGCTGAACGAAATCTATTTGGTATATAAAAATAGAACTGCATCAACTCAAAATTATGGTTTATTGTACTCAAAATAGAACATTTCATGCATACACATACCGTCTATAGTACTCGTATGTAATTATTGGGAATTATTCATAATAATTAAGGTTTCGTGTAATGATACATGAACCAAATGAATCTGAACCTAGCTCTATATATACCATAGTGTTGCAAATAGCTTTATATATGAAAATATTTTTATATTTAAAAGTTAGTTTTAGTATTTTATTCTGTTTGTATGATAACATGTGAATAACCGAATAACTATAATATTATAGCTAGTTTTTTACTTTATAAATAGACAATCAAAAGTCTTTCATATTACCCATATACAATCACATTATTAATATAAAATCACAACAAAAATGTGCAATCAATTTCAACTAAGCTATTTTCTATCAAAGCAATAAATTTAACAAAACAAATATTTTTTTTCAGTACTTTAACTAAATTACAAGAAATGCAAATAAAAGTGAAATTTAATATCTTGCTTTAACAAAAGACATACATTTTCATAGCATACCATTTTAATAAGTACACTAATTATTATTTAAATATTATCATAAGAAATGCCACACAAATTAATTTCACTATAAAAAATAATAGATTCTGGTATTGATGAGTGTTCTTCAGTTTCATATATAAGAATATGCATATGTTCATAATAAAGTTAGAAAAACAAAACACAATTAGTATAAGTAATTGTGACGCAAGGCGGTCCCGATACTATCTTGCCCGATAAGCTCAAGTACTCGGTTTATTAGTAAAGAGGAGAATAAAGAGTCACAAAGAGCACAATCAAACAAACACAATTTCTATTCAATAATCAACGTCCCTCATAACAGGGGGTTTCCATACATATTTAAAGGGAAAAATGAAATTAAAGCTAACATAGGAATTGCTAACTAATGAATGCTATTTTTTAGTAAACCAACAAAGTTTTAATTTTTATCAAGTCCCATGCGTGCATGGTCAAAGAAATAAAAACTTGATTGTTTCAAGACTCCTAGAAGACCTCCCATTCATGCATCCAGTAACTAATTTAATTGCTTCTTTGAAGTCCGCCAATGACTCTTTGATTTCCACCATCTAGTCAACATAATAAAACTGTTCAATTAATTTGAAGACAGCCCCTATGCCAATTAATTATATGGTTCATATTTCAAGTTGCACATATAAATCCTTGATCGGCTTGGATTTGGTGTGGCCATCGTCCGTATCTGAGTCTGAATCGGTTACGACCTCGGTACGCACTGCGTCAGGCTCCCCGGGTTGGTTGAAGCTTGACCTCAAGCTTGCGTCTTCTTCATAGTATTTGTGGAGATGACTTACGTTGAACGTATTGGAGATATGCAAATCATCAGGTAGCTTCACTCGGTAGGCATTTGCTCCAAACTTCTCCAAGATCTCGCACGGTCCCACCTTTCTTTTCTTAAGTTTGTGATATTCTCCTCGGGGAAACCGTTCCTTCGGCAAGTAGACCCAAACCAATTCTCCGACTTCAAATTGTACATCTCGGCGCTTTTCGTCTGCTTTAGCCTTGTACTTGGAGTAAGTTTGTTCTAAATTTTCACGAACTGTTTTATGCAATTCCCGCAAATCTTCAAGCCTTTCATCCACCTTCTTAACTTTAGACTTTGGTCCTTCAATAGAAAGAATATCAAGGGGACCTCGGGGAATAAATCCATAAACAATTTTGAAGGGTGCGAATCCTGTGGAGCGGTTTACCGAACAATTGTACTCGAACTCAATTTTTGGTAGCAAAGTGTCCCACATGCCAAAAGTTGTAACTTGGGCACGAAGCATGTTTCCGAGACTTCTGTTTACGGCTTCGGTCTGACCATCTGTTTGAGGGTGGAAAGTTGAACTAAACTTCAGTTCGGTCTGTAACTTCTTCCAAAGTTCTATCCAGAATTTGCTCAAAAATTTCGTATCTCGGTCAGAGACAATGGTACTCGGCAAACCATGATGTCGGACAACTTCATGAAAATATAGTTCGGCAACCTTGGGAGCATCCACAGTGGTTTTGCATGCAATGAAAATTGCCATTTTGCTAAAGCGATCAACCACTACCATGATGCTATCGTTCTTCCTTCTTGTCATTGGTAACCCGGTCACGAAGTCCATTGAAATGTCGCGCCAAATTTCAAATGGAAGAGGCAATGGATTGTAGAGTCCCTGATTTGTGTTGGTGCCTTTAGAAGTTTGACATACTTGGCATGCTCGGACAAAGTGTTTAACATCCCGCCATAGACTTGGCCAAAAGAACCGTTCTCGCACCAAATGCAAAGTCTTTTCCATCCCGAAATGACCTTGGTTGTGCATTTCCTTGATGATGAGGTAACGTAGAGAAGTTGCCGGGATACAAAGTGCGAGTCCTCGAAACAAGTACCCGTCATGTAATGAGTAGTCATCTCGCAATTTTTTCTTCACATCTTCCAGGATTTGTCCGAAGTCGGGATCCTCCTTAAGGGTTTCGGGCACGTGTTCAAACCCGAGGGTGTAGGTTGACATTGCCGAAAGCAGCCCATGTCGGCGGCTTAGAGCGTCAGCGACTTTGTTGCTCGATCCCGCTTTGTGCACAATAGAGAAAGTGTACTCTTGGAGTGAAGTAACCCACTTGGCATGTCGGGTGCTCAACTTATTCTGCTCTTGCACAAATTTCAGCGCTTGATGGTCTGTGTACAGCACAAATTCGCGAGATAAAAGGTAATGCCGCCAATGTTGCAAAGCTTTTACTATGGCGTACAACTCGAGGTCATACACCGGGTAGTTGGTTTTAGCTCCACCCAATTTCTCGCTAAAAAATGCCACGGGTTTCTTCTCTTGTGAAAGTACAGCACCAATACCCACCTTTGAAGCATCGCATTCTACCTCGAAAGCTTTGTCAAAGTCCGGTAGAGCTAGCACGGGTGCATGAGTTAAGCAATACTTGAGTGCCTCGAAAGCTTGCTGTGCACTGTCATTCCATTCGAAATTCTTTTGTTTTAGTAACTCGGTGATAGGTGCTGAGATGCTGCTGAAACCTTTGATGAAACGCCGATAGAATCCCGCTAACCCGAGAAATGATCGTATCTCGGTAAATGAAGAAGGTTTTGGCCAATCTCGGATTGCTAGAATTTTGTCCTCTTCAGGTAAGATACCACACGCAGAGATCTTAAATCCCAAGAATATTAATGTCGGAGTCATCCAAACACACTTTTTCGAGTTCGCAAAAAGGTTGTTATCATGTAGTACTTCAAGAGTTTCTCGCAAGTGTTGGAGATGCTCATCTCGGTTTCGGCTATAGATAAGAATGTCGTCAAAATAGACAACGACAAACTTGTTAAGGAAAGGCCGCAGAACTTGGTTCATCACCCGCATGAAGGTGCTAGGAGCATTGGAAAGGCCAAAGGGCATGACAACCCACTCGAACAGGCCTTCTTTAGTTTTGAAAGCTGTTTTCCATTCATCTCCCGGTTTGATACGAATCTGGTGATACCCACTTTTTAAATCAATTTTAGAAAATACCTCGGCTCCACTGAGTTGATCGAGCATGTCTTCCAGTCGCGGAATTGGAAATCGGTACCGTACTGTGATCCGATTTATTGCTCGGCTATCCACACACATGCGGAAACTTCCGTCCTTCTTCGGAACCAACAGGGCTGGCACGGCACACGGACTTATGCTCTCACGCACAAAGCCTTTGTCTAGTAACTCTTGCACTTGGCGCTTTAACTCTTGGTGCTGTTGTGGAGTCATGCGGTAGTGAGCCTTATTGGGAAGACTAGCCCCGGGCACCAAGTCGATTTGGTGTTGAATGTCGCGAAGTGGGGGCAGACCATCAGGAAGTTCTTCAGGTAGTACATGCATGAATTCGGCCAACAGAGGTTGCACCATCTCGGGTATATTTTTCTCAATCTCGGGGTTGGGGAAATCACGTGCGGTAATTGCAAAACAAATTTCAGCATCTTGCAGTTCTTTTTCAAATTCTTCCCGCGGTACACAAAACACCGTATTTGATTCTTTTACCTCTTCTTGAACTGGATTTATGCGTACCTTTTTCGGACCAACTTGAATGGTATACGTGTGCTTCCTTCCATCATAGACAGCTTGATTGTCGTATTGCCAAGGTCTCCCGAGAATCAGATGCGAGGCATCCATTGGAACCACATCGGCATAAATTGTGGCGGTGTAAAGTGGCCCGAGTGTGAGTTGAAAGTGGCACCTTTTGTTGACTTGGATTTTGGCTCCTTTGTTCACCCACCTGAGTTTGTATGGATTTGTATGGGTAGTGGTGCTAAGATGAAGTTTCTTTACCGCCTCCTCCGAGATCACATTTTCCCAACTACCTGAATCGATTATCACGACACACTTCTTGTTCTCAATAACGCACATGGTTTTAAAAATGGCATGCCGCCTCCAATCTTCTGTTGACTTCGGCCCCAAGCAAAGTCTTCTCATAACTAAGCTTTCGGCCGAGAGATCTTCGGGATTGACCTCATGAATTTCTTCATCTTCATACCCATATTCATTCCACCCTTCCTCTTCCTCAAAACCTTCGTTGGCATATAAATGAGGTCGAACCTTTGGGCACTCTCTTGCATAATGGCCCATTTCACGGCAACTGTGACAACGAATATTGGCCTTAGAGTTTTCTGGGACATTCTGGTTTGGTTTAGGTGGAGATGGGAGTAAATGGGGTCGGTTGGAATTTGTAGTGTTATTTGGAGTGGAGCGAAAATGAGAAGAGTTAGAGTTGATAGAAGAAGAGTTACCACGGCTGAAGTTGCGGCTTTTTGTGAGCTGTTGTTCGACGGCTTTTGCTTTGGATTGAGCTTCAGCCACATTGATGAAAGTGTGAACCACCAGCATATCCTGAATATTCATTCGAAGGCCATGCAAATATCGTGCAACCCTCAAATCTTCAGTCTCATTGATTTGGTTTCGTGCCTCAAGTTTATAAAACTCAAGAGTGTATTCCTCCACACTTTTCGCACCTTGAGAGAGAGATTGAAATTGCTGAAAAAGTGTTTGTCGATAGTTAAGAGGGAGAAACTCACGGTTCATTTCGCGCTTCAAATCGAGCCAATCATTGAGAGGAGGAAGGCTGTCGAGATAGCGGCGATACTTGAATGATTGCCACCATGCTGCTGCCCTATCTCGGAACCGTATTGTCACTAATGGCACGCGTTTTTCGGGCGGCACATCCTTCAATTCAAAAACCTCTTCCACGGTGTTGGTCCAGTCAAGGAACTCTTCGGGTTTGAGACTTCCTGAGAAATCTGGAATCTCTACTCTGAGACCACCATCCCAATTTCGTTCACGCTCACGCACTGGAGGATTAACTCGGTCTCGATTTTGGGGACCTTCTTGTTCTCGGTTGTTGTTGTTCGGGTTTAATTGTTCCATGAGTGTGGTGATAAGTTGGGTTTGATTGTTATCCATTCGCTCGAGTAGTGCTGTTTGGTTTTGTTGCATTCGTTCAAGGATGGCGAGAAGGTTAGGGTCGGCCATGAAGGTTGGTGTTGCTTGTAATAGGGGGAAATAGTGTGGGGTTTGTCGATGGAGGTGAATTTGGCGGTTGTCGAAGATACAACTTCACGAAAGTGCGAAGGTGGTTGTCGAACCTCGCTCTGATACCAATTGACGCAAGGCGGTCCCGATACTATCTTGCCCGATAAGCTCAAGTACTCGGTTTTATGGTAATAGAGAAGAGTAAAGAGTCACAAAGAGCACAATCAAACAAACACAATTTCTATTCAATAATCAACGTCCCTCATAACAGGGGGTTTCCATACATATTTAAAGGAAAAAACGAAATTAAAGCTAACATAGGAATTGCTAACTAATGAATGCTATTTTTTTAGTAAACCAACAAAGTTTTAATTTTTATCAAGTCCCATGCGTGCATGGTCAAAGAAATAAAAACTTGATTGTTTCAAGACTCCTAGAAGACCTCCCATTCATGCATCCAGTAACTAATTTAATTGCTTCTTTGAAGTCCGCCAATGACTCTTTGATTTCCACCATCTAGTCAACATAATAAAACTGTTCAATTAATTTGAAGACAGCCCCTATGCCAATTAATTATATGGTTCATATTTCAAGTTGCACATATAAATCCTTGATCGGCTTGGATTTGGTGTGGCCATCGTCCGTATCTGAGTCTGAATCGGTTACGACCTCGGTACGCACTGCGTCAAATTGTATACTAATTTAGATCAATAGATATGTACCAGTAGCAAATGCTATTATCCAATCTTAGGTACAAACAGGGGTGTCAAAGGATTAGGGCTAGGCAAAATTGCTCAAACTCGTAACTCGTTCATAACTCGCCCATTTATAGCTCGCTTTAACTCGCTCATTTACAACTTGAGTCAGTTCCAACTCAGGATGTGTTTACATGTTAAATTTATAAATTTTCGAATCACTTTAGCATAAAGTCAAACATTCAAAAAAGAATCAGCCTTTAGTCTAATGCAAATCTCTGTTGGGAGGTCGTGGGTTTGAAATTCAGATAGAGGGTTCTTTGTAAAATGAAACTTGATAGGTTTGATCTCTATCGACCTTTCGATATAAAAAAAAAATAATAATATTAGTTTATTTTGAGATCACTATATAATGCAATCGTGTTGGCCATGTTTTGTTATTAGTAGAGAAAAAAGAATAACATTTGAAGTAGTTGTATATTGTTGTTTTATTTATAAAAAAGAATTCAACTACAGCATGTGCCCAACCAAGAGCCATCATGGTTGATCCATAATTTTCGGTAATGACACCATGTTTGACAGCGTAATATCAATTATCAATTGCTCATATCAAACATCTCAGACGTTGACTTTTATAGACAATTTTTTGCACGTCGAATTATGCAGTATATGTGAAATGAGTTGTTACACGAAATATATTAGGAAGAAAAAACAGATCAGCTGCATCAATCCTGTTTGAAATGATCAACAGAATATCCTATATATGTTTCTCTCACATTGGCAAATTGTTTAAAATTAAAAAAATGATATCTCACATTGACACGAAATATCACATTGGTACGTACGGTGAATTCTTTTATTTTTAAAAATAATTTAATATTTAAAACTTAATTTGTATTTTATTGATATTTGTGAAGAATAAATCTTATATGAATTTTATATTACACTATTATTATTATTATTATCGGATAATGAAATGATAACAATTAAAAAATGAATAATAATAACATAATATAATTATTTTATTATTATTTGCAAATAGACTATCAAAACTCATTCATTTCACACATACAATCACATTTATAATATAAAAATAAAAATACAAATGTACAATCAATTCCATCTAATTTTTTTTTATCAAAACAAGAAAATTCAAAAAATTAATATCTTTTTTTGTTTAGTTCTTTAACTAAAAGACAAGACAAACAAATAAAAGTAAATTTAAAATCCTACTAAAACAGGAGCTAAATTTAAAATCCTACTAAAAACAAGAGGCATACATTTTCATCATTATTTGCAATAAGTACATCACTAATTATTATTTGTCTTAGCAAATGTTAGGTACAAATTAAAGCTAGCTTCTACTGCCGTTGGACTTAATTAGAGTTAATCAAGAACCCTTCTCGCTGTGCTAAATTCATACTCTGATAGAATCGTCGAGATGGGAGTACCTAGAACATCTCATACTAAACTAGACATAGCTTAATACTTTGAAGCATTACACTTCCATAACATTAAAGATGTCGAAGCAATCATCAACCGTGCCTGGAATGTTACGTTCTTGTAGATACACATCTTGCTCTGATTTCTCGGGTTTGCTGGTAAGAGATTTCTGAACATGCATTATAAGACCATGTATTTTTGTGTATTTTGACGACCTTTGTGACTCATTTTGGTGTTTTGATAATTAATAATTCTTCTGCAAGAATAATTTTCAGGAATAAGTTTGTGGAGTGATAATTCAAGAATAATTTTTTTAAACAAACTTACGTAAAAACTGTTTAAATCTTCTGTCTGTTTGAAGAGTTGCTAAAAATAAATAGTACTAGAATCATGCTATGAGTATAGAAGATTGTAACTCTTACATAGTCTAAGAAATAAGAATGATGTTGTATTAGTTTCTCATGACTATGATATTAATCTAATGTTATCTCAGACTTGCAAATCTTTTATTGATTTTTTTGTAAGATATATATGAATATAAGAAAGCAATATTGTCTTGGCATCCTTTAATTTGTTAGAGCGCAAGAAACTTTTATTGTTTTTTCTTAGAAAAAGACCAAGAAGGGTGGAATAAAATTTGAAGTTGTATATATGGTTTTATTTATAAAAAATGTCAACTATACAGCATGTGCTCACCCATGAATTATGATCCATAGTTCTCGGGAACTCATCATGTTTGACAGCGTAAACAGAAAAAAATTATTATTAATAATAATAATAATAATAATAATAATAAACATAATAATAATAATAATAATAATAGTAATAATAATAGTAGTAGTAATAATAATAATAATAATAATAGTAACAGCTGGGCCGACTATGAGATAATTCATCAGGAATCTGTCACGATCTGCGACGGTAAAAAGTGACTATTGCTGAGATATCAATAGTAGTATCCGCGACCATACTGACAGTAAAAAGCACTTTTACCCTTACGGATAGTAACTGATTCTTGTATATATATCAGACTATGAGATACCTTTCATTGTTAGACTAACTTAAACTTCATTCACATTTTACTATATATGTCAAATAGAACTTATAAATAATACTATTTTCTATTTTGACCAACTTGTGTTATTAAATATTTCAATCTAAATATTAATGCCATTTGACTAACGGTAGAAGCTTTAAGCCGTTAAGATAGCTAATTAAAGATTGAAACGTAGCGTTTAAGTCTAGATAAAATTGTTACAAACGAAGCATTCAGTGGAAATCAGATCAAGTGGACAAGAGACGACTACAGATTGTCTGCATTGCTCTCTGTCTAGCAAGCTGTGTAGATTCAACTATTACACCCGAAAATAAATCTGCTGTGATTCTCGGAGAATCACAGACCCTGCAATCCGATCTCAACTGTTGATCTTTCTCGAGATGCGTGCATGAAAATTTACTTTTCTGAAAACGTTTCCGAGATCCGTGCACAGAAAAGTTTGAACCGTTGATCTCGGAATTTCAGGATCATGCGATCCCTCTCGGAATCGCAGCAGATTCAGACTCATTACACCCGGATCCAGTCAACGCATCCAAAGTCTAATTAGAAGCAACTAAGCCTATCTTATGAAATAAAATTTAGTATTATTTTTGTATTTTATAATTTTAATAATAAATATATTTTATATAAAATATAATTATACTATTGTAATTTATTCAGCGCTTTAAATCACAATTTTTTAGTTTCTACTGTAAAGTCGGAAAAGATTCCGTATTTTTTTTTTTTCATTTGTCTTCTCACAAAAGACAAGAAGGTAGAGCAACATTTAAAGGCTAAGAGTTGTATATTATGAAAAAATTTCATAAAATAATTCAAGAACAGCCTGTGTACAACCCATGAGCAATGAATCACAGCGTAATATCAAACAAATCAGTGTTGACTTTTTATTCAAAACTTTTTGTACGCTCAATTATGTAGTATATGTGAAATGAGTTGTTACAGAAATCTAATGGGTAGGAAAAACCCACTTGAGAGTAGGTCCGATGGGCATCGGACCCTCTGATTCGATGGGTTTAATTACCGGGATTTGCTTTAAGATTCGTGCAGAATGCTTTAAAATTCGTGCGTATCTGTTTCAATTTTCGTGCGTCCAAATCTTAAATTAGATCGGATGGTCATCATGCTCGTTGAACCTAAAAATAGATCCGATGGGCATCGGACCTAGTCCGTTCTCGGAAAAACCAGAGCTGCATCAACTCCAGTTTGGAATGATGCGTAGAATATCTTCCTATGTTTGTCACATTGGCACGTTGGGAACCAGCCATTAAATTATGAACAAAAGCACGAGCTCCCGAACTAAATGGATCCATCCTTCATTTATGCTTAAAAAACACACAATTCCCAACCCTAGTTTTAAATTTAATAAACGCACAAAGTTATAGAAGGTGATCCGGTCCGGTCCATTCATGGTATAAAAAAATGGGTTGGGCCCAGCGAGGAATTCTTGGGTCTTTATTAATTTATAAATGAATTACATTTAGATTGGGCCCAGTGTGGATTTCCATTCTAGTTTGGACTTTAGCATGCTGTCTGTATATTTGAATTGCAACACTGGGTTTTGGGTTTTGGATTTTGGAACAATGCTAGCCGAATTTCTGTTTGGATTTGTGCTACATTGATCCTTTGATGACAATCAGAAAACTACATCTAAAATGAGAAATATAAAAAACACAGGTTTCATTAGTATGTATTATATATATATATAGGAGGGATCAAGTTACAACAAATTTGAGTTACAACAAAGTTACAACAACCATTTTTTTCATTTTCAAAGTCCAAATCGTCGATCCAAACCGTTCAACATGATCTCCACAATAAAATTGGCTTGCAGATCAAATTTTACATTTTTTTAATTTTTTTACTATTTATTAAGTATTTTACAAAAATACTCATATTCAGACCATTGAATTTTGTACCCATCTTAATAAATAGTAAAAAAATTAAAAAAAATGTTGTAAAATTAATGTGATCATAATAATAAAACTTATATAACTATAGTACAAACAAAATATTATCATATATAATTTTATTTCATCAATTATCCTCTAACGAATACGAAATAGGTCTTATCCATATCCTTATCCGATAACTGAACATTATATGTTAAATTAACAAAAACAATTCTTACTCAATCATACCCGTTTTATCAAAAAGTTTCAATCACACCCTTGGTAAAACACCAAACACTGAAAGCAAAACTTTGTAGATAATTCCCTCTTAAATAATAAATTACGGTCAATATGAGAGACAGATCATATAAATAATTAATCAGACAATGAGATATATATCTTTCTTTTTTAGACTAACTTAAAAACTTCAACCACATTTTAGTATGTAAAATACAACTTATAAATGCTAATACTATTTCACATTTTGCCCAAATTGTGCCATTAAATATTTTAGTCTTAACTATTATCAATTGCCATTTGACTAAATACAAGATGTAAGCCCTTGAGATAGTTAAAGATTGAAACGTACGTAGCGTTAAGACTAGATATATAAAAATTGTTACAAACCAGGCCATCGCTTAATACTTAAACTAGAATTCGGATCACTGTTCAGTCTTAAAATGATCTACACAAATCTACTGCAACCTAAATCTTACTAATAGATAACGGCCTGATCAAGAGATCTAAACTAAGCAAACAAAAGGAACACATTCTCTGGAAATATGAAACTATCAAATCTCCCGACACAACTATTCATAACATCGGAGGGGAGATAATTTGGGAAATTTTAGAGTGAAATCAGCATATAAGTTGTGAGGAGGGTTCAAATACCTTCATTTTTTGTGCCTCCACCATGCCTCCATTTTTAAAAACTTTAATAACTCAAAATTTAAAACTTCAAAGTCAAAATAAAACCGTTGGATATGATCTACATTATTTTACCTATGTGCTCATAAAAAATTATCACATTTCAATTTTGTTTTTATGTGAATCAATAAGTTGAAAAATCAACGGCTAGAAATTATCCACATTAGTACATTTTGTACAAGCCCTTGATGACAACCAAAATAAAATTGAAATGTCATAATTTTTTACACGTGCATAGATAAAATGATGTAGATCATATCCAACAGTTTTATTTTGACTTTTAAGTTTTAAATTTTGAGTTATTAAAGTTTTTAAAAATGGAGGCATGGTGGAGGCATGAAAAATGGAGGCATTTGAACCCTCATAAGTTGTTAACGCAGGGACCAGTTATTAAATCAAGGTTAAAAGTAATTTGGAAACTCAATGCTCCACCACGAATGAAGATCTTTACTTGGTTAATGCTACAAAATAAAATTTTAACAACGGACAATCTAGCCAAGAGAGGATGGAACATGCCAAGCATATGTACTATGCAGAAGCGATGGTGAATCGGTTGCTCACTTATTTGCAGACTGTAATTTTACTCTATCAATAAAACAATGAAGTGTTCAACAATTTCGCAATTCAGATAGACAGACATATGGACTACAAGAAACTGCTGACAGAAAAAGGAGTCTCTAAGAAGGCAAGAGAAATCACTATCATCACAAACTTTATTATCTGGCGAGAAAGATGTACAATAATTTTTAGAGAAGTCAGCAAACGTACCGCAGTCCGTACTGATAGAAGAAATACAATCAGAATGGCGCTTCTTGAATTAGGAAGGAAGAAAAAAAAAAAAAGAGAGAGACATAAATTCTAATTTTGTTTTTGTTTTCTAATTTTCATGATCTTTGTTTGTTTTTTGTTTGTTTCGTTTTTATCTTCTTATATTAAGCTCACGACTTCTGAGCTTTGTTTGCTTTAGTTCAAAGCATATATATATAACGAGGAGGGTTTCAATACCTCATCATACCTTACATTTTATATCTTCGTGTTTAAAGTCCAAACTGTTGATCCGAACCGCTCAACATGATATTCATATCAAAATATGTTTGGAGACCAAATTTTATAATTTTTGGAAAAAAATTACTATTTTTTTAGATAGGTACAAAATTACTATTTTTGAACGGTCCAGCAACAATGATTTTGTACTTATCTTAAAAAATAGCAAATTGTTTTTCAAAAATTATAAAATTTCATTACCAAGCATATTTTAGTGTGGATATCATGTTGAGCGGTTCAGATCGGCAATTTGGACTTTGAAAGCGAAAATATAAAATATGAGACATGATGAGATATGAAAGACATAAGGTATTGGAGCCCTCCTCATATATATATAAATATGTACACTGAACATGTTGTGAAAACTTACCGATTGGACAAATAAAAATTAGTATTACAAAAAAAAATGCTCAGAATTAGAGAGAAAATGTAGAGATAAGTACCAAAGAGGAGAGGACGCTTGTCTTCTCTATGGCTCTTTCTCCAAATGCTGAGGATTCGAATTAGAAAACTAAGGAGATTTGTAGAGGTTAATGGTCAAAGTGGACAGATCCTCTGCTACGCATTCAAAGTCTCTCTGTGTAGCGAGCTGTATATTGGACTGTTACACGTCGAGGCAGAAAAGGTCCCATAAAATTTTCTTTATTATTTTTCATTTTCCATAAAATTTATCCTCTATCTTCGGTTCAATATTGAAAAACTTTGGGCAAAACATGATTTGAGTAAAGCAATTACACGTTGGTGGAAATCTAAATACAAACACATATAGTATTTTGAACCATTATACTAGGAGGAATTTCACGTATACCCCTCAAAAACTTTAAAATTACATATTTCCCCCTCTAAATTTTGAAATTACATATATCCCCCTCTAAACTTGAAAAACTCACAAATTTACCTATTTTATTGTCTTTTATATTAAAACTCATTCTAAATTTATATACCCATTTTACCATTTATTAAAAGCATAAAATGCCCATCATACTCAAATTTGAATCTGAAGGGTTCCCCTACCGTCCGATCCGCGCGCATTGCATTAATATCTGTGCACATTCTTAATATCCGTGCATGTTTGCTTCAAGATTTGTGCTGATCTAGCATGCACGGATCTTGAAAGCAATTTTGACCCCACAAATCGCATTAAGATTTGTGTACGTTGCTTCAATATCCGTGTGAGTTCACTTTAAGATTTGTGCTGATCTTGCACGCACAGATCTTAAAGCAATTCAGACGGTAGATGAACCCTTCAAATTCAAATTTGAGTTTGATGGGTTTTTATGTTTTTAATAAAAGGAAAATGGGTATTTTATAAATTTCGAATGAGTTTTAATATAGAAAACAATAAATGGGTAAATTTGTGAGTTTTTGAAGTTTAGAGGGGGAAATACGTAATTTCAAAGTTTAGAAGGGGAAGTACGTAATTTTGAAGTTTTTTAGAGGTATACGTGAAATTCCTCCATTATACTAATATATATATATTTGAGGAGGGATCCGATTACAACACTTTCGAGTTACCACAAAGTTACCACAACAATTGTTTTCATTTTCAAAGTCCAAATCATCGATCCAAACCGTTCAACATGATCTCCACAATCAAATGTGCTTGCAGATCAAATTTTCCTTTTTTTTGAATTTTTTTACTATTTATTAAGATGGGTACAAAATTCAATGGTCTGAATTTGACTAGTTTTTGTAAAATACTTAATAAATAGTAAAAAAATTCAAAAAAATGCAAAATTTGATCTGCAAGCACATTTTATTGTGGAGATCATGTTGAACGGTTTGGATTGACGATTTGGACTTTGAAAATGAAAAAAATAGTTGTGGTAACTCAAAAGCGTTGTAATCAGATCCCTCCTCTATATATTTTTATAATTAAGTAGAACTAGCATCATAAATTCTTGATAAGCTTAACTTCAAGACATATTGAATATATTTCAAATGACTAACTCAAACTATTGAAACCAATCTACTTTAAAAGTGATATGTTTACATGTCAAATTAATAAATTTTCGAATGCATTTAGTATATAGTCAAGCATTCAAAGAACCAACATTTTGTCCAGTAGCAAAGAACAACTCTCTGTTGAGAAGTCATCGGTTCGAAATTCAGAATGAGAGTTTTTTATAGATAATAAAATGAAACTTCGTATGCTAGATATATCTTTCGATATGCAAAAAATTAAAAAGAACAATCAATCAATTAAACAATGACGGAAAATAATCTCATTAAAATATTAGATGCCAACTCAATCAATTAATAAATTAAACAATTAAACTCAATTAAACAATCAATGAATTTTTTAGTTGCCAACTTAATATTTTAAAATTCTGACCTTACCAGCATTTATTAAAAAGTTTCAAATCTACCATCCACGTAGATTGAACCTGGTTCTGCGCAGATTCAATCTGTGTGGAACCTACTTTTTATTATTTTTTATTTTTGGAAAATGGTTCTGCCTAGTTTCAATCTGCGTGGAACCAATTTTTTATTACTTTTTATTTTGAAAAATGGTTCTGCGCAGATTAAATATGCATGGAACTATTTTTTTTTTTAAATAGTAAATTCACGGGCCGTGATATAGACTGACAAAAATAAATATAAAAAACCTACATATATTAGTACTTAATTTTAATATTATGGTTATTGTCAAATTAAATATACTGATGAATAATTAATGATTTCTAGTTGAAATAAAAGTCAATTATAAAATTGCTGAGGATAAAAAACTTCAAGTGAAGTTTTGAGGTCCACAACGTTGTTTTTCTCAATTTTTATTCAAATCGTAGTTTTCAAGTAAAAATTATGGTTGTTTAAAGTTTAGAAACAATGCATCGATGAATCATTACAAAAACATCAATTGCGCAAAACCATTTTCTAGGGTTCTGTGTAGATTTTGAATTTTGAGAATAGCGATATTAAGATGAAAGATGGTAAAATGAGAGTTTTGAAATATTAAGATGGTAACTATAAAAACTTCGGAATATTAGTTTATTTTGAGATCTATTTACAGATTGAGTATATATAAGAATGCAATCTTGTCTGGCCATGTTTTGTTAGTCTTAGAGACGGAAGAAACTTTTATTCTTATTTTCTTAGAAAAAGACGAAGAAGGGTGGAATAGCATTTGAAGGAGTTGTATATTATGGTTTTAATATTCTTTTTCTTTAAAGGCATGAAGTATGATGGAGTTGTATATATATACTATTGTTTTATTTATAAAAAAAAAATCAACTACAGCCTGTGCCCAACCAAGAGCCATCATAAATGATTCATATATAGTTCTCGGTAATTAATGACATGTTTGACAGCGTAATATCAATTGCTAATTAATATATCAAACGGATGAGACGTTGACATTTTATGGACAATTTTTAGTACTTCGAATTAATTATTGCAGTATATGTGAAATGAGTTGTTACAGGAAATATATTAGGTGGAAAAAACAGATTAGCTGCATCAATCCTGTTTGAAATTATCCACAGAATATCCCCTATGTTGCTCACATTGGCACGTCGTATCAAATTAAAAAAAAAAAGATATCTCACGTTGACACGAAATGTTAAACTGGCACGTCGAAATATTTTATTATCAAATATATGATATTTAAAAGATAATTTAATTTGTATTTCATTTTCATTTGTTGAGAATCTCCATTTCTCCATTCTTATATTCAGCACGTAGATGTTCTGATCCGCCAACGACTGTGATTAAAAGATGAAATTTCGGATTAAATATTAGTCCTCCAATCAAATAGTCTATCTTCTTTTGATTCGAAGTCTAAATTTATTTAAACACGTACTCACCACATGCAAATTATATTATCTTTCTGATTGATCCTGATTTCTTTCCATTTTTTAAATTTTGTTTAAGAATTTTTTTTTAATTGGTCATGTTTCCATTGTTATTTGTCATTTAATTTGTCATTTTGTATGAGATTTTTGTATGAAAATATGTCAAAAAAAGATAAAAAAAAAACATGTTTGGTTAAATGTTTGGTTAGCCACTTATTGGCAAATTAATAAGACATCATTCAACACAATAGAGGATAGACATGGAAGGAATACACCTAGATAGTCTCCTTTAGCCTCCAATGCACCGTTTCCACCCTTGAGAGTAAATTTTGACTTTCTCTTTACCTGAGATGAAAATCTCATACCTTTCTTTTTCGTGTTGTAAAAAAGTTAATTTCAAATATATTTATTTTCTTACATGTATACAAGGCAAAGCAATAAAGACTAAAAAAAACAAGCTTTTATTTGGCACACTACACTCAAAGAAACAACACAAGTAAAAACTGACTCACAGGAAAACAATCAAATACAATAGTTACAGAATTTCACATCTTCACACAAAACCAAATTTGAAGCAGGCTTAATTAATCCACCTCACCTCGGTGCTCCGGCGCTGATTTCAAGAACTGAACTATATTGGGTAGTATTAAAACCAGATGACTCTGACACAGAGGGAAATTTGACGAGCATGCTTTCCATCTGATCTTCTTGATCAATTTGCTGACCTGAGGAGCTGTTATGGAACCTCACTAACTTCTGTAATTCATCAACAACTTGCTCCATTGTCGGCCTATCGTCTCCTTTTGGGCTCAGACACTGCAGAGCAATCTGACAAATTTCTTCAAGAACCTTCATAACATTCTCATCGTTAGTTACGATTTCCACATCCAACATCTCACGATGCTCATTTTTCCTTGCTTTTGAAATAAAAGATGTAGCCAAGGGCTGCTTTTCTCCCTTTTCATCAATATAAACCGCCTCCTTCCTAGTCAGGATCTCCAACATTACTACACCAAAGCTATATACATCACTTTTCTTTGTTATTATCTCCGTGTAAAAGCACTCAGGGTCTACATACCCATGTGAAAAATGGACAAGCTGAACAATTTCGTCTACGGGCACAGCACTTGAAGCTCCAAAATCGGACACCTTCGCAGTGAAGTTAGCATCTAGTAGTATATTAGCGGACTTCACATCACCATGAATGATAGATCGGGTGAGAGAAGAGTGCAGATGATCTAGAGCCACTGCCGAATCCAGAGCAATTTTTAGTCGAGTACCCAAGGAAATTGACATTCTACTGCTCTTTCTATGTAGAAAATAAAAAAGTGTACCATTGGGGACAAACTCATAGACCAACATTGGAATTTTATCCTCTAAACAACAACCCAATAATCTAACTATATTCTTGTGGTTTATATCAGAAAGAAGAATGATTTCATTCACAAATTCTCCTCTATTTGTTTCTTCAACTTCTTTTGCTTTCTTTATGGCCACAACCTGACTATTTTCTAATAATCCCTTGTACACATTCCCCTGGCCTCCCCTGCCTAAAACAACATCGTCACTGTAATTATTAGTCGCATTTTCTAGTTGTTTTTTACTGAACACGTGGAGGTGGTTGTCCATCATTTGATAGTATTTTTCATACTCTTTTTTTTCCTTCATATGCCTTTTATGTTGTAGGTACCAAACCACCAGGCAACATAATCCCAGGATAGCAGCAACACCAAGTATAGAAGCTGCAAATTCAAACAAAAGATTACAAACATGACAAAGCTTGTAACGTAAGTATTAATTGTATATTTTATTATCATTACAACTAATAACAATAATCACCAAAATAATAGTACTTAGAACAAGAATAATAATTGTAATATTCACTAAAAAAAACAATAATAATAGTACTGAGAACAACAACCGTACAAAAAACAGAACCTTAAAAAAAACCAATACAAAAAACAGACGGAATAGTTATATTCATTAAACTACAATAATTCATTTTGTCCATGAGGGTAAAAGTGCTTAAGAACGTCGTATATCCTCGTTGATACTACCATTGGTAATAGCGATACCCGTGGAAATTGCCATCTTTGTCAGCTTACCCTTGGCAATAGTCATTATTTACCCTCATGGATAAAACAAATTCTTGTAATTATATATTCACTTCATTACTCCGAATTTTGTTTTTGACACTTCATTCCTCCGAATTTTGACATACAACAATAAAAAAAAAACCTTGTGTGGTTTCCCTTTAAGCATAACTATTTGTGAAAAATAACTCCATAGGTATGGTTTATAGAAAAGCCATGCTGATTGTTTCAATAATTTTAGCTCGCTGTACACAAAATGTGTAGATTATCTATAGAGACTATGTTCAGTTTAAACAATTTAAAAGCTGATTTTTACTCTTCAATGAAAAATAATACTTACCAATAGCCACTCGAGCAGGATAGGAAAATTTCTCTGCATCCTTGGTGCAATTTGCAATTGTGGCATTGCCATTAGTGCCTTTCCTGCAAGAACACTCGTAGCTTCCATTTGTATTTTGGCAATTTCCGTAGCAAGGATATTTGTCCGGAAATTTGCATTCATCAATATCTGTTCAGCACCAACAAGAAAAAAAATTAGAAAACGATCTTTAATTTAAGAAGATTAATTAGAATAATTACTGATATATAACTTCTACAACCTTAATTAATTTTACACACTTTCTTAAACTCTAAAAAAGTACCTGTCAGAGGCTAAAGAACAAAGGAAAAGGTAGTTTGACCTTCATATGAGTTAATCAGGTTAGTATGGTAGGCAATACCAATAAAAGGTCACAATGAAAGTCTCTGGGTTTAGCTATATGATTATACAGATTTGGACAAGCATAATTGTACATAGACAAGCATATACGATTATACGGCTGACATGATCTATCCCTAGTAAGTTAATTACCTGTGCATCCATTAGGGATATAGGGATTGCCCTCGTATCCTTGCAAGCATTTGCAGATGTATCCCTCACCATTGGTAGTGTTATCACATCCACTGTAATTGCTTTGACATGCCGGTTTAGTGCTGCTCTCTTTATTGGATGCTAGGCATGTGCCGTTATTTCGGATAGCCCAATCAAGCACAACTGGTAACATTTCCTTGTTCTTCTCAGAGAATTTAAACCCTTGTAGGTCCTGGACAGTGAAGTTGTACCAGTCTTCCTGCACCAGCGCAGCGTAACTGCATGGGTTGAACTTCCAGGCGTTGTTTCTGTTGAAACCCCAGTCCACTTCGTAGTAGTTGAGCCCATGTGGAATGGCAGTCTGGCAACAACCGAACCCATTGCATGGACCACCGTCACCAGTCGTTTTGTTGAGGCTCTCACAGTAGGACATACAGCCAGACATGTAAGAATCGTTACCTTGGTCGCCAGAAATATATGCAAAGGTGTAGCAGCCAATTACAGTGAACTTGTTGCGTCTTTGGGAGAAGAGAAATGGTTTTAATGATTTGATGCCAATAGATGGATAGGTTACATTGACGCCACTTTTTTTCGTCTTGTTATTATAGCAATCATGGCCAATGTAATTGAGGACTCGTGTTTCCGCACTAGTTATGTTGATGTCTAACACCTCGATATTTCTACCCAAGATTGCTTTCGGGGGATTAAAGGAGTTGTTGCATGTAAGATTAAATCCATCCCGGTAACAGCCAGGAAGGGTGCCAAATGGGTAGGGTATGGTGACGTTCCCGCATTTGTCTGGGCAACCAGGCAATGCTGAGGCGACTGCGGTAGTTGGCAATATTAATAGGCATGTCAGTGCTAGGTAGAGAAAGAACTGCACTTTGATCAGAGGAAAGGCCATAGGTTCTCTGGCTCTCAGACACATGAAGGGTTAGTAACAGGGCAATAAAAGTTGATGAAGGTCTTCTGTCTACAAGGCTATTTATATGGGCTCTAACCCTTTGACCTTTGAGATAATTACAAATGTTGAAATGCTGAAATGATACTGAAACTTGTAAAGAGTTGTAATTTTCAAATGCATATAAAAAAGACAACATAACCGGTGCCAACGTAGGAACATACAATATTTTACTGCCAAATGTTTCTTTATTATCTAATTGTACAAATTATCAATTGGAATTGTCATGAAATCATATTTTTTTAATTAAAGGCGTCAGCAGAATTAGTCATGGAGACTCATCAAAGTCATATAACCAGTTGCTCTCTCTCATTATGTCTGTTATATTTTGACATATCTTGTTTACATTTGACTAAGCCTCCAGAGGGAGCTTTTGCAGCAACAAAACAAGTGCACATTAACTAATCAGGACAGAAACTAATCATATGAAATGGATGAGTCATCGATCTTTTACTGGGTTACACTCTTGTCTTTAGGTTTTAACCTATTATCTAATGGCTCGCCTTAGATAAATAATGACATAATTTAATATATTAGTGATATATTTCTTCTGAAATGGAGGAAGAAAAAAAAAACTAAAATTTCACTATAAAGAACAAAGAAAAAAGAACAAAGATGGTCCTATATGTATTAAGTATTAACTACATTAAAATATTTGGTTTTCTATTTTTTCTTAAATTGCATGAAAACAAAGAGATAATTTGGCACACCGTTTTGAAATTGTTTCTCGTATTGCCAGTTATTGCTGATTGCACGTAGTTTATTATGATATTTTATTGGGTTAAACATAAACCTCCAGAACAAAATACATGTCAATCACGATGGAGAGTTTCCAAGTAATTAATTATTCGTTATTTGAAATATTCAAATTTATTATAAAAATCAATTTATTTGTTTTTTCCTATTAAAAATTATTTAGAATATTTCATTGTAGTCTTCTTCAATAATTGTTAAGTTTTAAATCATATTGTACCAAAGTTCAAATGGACCATGTATCAGGTCCAAAGTTCAAAGTTAAAAGTTCATCTCCAGTAGTTAATGGTTACGTATCAACTGAAGCGGGTCATGACTTAAGCAATGGAGCCTCCTCTTGTGCCCCTCATATAGTTTCTACTATAATCTGACCTGGCAAATCCTTAACATAAAATGGCACCAAAAGTGTAGGTTTGAACAAAGATTCATTCATGGTTCTGAAAATCGGAATCAGAATCGGAATCGGTCACTTGACCATGGAATCAGAATCGGATAAATTTGCCGGAATCGGCTGAATCAAATCGGGAACTAAGATTTTTTCGGTAGAAACTTGTTTTGTGCTAAAAAAATAGGAAAAAAATAGTATTATTTTATAGTTAACAGTTTAAATATTAATAACACTCATAATAATTAAATTCGGATGGATAACAATTAAATTTGAAGTGTAATTACTTAAAATATTAAAATTATTTAATTTTAATATAAAATAGACTACTAGGTAGAGAAAGAACCGAGCTTCTATGCACACACACACGTAACAAAGGTTAGTAACTTCCTAATAAAAAGGGATGAAGCTCTTTTGTCTATAAGGCAATTTATATGGGTTCTAACCCATTTGACCTTTAAAATAATTAATTGCATGATGATATTTGCATGTTATAATTTTCAAAATGTATGAACAAAATAATTATATTTGAAATCTTATGAATACTAACAAGTGATAATTAAGGATAATTTATGATATTTATTCACAATAATTTATAGAAGTGAAATCTCCTGCACGTACTTTAGAGGAGTAACAATTTATGGCTTCATCCTAAGGAATCTAGAATTTATTCTTTTAGAGGTCAAAATTCATTGACTCTTTAAGGTCATATAGTCAGATTATTGAGCTGTTGTTAAGAGGTTAAAGTTCCAATGTTGTTCTATTTAGTTGTATTATACTATATTCCATATAAAAATTTTAACCTCTAAACAACAGTCCAAACATACCATATTTTACAACAATATGTTTTTTTATTATATTTATTTGTAACAAATGTCAAATGGCAATTGTAATTACATCTATTTGTAAGTCATATAACCTGTTGTCATATAATGGATCATGCAGACTCTTAAAAGTCATATAACCTGTTGTCTTCACTAATTATGATCTTATGATCTATTTAGTTTGCATTTGACTAAGCCTCCAGAGGTAGCTGTATATCAACAAAACAATCGCTTATTAACCTCAGGACAGCAACCTATGAGTCTTACTTTGAACCAGCAAAACATTTACATTACTCGTATGAAATGGTGACTAGCTCTCTTTCTCTATATGGGATTAATTAATCTTTTCGATCTTTTCTCTGCAGATTGAATATTACATAAATTAATGTGGTTTTCTTCTGAAATGAAGGAAGATTATAAACTAAAATTTCATTAAAGCAAAGAATCACAAAAGTCCAAAATAATAATAGTTTGACCTCTTTCAGCCGGCCCAATATTATTTATTAAGTAATATTGTAAATTTTAACTATGGCAGGTCAATTCGAATGTTCTTGTGACTTGCCACACTAGCTTTCATTAAAATTAGCACACAGAAAGTACTATGAATTTTAACAAAACACTTCATAATATTCAGTATATTTTTTCTGTCAGAAATTTTGCCATGTCGGAGAGAGGCGAGACAAATATCGTCGGAGAGGGGCGAGCGTGGGGGGGGGGGGGGGAGAATATTAATATTTGGCGGGAGAACGAAACATTTGGTGGGCACAACGATGGAAAGAAAGAATCGGAGAGAGAATGAGAAAGGGAATATATAAGGGTATAATGGTCTTTGGAATCTCAAATATTATATTTAATTACTTTTACAATTTTTAGGGGGAAATATGATATTATAAAATTTTGAGGAAGAAATGCGTAATATTGATGCTTTTGAGGGGGATATATACATGAAATTCTCCCTTAAATATACTAGAGATCCTCAAGTCATGTTTTGATATGAGAGTAGTGGTTATAATTGTTCAATTTTTTTATTTTTCAATTTAAAACAGTGATATGAAATTAGTGATATAAAATGATGAGGTAAATTTTTCAATTTTAAACATATATGTATAAACTATTGAGGTTATAAGTGTTCCTCATAGTTTAGAAAATTGGTCAAGTTCTACTTGACTTGGCCGATTTCAGCTGCAATCAGCAGCCCCCGCTCTAATTATTAGACGAGTGTCTCATTTGGCAACATTTTGGATGAGAAATGATCGAATTGTGGCATCAGATGATTATATCAAGTATAATATAGTTTTAACTGATTTTTACCGGTTTTGACGGAGTTTGTGAAACAACTAAAAATTGAAAAGAAGTAATTTTATTGAGAATGCTTAAGGATTTTAATTTGAGTTGAAATGTCAAAGCTTTGTTCATAGAAGGACATGTATCGTAGAGTTCGTATCTACCATTTTTTTAAAAGAAAATATAACTTTACTATACTAATTCGGACCGTACTATGTAAAATGAACGAATCAGATCGATACGATTTAAAATTCAGCAGAACAAATATATAGAGCTCTATTTTTCCTATAAGAAAAGTAGAAAATACAGCTCATATACTGTCTCTCGGAAGAACATATGTTTTATTTGGTAATTAGACTGGACTTGGCGCATTTTATCACTTGGGAAAATAGTTTTATATCTGTTTACCATATATGTAACCAGTTTTGTCATTTTGTTTTCCCCTCAAAAAATTCTGCGACATCGTTCTTTCTAGATCTAGCACAAAGTAAACTCTTGTTTGAATATTTATTTTGTTAAATTTTCAAATGTTAGGATCCTGGCTTAAATCATTTTTTCTTAAGGACGTCAATTGAATTAGTCATGGAGAATTGATCAGGCATACTCTTAAAAGTCATATAACTTGTTCCCATCACTGATTGAGACTTTCAAATAAAACAATTAATTTCCTAAGTGTTATAAAATAAAGATAAACAAACAATAAACAAGATAGAGAGAACACAAGATGACAATCTCTTTATTCATATATTTCTCATGTGTACAATACAATATTACAATGCCTCTATTTATAGGCCATAAGTTGTAAATGAAAAGTCATTACAATAATAAATAAGAAAATAAATTCCAAATAGTAGTGGGATATGAATTCCAATAGTAGTGGGGTAGTGGAGAAGTGAATGAGGATTATTGGGAGTTACAAAATGAATGGACCATCCACTATCATATTCATAACACTCCCCCTTGGATGTCCATTTCATAAGAATATGCCTCATTAAAACCTTACTAGGAAAAACCCTATGGGATAAAAACCTAGTGAAGGAAAAAGAGTACAATATTCCTTTTAATACACAACTACAACCTTACCAGGAAAACCCAGTGGGAAAAACCATGGTTAAGGAAAAATATAGTGCATATTAACTCCCCCTCATTACAACATCAATCAAGATCTTTAAGTCGACGAACTCCAATATTACGAACTAGCTTTTCAAATATTACAATAGGAGCGCCTTAGTGAATTAATCTGCTAGATTTTCACTTGAACGAATTTGTTGAATAATAATAACATTATCATCTTGGAGATCATGTGTGAAAAAGAACTTTAATGAAATATATTTTGTTCTATCTCCTTTAATGTATCATTTCTTTAATTGAGTAATACATACAATATTATCTTAATATATGATCTTCAGGATCATTTCTCCAGAAGACAAACTATATGCCTGACGAATGTGTTGATTACATATATTAACCAAACATATTCTCGGTTGCTTAGTGTCTTGCTAAAATTTCTCAGAGTTAGCGAAGTATATATTTAATTTCATTCCAATGTCTTCGCATAGGAGAAGAACTATATCTTGCTGATAAATTTACAGCAAATGATATATTATATCTTGCATGTCCAGCAAGATACATAAATGTTACTATTGCACTAAGATATGGTACTTCAGGACCAAATAGTTCTTCATCACTTTCTCAAGGTCTAAAAAGATCTTTATGCACATCTAATGATCTTACAACTATCATAATGCTTAATGAATGTGATTTATACATATAAAATCGTTTCAACACTCTTTCAACATAATTTTCTTGATGCACAAATATATCATTTTTTAAATGTTCAATATGCATTCCAAAGCAAACCTTTGTCCGTCCACGATCTTTTATCTCAAATTCTTTCATTAAACAATTTAGTGCTTTTGAAAGCTCTTCCAGAGTTCCAATGATATTTAGATCATCAACAAAAACTGCAATTATAACAAAATAATTTCCATATCTTTTCATGGACAGATCGTATCATTATTATATCCATATTCACTTAGACGATTATACCATATGCGTCCAAATTTCTTTAATCCAAATTTAATTGAATAATGTTCTCGAGAACCTAAATTACATGCTTCAGGCATCTTAAATCCTTCAGGGATTTTCATATATATATATATCATTACCAAGCGAGCCATATAAATAGACTGTAAAAACATCCATTAGGCGAAAATCAAGTCATTCATGGACTGCCAGACTAATTACGTACAGAAAAATTGTTGCATCCACCACAGATGAGTATATCCCAAAATTTCACCTTTCCTATTTTATTTTCGCATAAATATTCATTTATATCCTACTCGTTTTACACCTTCAGGTATTGGAACTATAGGCCAAAAAACTTTTCGTTTTTCGAGAGAGTTTAACTCTGCCTCAATTGCACCTTTCCATTTTAGCCAATCATTTCTTTGTCGACATTCTTTAATAGACTTCGAGTCATGATCCTCATTATTCATTATATTTAGCGCTATATTATATGCAAATATCATTGATATCAATTTTATCTCGGTTCCATTTTATTCCATTCATAATATAATTTATCGAGATCTCTTTATTTTCATGAATTTTAGATACCTGAGTTTCTGCTGGAACTCCAATATTACTTATAATTTGATTCTCTTCTAGAGTTTTATCTGAAATTATCATATCCTCGACTTGACCATTTTCATTCTTTGCTCCTTTTCTTTTTCGAGGATTTTTATCTTTGGAACCGATTGGTCTTCCACGCTTCATGCGTGTTATAATTTTATTAGTCTGTCCAACAGGGACATCGACTTTAATTGGAGCATTAGCAGCTGGTACATGTGATTTGGTCACTTTCTTTGTAAATGCGTCTGGCGATTAATTAACTAATCTTTCCAAATGAATTATCTTTTAAACATCTAGTTCACATTATTTATGAGGATCTAAATTAGACAATGATAATTCATTCCAACTAATATATTTTCCCAGCTGATTGTTTTTCTCCCCCTAAGGTTGGGAATATTAATTCATCAAAATGATAATCGGCAAAACTAGCCGTAAATAAATCTATCATCAATGGTTCTAAATACTTTATTACATATGAAGATTCAAATTCAATATAAATTTCCAACTTTCTTTGATGTCCCATTTTAGTGCGTTGTGGTGGAGCAATTATAACATATATCGCACATTCAAAAATTTTATATGGGAAATATTAGGTATGTGACCAAAAACCAATTATAAAGGGGAAGTTTTATAATAGTTTGTTGGCATGATGCGAATTAATGTTGTTGCATGCAAAATAACAAGTTCTCATTTTTGTGTATGAACATAAGCTACATGATGTACAACATCAATTCTAATAGACATGCATTGTCTAAGAAATAAATTCATCAACATTGTCTAGACGTATTTTCTTAATTGAATAATCATAAAATTATGCTCTTAATCAAATCAATTGAGCAAATAATCTTGCAAACGTCAAGTTGCGAGTTGATAATGTGACCATACTATTGATGCATCAATTATAACCATAAAATATATAAATGGTTCACATGGTGGATATATTGATCTACAAATATCATCTTGTATACGTTCTAGAAATGAAATCAACAAATAAAAATTCATAAGATTAAAGAATCTTCTGGTTCTTTAATGAATGTCCACATTAATTATCTATTATTTTTCGCATCATTATTGATCCGGAATGGCCCAACCGGTCATGCCAAACTATGAACATATTTTTATTTGTAAACTTCAGGTTTACAATCACATGTGCTTCAATTGTACTAATATATGTATAGTACAATTTGGAGGAAAACATAAGTAATTTTTCTAATATGCATTTTTTTTTTATGTGAGATTAAGCAAATTTTCTAATATAAATATTCAACAATTTATTCATTGATTGTCTCAACTTGATATCTATTTCAGCAGATATCTTTAAAACTTAACAAATTTCTTGGAGACTTAGAATAATATAATACATCATCAATATAAACTTGTGTTCCTCCATATAACAATAAGATAGCTCTTCTGGAGCCTTCAATCAACAATTGCAATTAATAAAAAAAAAATAACACCACAATAACAAAAATAATAATAACAATTGTAATTACTCTTTTTTTTTTCTTACCCCCATCAATTCCAAGGAATAAATTTAGAATAGAAAAAAAAAATTATAAATAAAAGTTCAAATTATAAATAATAACAAATCAGTGACAAGTTGGTACTGCCCTTGTAGGTGACACAGTTCTGTGAACTACTTAATAATAGAATATGCCTCAAATCACTGTAGGTGATGTTCATAAAATTAATTTAGGTGCTTTGATCAGCAATGTATTGATTATTTGTTTCTTAACCTTTGGATAGAAAATATCTCTGTTTTTATTTACGAGTTTTCATTAATTTGTTTTTCATAAACCAAACTGAAAAGGGAAAAAGACACAGACTTGAAAAATTGAGTATCTTTTATATCCTAAAAGTTGTAATATAAATATCTAATATTTAATCTGCATATTTATACATTTAATGCTAAACTATTTCCAAACAAAAATAAAAATATCCTTTTTTCGATTAAAACAAAAGTTACTTATTTTCCACTTCTGGTGGAATTATTATTTTGTTCAACCATAAAAAAAAAATTATATTTCTTGAAACTTCTTCAAGAAAATTTAATTATTAGACTAAAAAGTAATATGAACATATAAATTTAGCGCATCCTATCATTTTTGTTTCTTGAAATCTTCTTCAGGAAAACCTTCTTAATATCTTTTGAAATCTTCTTCGAGAAGATTAAATTATTGAAAAAAATAATAATATGAACATCATATAAATCTTCTTCAAGAAGATTTCTTAAAATCTTCTCATATTAATTTGTGTACATCATATATCTTCTTCAGAAAGATTTCTTTAAATCTTCTTCCAGAAAATTAAATTATAAAAAAATTGCATTTGATATAAAATTGAATTTGATATAAATTGCATGCATGACAGGCATCTCCACTGTATTAGATACGGGGTTCTTTCTCAGGACAGGGGAGTGAATTAACAAGGGAGCATGGCAAAATTAATACGGTCTGCAAGGAAGGGTGATATGTGGTTTTCCAAAACTTATGGAATTAGGGTCGCTATTTTCTCTTTTACTATCTTTTGTTTTATGTAAATCTCGGTAGTTGGCAATTCGGTTATTTTCTTTTCTTTGGGTGTTTTATCTTTTAGGTAGGATTCCGGGTTTTTGATTAATTTCGGAATTTAGTTTACAATTATTTCCTTTTCTTATGTAATGGGCCCAATTCCATGAAAGTTTCAATAAATATATGCCTACGGGCTTCAACTAAAAAAAAAACTTTATGAATAAAATATGTCACAAATTTATCTTTCGGTTTTTGGCTTCGGGCCATATATTCAACTATCTCAATTTTATGAATAAAATATGCCACGAATTTTTCTTTATGTTATGACTTCAGGTCAATTGACAAAACTTTATGATCACATTGGGCTTTAATAATTGAACCTTAAAATTGAGCTTCGGACCAATTGATAAATTACTAAAATAGCTTCAGGCTAATTGATAAAATTGAGAATTTATTATTAAAAAAATGGCTAGATGTCATTTTGAAAACATAACATTAACTTTGATACACATTATTCATATGGCTTCAGGCCATTATATTAACATAATTTATACTAAGATGACTTCGGGTCATAATTTATGTTTAATACAAAATAATGTAAAAGAATAACATAATATAAAACAGAATATTATCATAATATATTATAAAATATAACATAATTAAAATATCAAAAATTTACCTTGAATCTTCAACTAGTAGAGCTCTCGTGCTGATAACGTGTTATAAAATAAAGATAAACAAACAATAAACAAGATAGAGAGAACACAAGATGACAATCTCTTTATTCATATATTTCTCATGTGTACAATACAATATTACAATGCCTCTATTTATAGGCCATAAGTTGTAAATGAAAAGTCATTACAATAATAAATAAGAAAATAAATTCCAAATAGTAGTGGGATATGAATTCCAATAGTAGTGGGGTAGTGGAGAAGTGAATGAGGATTATTGGGAGTTACAAAATGAATGGACCATCCACTATCATATTCATAACACTAAGAATATAATTTAATTTTGTGTCTCGTTTAATAAGACATATTTATTTAGCCCTTGACTAAGTTTCTGGAGGGACAGTTCTATAGCAACAAAACATGCTTTAACTGGTCAGCACTGGAAATTGTCTCTTAAGTTAAAAACCAGCAAAACAAATATTACTTGTATATATGAAATGAATGAGTTATCCTTAATCAAATCATGATAATGTATATATAAGGTTTCTATAATCTTTACGCTATCTGCTCTATAGATTGAATTGATTAATTTCATAAATTAGTGAGGTATTTTCTTATTAATATATTGATTAAAAATAAAAGACTCACAGAAGTCTAAAATAGATTGACCTTTTTTTCCAAACCCAGTAGCCCAAAATGGGCCTTATATGCTTCCAAAGTTTTGTTCGGTGTAAGCCCATAATATAATTAATTGTTGCATCTTACTTTTCAAAGTTTAACAATCCAAATGCCGACAGGAACTCTCTTTTTTTACATTACAGGACATTCGTAAAATTTAGAATTTTATTATGAGACATAAATTAAGGCCCAATTTGGGTATAAATTAAATGTAATCATACTATTGTTTTCAATTAGGGAAGTTCTAAGGAACGCAATGCATGGTATTATGTGTCTGCAATATCAGGTCTTATTGGAAGAAACGAATTATAGTAAGTACATGTGACTCCCTTTATGTGAGCTCTATTGGGTTATCGGACTATAGACCCAATTCACCGCCCAGGCATAGTGCCACGGTGAAGAGAGTAATAGAGACAAATTATGGCCTTTTTGAAAAGCCCAATTTCTTTTCACAACATCTGTGGCCTTCCACTTCTATTGCATATGTTAGGATAGTGGCATAATACCTCTTGTTATGCTCCTAGATTTGTTATGTGGGTAAGTAGCCCGACTTTTTTTTTAGTTCAAGCTATTTCAACATTTAATATCGACAAGCAATTCTCCATTTATGTTATGATATTTGACACCGAGAGTACTATCTTTGTCATTAGACCAAAGACTGCTTATGTTCGCTCTTCAAATAAAGTTATTAGTGGCAACACATCAATTAATATTTTGAGAGGTATAATAAGGGGCGTCTATTCTTTTTTTCTTTTAGCTTTTCTCATGAGTAAGGTTTATTCCGTCAATGTATGAAAAGGGTCTCTTTGTTCCTTTTCTTTTATTTAAGATTGTGATACAGATGTTCCTGGATAGTGCATTCATCTGTCATCAAAGAAATAAGTGTGAAAGAGTCACACAAAAATAATTAGTTGAAGGAACCACCCTCTCACCATCTTTAATTTATGTATAAGTGGTGTTATTTTTTAGTGTTAATTCGAGGTGATAGATGAAGAAATGTAAACAATACAAAAAGAGGAATGTAAGACATAACATAAAGAATATGAGAAACTTTTTTTTTTTGAGAAAAAATAAGGATCAAAGTCCTTATTTGAATTTATTGAATTGTTGAAAAAGTTTGTAGGCTTCGTTACAGAAACCTTTTACAAGAAAGATATAAAATTGTTCAATGTACATTGAACATAAAAAAAGAAAACTAGTGTAAAACAAGACTTTGTTAAAAAATAAAACTCATCTATCTTGAACACTACCCCTGTAGCCATGACCATTGATCAATAACCTCTTGCGTGAGTTGATGAACTTCTTTGCATTCTTCTCTAAAAATTCTTGAGCATCTCTCTCTCCAGCACACAAACATAGCTATCAAAATTATCTCTTTTGACTTAGCTTGGCCTCCTTTTTCAAGAATCCAGTGGTGAGCTTGTATTTTCTGAAAAATTGAGCTCCATTTTCTTTCTGGTAGAGCAAAACAGATTGACAAGTATTCATATACTTTCATGGTAAATCTACACTCAGAGAACATGTGCTGGACATTCTCGTTGGCTCTTCTACACAGGAAGCACATGCTTGGTAAGCTCCAACCTCGTTTTGCCAAGTTATCAGCAGTTAAGATTTTATCATAAAACATTAACCAGGCAAACACCTTCATTCTTGGTGGTACTTGAAGTTTCCACACTCTATGAATCTGAACATTAAGCCTTGGCTGATCCTTCAGACCTTGATAAGCAGACTTGACAGTAAAAGATTTTGATGCCTCTCTATTCCAAATGGCAGCATCCAGACCCATTGTCAGAGATGGTCGGTTCCCTAAAATTCCACTTAATTTGTTGAACTGAGATCTACCTTGATTGATATCCATTATGGATTCAATATGAGAGAACGCATTTGAAATTTGACCCTGGAAGTATATCTGAAACATCTGCTGGACAGAAATGCCCTTGTCTATTGCTCCATCAAATAATAATGGCAATTCATTTTTTAATATTCCTTGCCCCCAGTTGTGGTACCAGAATTGTGTCCTTTCACCATTTTGTAATTCCCTTTGCATAGAACTCTCACAAAAGATTATAATCCTCTTAAGAACCTGAGTAAAAAATCTGCATTCTGGTAAATCGCTGTCCCGATTAAAAGTGTGAGTTGCCTGAATTATTGACTTCCATAAACTTGGTTCAGATTTCTGCCAATACCAGTACCACTTGGCAAGAAGAGCATCATTGAATTTCTGTATATCAATTATGCCTAAACCGCCAAATATCTTTGGTCTACAAATTAAGTCCCAATTTGCCAGAGCCATTCCTTTTCTTTCTTCATTGACATTCTTCCAAAGAAAATTTCTCCTGACTTTGTCGATCTCTTGTATTACCCATTCTGGTAATTTGAAAATTGACATGAAATAGGTAGGAATAGATGACAATACTGCATTGATTAAGATCAACCTTCCCGCAATTGATAACTGTTTAGAAGCCCATCCTTGTAACCTTTTACTAAACTTCTGTAGCAATGGGAGATAAGCCATCTTAGGTAACTTTTTGTTTGAAAGGGGAAGACCCAGGTATGTAAAAGGAAAAACACCTCTTTTACATCCTAGCACATCTAGCAATTGTTGTTCCTGAGATAGTGTACTTTCTGTCAAAATGAGCTCCGATTTATTCATACTGACTGCCAAACCCGAAATCTTGTGAAAAGTGGTGAGCAAGATCTTGAGTGCCTGTATTTGCCCCAATTCTGGTTTGACAAAAAATAAGGAATCATCTGCATAAAACAAACAAGACCTCATGTTGTCAAACGGTAGTTTCCAAGAACCATTGTGAACCAGTTTTTCCATCCATCTTGGTAGAAAATCCATTGCTAATATGAATAGTAATGGAGATATTGGGTCTCCTTGCCTGACCCCCCTCTTCAGATCAATTTTCTTACCAAGTAGACCATCAATGATTATCTGTGATGATCCTTTTAATACACAATTTTGTATCCAGTCTACCCATTTTCTTGGAAATCCAAGATGAATCATAACCTTTTGAATAAACTCCCAACTGACAGTGTCAAACGCTTTATGAATATCTGCCTTGAAGAGTGCTATTGGAATTTTGGAGTCTTTAGCACACTGAACCACATGTTGTGCATATAGAAAGCCCTCTGCTATTTGCCTTCCCTTTACAAAGCCAGTCTGACTGTCACTTACAATATTAGGAATAATGGGTTGTAATCTGTTGGCTAAGATCTTTGACATAATCTTCTGAATCCCATGTACCAAACTGATTGGTCTAAAGTCCTGAGGCAATTTCGCATCTTCTTTCTTTGGAATCAGCACTATGTAAGAAGTGTTGAGTTTTTCCAATGTTAAACCATCCTCTAATGTTCTTGTTATGACTCTGTGCAGATCTGGCAACAATTCATCTTTGAATTCTCTGTAAAATTCACCCGTAAACCCGTCAGGTCCTGGGCTTTTGTTGGATGGCCAATCATGTATAACCTTTATTATTTCTTCCTGTGAAACTGGTTGTATTAGTTCCTGTGTAACCGTATTGATGTCATATAGGTTGCTCCAGTTTAGTCGTGGTAATTGCTCTGATTGAGTTCCCATGAGCTCTTGATAAAATTTCCAAAAAATATCAGCCTTGCCTTTTTGCGATCTGACCATCATTCCCTGATGTTCTAGCGCAGGGATATTATTTCCTCTTTTCTTTGCAGATGCCAGTGAATGGAAGTATCTGGTATTACGATCTCCTTTGTTTTCCCAACGTATCTTAGCTCTTTGTCGCCAAATTTCCTCCTCCAGTAAAGACAGTTCCACATATCTTCTTTTAAGTTTAATATGAAGCCATTTTTCCAATGCTGTAATTGGTCTATTCTCTTCCACTTTTCCCAACCAATCTATGAAGTCCCTACAGACTATGATTTGGGATTTAATCAGCCCAATTTTTTTATTGGTCCAGTCTTTGATCTCCTTCTGAAGTTTACCAAACTTATCATGAAGTTCATCTGGCCTTTGCACGCTCCCAAGTTCCAACCACTTTTCTTTGACAAAGCTTTTGAATTGAGATGAATGCAACCAAGCATTTTCGAATCTGAAAAAAACAGATTTTTTGAAGCCAGTGCTAACTGTGAAGAGTATAGGAGAGTGATCCGAAGAAGTATTAGCAATTGCTTCTTGTTTTGAATTTGGAAATTTGAGACTCCAACTTAGTGAAATTAAGAATCGATCTAGTCTGGCCATTGTTGGCATGAACCTTGAATTCGACCATGTATAATTTTTGCCCCTTAATGGCAGATTGACCAACTGAAGATCCAATAACAAATCTGAAAACTTGGCTGACTCCCTCCAGTTGTCAGTGTTCAGATTAGTTCTATCACCTTGCAGGAGGGTTACATTAAAGTCCCCACAAATTACCCATGGCATGTCATCCTGTGGTTGCTCTTGTTGAAGCTCAGTGAAGAAATCCCTTCTCAAGGATGCTGTTGTAGGTCCATATACAACAGAAATTTTAAAATCTTCTCCTCTTGATGTAAGAACTGCTGACAGGATATACCTTTTCTTGATACATTGCTGCATTGTAAATTTCGTATGATTCCATGCCAATAACATCCCTCCTCTTGTTCCCTCAGCATCTAATGTTGAAAAACCACCCATTGTTCTTCCACAAGTTTGTACTACTAATGAAGCATTCATATCTCCTAACTTAGTCTCTTGCAAACCGACAATATCCGGTTTTTCCAGTAAAATAGATTGTCTAACTGCCAATCTCTTGTCCTTCTCATTCAGACCTCTTACATTCCAAGAGATAATTTTAAGCTTTAAATTAACTTCCATTAATAATAGACTGACTTCTTATAGAAAGGTAGTTTCATACAACCCTCAATAACACCTTTGAAACCTACCTCGCGCATCCCCCACAGATATATGCTCTTAATAGAAACCCACTTCTCCAAACTACATTTCCCCCTCTTACTTCTTGAAAAAAACATACTAAACAGAAAAGCCCTAAACAATGGGCAACAAAACCACTTTTTAGATATCATAAAAAACTTAAAAACACTTCTGTAACTTCACTTCTGTCAGAAAACTTCAGGCATGCACAACCTGTGCCACTTCATCTTCTATAGCTCCAGATACTTCCACCCCTGCTAGCTGAACCATCAGTTTGGCCTGATCCATACTCAGAGGATTGAGAGACTCTTTGTAGTCTAATTTTACTGGTTTCGGTTTTGACCCTTTCTTCTTATATGTCCTCTTACCAGAATTGTATTTCAACCTTTCTTCTGAATATTTCTCACTCAGCCTCTTACTGCGACGCATGGTCTGACTCTCCTCTTTCTCCTTATGGATAACCAAGTTCTCAAAGCCTGGTGGAGGACCAAAGGCCTCAACCTGATTCTGAACAGTTCCTTCTTGCTCCTCTACTTTCTCGAACAATTCTGCTTGCATAGCCGTGGTATCACCCCCCTGCCCTTTCTTACCAATTTGGTTTGCTATGGTACCGTTTCCTATCATTTCCTCTTCCAATTCATTAATTTCAGTTATGACACAAGTCTTTTGTTGTTCTGAAATTCCTTTTCCTAGACCAGAACCGTCCCCCTTCTCCATATTACCGAAAGGTACATCTGAGTTATCTTTATCGAAAGAAAGCATGAAATGGCCTTTGACTGATTTCCCTTTAAAAGACATCTCCACTACCCCTGTCTTAGTGACATTTCCATTAATAGCAGATTGCTCTATTACCTTTTTAAAGGCAATCAGTTCAGCTGAGTCAGAAGCATGATTACCAGGTTGAGCCAATACCAATGTACCTTGGCTTGGAGTTTGCTGGTCTTGTATGTTGATGATCTTAGGGGCTGCCTCATTTGCATTGTTCACCTGCAGGATACCTGCTTGGAGTAGTGCATTACGCAAATTGTTAACCCAGTTTGATCCTTCACTTGAGCTAATTCGGTCTTGCCCATGCTCCCTTTCTCCCCTTCGAGCACTCCCACGATGTGCTTCTGGTATTGTTTGATTTTGTCTTCCCCTACTGCCTTCTCCACGATGTAAACTCCTACCTCGGGGTCTCCTCTCTGTTCCCCCCGAGTGGTGGGAATGGTAAGGCCCTTGATTGCTTAACCAGCCATCCAAAACAACCCTTACATCCTTCCTTTGTGGATTGACCCTGAGCTTGAGATTGAAAGGTACATCTTCTGCCTTTTTGCAGGCTACAAGCATAGTAAGGTACTCATAGTTTCCATTTGTGAAATAGGGTGCTGTACGCAGTGGGTAGCCAAAGCCCGAGACTAGAGTCATCATATCTATTCTGTTCCAGTGTTGAAGAGGCAAGCCATAAATCTTAATGCGAGCCCTTCCACCCATAGGGTCAAATGCCATCTGCAGTTCTGGAGAATATGGGTGTAGAGCTATCTCGATGTTGTTGCCAATGTAAAATGAGGCTCTATCAATTGCTGCCCGCGCCATGGTTTCTGTGGGGAACATGAGCAGCACATCACCGAAGTCCTCATCAATGGTATAGACTCGGAAATCCTCAGGATCTCTTTGAAAGTGCCTGGCCATGCAAGCTGCGATTCTGTGATGAAGATACGGATCTGAACCTCCAGGACCTGCAAAGATAAAAGCTGACCTTTCCAGGAACATGTTAGCAGGGCTGAGTTGCTCCCTAGGTGCTATGTAGACATTGAGAAATTGAGGTCTGAGTTGCCATAAATCGACAGGTTCATTCATGGGCATGGTTAACCAGTCCCTTGGCACATCCATGTTGTTGGACTTGCGAGAAGATGATCCTTTGAGTGGATTGGTTTTCTTAAAAGTAGAGTGAGAGTGGATAGGAGCAGGTTTGGGGGATGGCTTGGATTGAGTAGAAGGGTTGCCCTTCTTATAGGAATTAAAATTTCTGCTTGTGTCTTTTGGATTGCCCTTGAATCTGGAAGGACAATCTCGTATGATGTGGCCAGGAGTGTTGCAGTAAAGGCATCTTCTTGAATTCTGACATACAGCCTGTATATGACCTTTCAAGAGGCACTTGAAGCATTTTTGCTGTTGCCTAAGCTTAGTTGCATGAATACTTAATTTTGTCCATTGAATATTGCCCCGTTGAGGCGCCTTAGATCTGAAGTTGGATCGTTTCCTCCTAGTAACCAGAGTCCAGCCTTGTTGCTCCTCTTTATTACTTGCAATTTCTAAGTTGGAAAGCACCTCATTCCTAGAAAGTGTTGAATGCTGTCCTTTTGAAGCTTGACCGTCAGTTGCCCTTTGAGAATTAATATTCTTTATGACTTGTTGATCTGATTCAATGTCCTTCTCAAGTGATTTTTCAGAAAAACGAAGAATAGGAAAGCTCCCTATTAGTAGAAATCGATCGCCTTCCAAAGTAGCTCCTTGATGTGTCGCAACTACCGTAGGAATGTCCCGTAAGCTGGCTTGCCCTTCCCCTCCATGAGCTCCTTGTCTTACAGCAAGAGGTATTGAGACCATTCTCGATGATGGTGAAGATCCCTTGAAGATCGCCTGTTTTCGCCGCTGCCGTCGCCTAGGGTTTTCGTCGCCTAGGGTTTCCGCCGCCGTCACCTTGAAGATCGCCTGTTTTCGCCGCCGCCGTCACCTTGAAGATCGCCTGTTTTCGCCGCTGCCGTCGCCTAGGGTTTTTTTTCAAACTCGTCCAAAGATCTTCTCCTCTCAATATGAGAAACTTTTGGAATGAGGCTATGGTGTTTTGCAAAGCACACCTATCTAGTGTGCTTTGATACATCAATTGTTTGATGTGCTTTGATTATCCTCCAGCACACATCTTAACACAAATCAACACATGGTGTATCCAATATGTCGTAGTTCCTTGATATTGTCCTCTCAGGTTTATCCAATATGTCTTTTTAAATATTAAGATAATTGATTTTCACTTGTCCTTAAATTGCATTATGTTGGTGAAGTACACTGATAATTTGACATCTGGCTATAATATTATTGCTCGTAGTTCCTTGATATTGTGGATTACACATATATAGGTAATGATATTTTACTGGATTTGATATAAACCTATAGAACAAAATACATCACAATCAGGATGGAGAGTTTCCAATTACCTTATTTATTCGTTATATGAAATATTCAAATTTAATTAACAAAATGTTTTTCTATTATTATTAATTGTAATAAATGTCAACTGGGAATTATGATTACATCATATTTTTTAGGACAAGCAGAAATTGTCATGGATAACGGGTAAGCCGAGTCTTAAGAGTCACATAACCGCGGTTGTAGCATGGACTGTGTCATCCAAAATTTGACATGGTTAATTTGCACTTGAATAAGCTCCTAGAGGAATAAAAAAATCATAAAAATCTAAAATAGTAATAGTTTGACATCATTTTAGCTGAACCTGTATTCCTTTTGTTGAAAATTAATTCAAATTGATTAGAGCATGTACAAATCATTTTTTACCAGCATAAAACTGCATGGGTTATGTTAGGCATTGGTTATTTTAAGCATAGTTATTTTAGGACTAGTTAGCGTAGTGGTTAGCTATTTTAGCATGTTGTGTAGTGGGTGCTTAATTTAGGCAAGTTGTGGGTGTTTATTTTAGGAACATTGTATTGCTTTAAATACTGCAGAACTCTATGTAATTGAGTAAGAGAGAAAGGAAATAAAGCGTTGTTTCTGTTCAGAAAAATATTATTCTCTCTTCAATCTTTTGCATACTGGCACAAAGCAGTGCAGTATTGCTGAGTTTATTTCCAAAAAAATGGTATCAGAGCCGATGGAATAGCAGAGTCGATTCGTAATTGATTGTAGAGTCGATTGGTGGGCAACTTGGAAGAATTGCAGCAGCAACAACCGCTAAAGGAGCATTGAGAACCTTGAAGACGGCATTTCAGGGAAGTTCGCGAGTTGTGGCCATCAAACGGCAAAGCCTATGTGGAGATCTTGAGACGCTGCATATGAAAATAGAAGAATCAATGCAGATTTTTCTTTCAAGAGTCACATCCGTTGTCAACAAAATTCGAGCATATGGAGACAACATGTTAGAGCAAACCATGGTGGCAAAGGTGCTGAGAAGCGTAGCACTAAAGTTTGATCACGTGGTGGAAACAATTGAAGAATCAAAGGATCTTTCAACTTATTCCATTGATGAACTAATGGGTTCACTGCAGACCCATATAGCGAAGTCCATATCAGAGGAGAAAGGTGATAAAAGGGCGTTCTATAGAAAGGGGGCGTCCTCTCTAGGCAAAGGTGGATGTGGCCATTGTAGATTTGGCAAATTCTTGTTTCAGCACGGCATAAAAGATGTCAAGTGCTTCCACTGCAAAAGATATGGGTATGTGTAAGACGATTGTTTCAGAAAACAAAGGGAAGAACAGCAAGCATGCTATGAAGAAGAAAAGAGAGAGCAACCCACGCTTTTCATGGCGTATGAAAAAGGTGGAAGGCAAAAATCCACAACCTTTGAAGAAGCAGCAGGAAATGAAACATGGCATCAAGCATTGCAAGAAGAATTGGTAGGAGCAGGAACAATGGAAATCAAGCGTGCAAGTTCTGAAGAACAAAAGGCTGACATTCTGCTGAAGGCATTGGCAAGAGAAAAGTTTGAAGAATTCAGAATCAAACCTGGTATAATCAATTTTGAATTAAGGGGGAGTGTTGAAAATTAATTCAAATTGATTAGAGCATGTACGAATCAGTTTTTACCAGCATAAAAAACTGCATGGGTTATGTTAGGCATTGGTTATTTTAAGCATAGTTATTTTAGGACTAGTTAGCGTAGTGGTTAGCTATTTTTAGCATGTTGTGTAGTGGGTGCTTAATTTAGGTAAGTTGTGGGTGTTTATTTTAGGAACATTGTATTGCTTTAAATACTGCAGAACTCTATGTAATTGAGTAAGAGAGAAAGGAAATAAAGCGTTGTTTCTGTTCAGAAAAATATTATTCTCTCTTCAATCTTTTGCATACTGGCACAAAGCAGTGCAGTATTGCAGAGTTTATTTCCAACACCTTTACCAAACCCAGTTACTGAAAATGATATATTATATATTAAATAACATTATGAACTTCAACTATAACATTAATTCAATTTTCTATTGTCCATTGCTTTCGTAGAAATAAAAAATGTAATAGACGAAATTTGTTTTTTCGACTGTAAATTGTTTTAAATGATGCTAATACAGCTGTCCTCAGATTTTCTTTAACAGGATATAATTATAAATTGAGAGAGACAGTCAGCAAAGTGGAAGTAGGCAGGAAGTGGAAGTAAGCGACGCAATCAAAATCTCTCTGTCTCTCCATTATTATATTTAAATTTTTTTTTCTATAATAAAAGAATTAAGAAACATAAATCATATTTCTCTGTTTATTTCCCTCAACTTGGAGGAGGAATTTGATGTACTGGTTGGTCTTTTTTTTTGGAATATAAGTCTTCTGCTCTAAAATATATTACCTAAGTGAATACGAGACGATTTGGGATGCAAAACTTAGGGATGGATAAACAATCAATTCTTCATAGAAAAATGTCAATTATTTTAGAGCAGTCGTTACTTGATCCAATGGATATAATTCCTAAACTTATCCCGAATCAATATATTTAATTTTCTGAAATTTTAGATGTTATGTTGTTTATAATTTGCAGCTTTACACCAACAGATTAATGGGCCTTAATAATATGTTGCCGAAAATTGGTTTGGCTTATAGGCCCCGCATTATTAGTGGTTAGTCTCTTCCTCTTCGACCACTTTCTGCTATCGGTTAGTGGTAGTGTACCGATAGAAGAGATTTGGCTTATTATAGTAGTATTATTATCCTAACAGATATGATTAAATTTTCTGATATTAGTTCATAAATTACTACCTATATAAGCAAAACAAAGTTGTTCTTTTGGTTGTGTTTTGAACCGTTAGAATATAGAGACTTTAATTTCGCACCTCTTCACAGGATCAAGGTCATTAATTTTCACACAGCTCCCTGTCTAATCAAATATATACTAAGTAGTTATGATAAAAATAATGCAAATTTTGGTGGAAGATAGAGAGACATGTTTAACACAAAGTTCTGAAGTTTTCCTATTCAAACTATATTTTCTCTCTCGTACTAATTCAAAATGACTCTACAATCATATATAGACACTAAATGGCGTCCTAAGCACTACATAGAATTCCGAATTTCAGTTTTCAGAAGTTCCAAGAGAAACTTAGAAGAGGCAAGGAACTTCTAGGACCCTCTTCATAAATTATTCTTTGAACTACACATATTCCTAATAATTAAGTTTATAATTTTACAAGTGTATGTCTGAGGAAGAAAATTTTGTAATACATCTCTTTACCTGTGATGAAAATCTGGTTCCTTCCATTGTTGTGTTATAAAAAAAAAGATAATTTCCAATATATTTCTTTCTTACATGTATACATGTCACAGAACCAAACATTACAATAAAAGAGCGGAAAACTTCTATTGGGCACAGTATGCTCAATAAACAACACAGTAACAACAGATTTGAGAAAACAATCAAATAAAATAGTTACAGAATTTCATATTCATACAAAACCAAATTTGAAGCAGGTTTCATTAATCCACCTCACCTCGGTGCTCCGGCACTGATTTCGAGGACTGCACTATATTGGGTACTATTAGGACCGGATACATCTGATATAGAGGGAAATTTTTCGAGTAAGCTCTCGATCTGATCTTCTTGATCAACTTGCTGACCTGGGGAGCTGTTATGGAACCTCACTAACTTCTGTAATTCCTCCACAACTTGACTCATTGTCGGCCTATCTTCTCCTTTTGGGCTCAGACACTGCAGAGCTATCTCACAAATTTCTTGAAGAACCTCCATAACATTCTCCTCATTAGTAACTATTTCCACATCCAACATCTCACGATGCTCATTTTTCTTTGCTTTTGAAAGAAAAGATATAGCCAATGACTGCTTTTCCCCCTTTTCATCTATATAAACTGCCTCCTTCCTAGTCAGGAGCTCCAACATTACTACCCCAAAGCTATATACATCACTTTTCTTTGTTATTATCTCTGTGTACAAGCACTCAGGGTCTACATACCCATGTGAAAAATGGACAATCTCAACAATTTCATTTACTGGCACAACACTTGAAGCTCCAAAATCAGACACCTTTGCAGTGTAGTCAGCATCTAGTAGTATATTAGCGGACTTAACATCACCATGAATGATAGAGCGAGTGATAGAAGAGTGCAGATGATCTAGAGCCACTGCTGAATCGAGAGCAATTTTTAGCCGAGTACCCAAGGAAATTGACCTTCTACTGCTGTTTCTATGAAGAAACTCAAAAAGTGTCCCGTTGGGAACAAACTCATAGACCAACATTGGAATTTTAACCTCTAAACAACAGCCCAATAATCTAACTATGTTCTTGTGGTTTATTTGTGAAAGAAGAATGATTTCATTCACAAATTCTGCTCTTTGGGTTTCTTCAACTTCCTTTGCTTTCTTTATGGCCACAACCTGGTTATTTTCTAATAATCCCTGGTACACATTACCTTGGCCACCCCTGCCTATTACATGATCATCATTATAATTATCAGTCGCATTTTCTATTTGCTTTTTACTGAACACGCGGAGGTGGTTGTCCATCATCTGATAGTATCTGTTGTACTCTTCTTTTTCCTTCATGTGCCTTTTATGTTGTTGATACCAAACTAGAACGAAACATACTCCCAGTAATACAGCAATACCAAGTATACAAGCTGCATTCATGCATGAAAAATATGAATACATTACTTGGCTGAGTAAAAAAAAATTTTAATTTATTATTATTATTATTATTATTATTATTATTATTATTATTATTATTATAGTTATCATTATCTTCATCATTATTATTATTATTATTATACTAGTACTACTAATATGAATTTAAAAATTATTGTTGACATTGTTGTATATAATAATTGTATCATTTTATCATTTTTTATCAAAAACTTGCAATTTTATACAGCAACTACCAAAACATAACTTAACTCAAATAGTGAAGTTCTTTTTTTTGTTTCTATCCTTGCAAAGCCAACATGGATATTTCAGTTTTTTCGAGGAAAGTAGATAATATTTTACAATTGATACCTTAATACTCAAAATTTATTAAAATCATTTCCTGGAGGTCAATACCGTTAAATTATAAACTTAATTAATAGGGATATGCATGGTTAAAAGAATCATTATGGAGAGAGTTCTAGAAATTTTTTTGGCGCCACTAAATGTCTCTTAGAACTTCCGAAAACTACAATTCGGAATTCTATTTAATTCTTCGGAAAAACTTGGTGTAATTCTTAGGTCTATTTACGTATGTCGAGTCATTTTGTAATTGTATGAGAGAGAGAATATAGTTTTCATAGCGAAATTACTGAATTTTAGTTGAAGTAGTCTCTCTTCACTACCCAAAAATTTAAATTATTTATAGCAAAATGGTATCAGAGGCATGACAAATTCCGCTGAGGCATCATTAGGACAAGTTTCATTACCGCACATTAAAAAAAACTATCATAATTGGAGTATACATAATGGAGGCCTTGCTCGGTGCACAAGAAGTGTTTTAAAAAATAGGTGAAGCAGTGGCTTAAAAAGTCAAAAACACCAAATGAGATGCTAAAAGATTGTGAAAAGGAAATGTCAAAGTTGCAGTTGATGCCCACGGATCAGGTGCAGCCGGGTAAGGAAAAAAGGGTGCAGGAGATGCATGAAAGGTGCCTATTAATGGATGAATATTATTATTAGAAAGTTTGGTTTTCGAAGCTGAATCAAATACTTACAAATAATAACCACTCGAGCAGGTAAAGGAAAATTGTCGGTGCAATTTTTAATTGTGGCATTGCCTCTTGTTCCTTTCCTGCAAGAACACTCGTAGCTTCCCTCTGTATTTGTGCAATTTCCATGGCAGGGATATATATCCGGAAATTTGCACTCATCAATATCTGTTCAGCGCCAACCATAGTAAAAATTACAAGCTTAATTAGAACCACTGATATAATTTATACAAGCTTAATTAATTTAACATGCTTTCTTAAAGAGTAAAAAGTTACCTAGGCATCCGCCTGGAATGTAGGGATTGCCCTCAAAACCATGCTTGCATTGGCAGAGGTATCCCTCTCCGTTGCTTGTGTTGTAGCAACTGCTATGATTGCTGAGACATGCTGGGTTTCTGCTCTGTTCCACACCGTTGTGGCACGTGCCACTGTCCCTGATAGCCCAGTCAAGCACTAGCGGCACCCCTTTTTGGTTCTTCGTAAGGAAATTATTACTACTCAAGTCCTCTCGTCGGAACTTGTACCATTCTTCCTCCACCAGCATACCATACATGCACGGGTTGAACTTCCAATTAGAGTTATTGTAGTCAACCGACAGTAGTCCATAATAGGTGAGCCCTGCTGGTATCGAGGTCTGGCAACAACCCAACCCGTTGCATGAGCCATTATTACCAGTTGTGCTGTTCAGGCTCTCACAGAAGGATGTACAGCCTGATAGGTAAGTATAGTTACCTTTGATTCCTTCCATGAATGCCAGGTTTAAGCAGCCAATTGCTGTGAATTTGTTGCGTCTGTTGGAGAAGAGATAAATATGAAGATCAGTGAGATTCATGTATGAACTATTAAAGCTTTCATTTATATGGTCGATCTTATTGTAGCAGCGATATCCAAAGCGCATGTAGACCCGTGCTTCACCGCTGGTTACGTTTATATCTTTTAGCTCAATACTAGTTGCTGGATCAGACCCCAAGAAGGCTTTAGGGGGAGTTGTGGACTCATTGCACATTATATTGAATCCATCCCGATGACATTCAGGACGGGTTCCAAATGGATATGGGATGGTGATGTCGCCACATTTGTCTGGGCAAGGCAATGCTGAGGCGACCGCAGTAGATGGTAAGATTATTAGGCAACTTATCAGTGGTAGGTAGAGAAAGAAATGCCCTTTCATTATAAGAGAGGCCATAATAAAAAGAGATGAACCTCTTATGTCTGCTACAAGGTCATTTATATGGGCCCTAACCTGTTGACCTTTAAGATAATTGACATTTGCAAATGCTAAAATGATACTGTAATTTGTAAAAAATTATAATTTTCCAAGGAAAATTTACAAAGGACCATAATTTCGTTCAATTTCATGCACATTAAAATAACTTTAATTATCAAAATAATTAATTATTCAAATATTAATTTAATATTCTCATTCGTTATGTCGGATCCTTTATAATAAATTAAAAAAAGAGAGAATCAATCTTAGGTAGGGAACGAGCTAAATAAAATAACATATAATGTTAAAATGATCCCGTAAATATTCCATTATTAAATTAAATCCATTATTAGTACAACAAAAAACATTAATCATACACCCATATTATACACAGATGTGAAAAAATTTCAAATAAACAGTGTGCAAAGAGAGCAGGCTATCATGCAAAAATTAGCTCCACAATACAGACACTGTCATTTAAAATGCAACTGTGTATGCGGGTGACAACATTCATATCTGTTTTTTATTTAGAAATCTTGTACGATTGTACTCCTTCAGACACGGTTTTTTCTATACAAAACGTGTGTGCTTTTGCTCAGTTTCCAAACAATGTTTTGTAGTAGAATCCGTGTACGATTCATTTGAGATTCACAACCAACACTGTTAATAATTAATTTGTTGAAGAGATCGCTTCTCGACCACCTCTTCACATTTCGTCATTTAAGTCTAGCCCCCTCCTTTGTCTCTTCATTTTCACTTCATGTCCTTTTTCTTCTCTCTTATGGTGGTAGGTCGAGATTTTCATCATCTTCATTTTATGCAACAGTGATTTTTTGTTGAGGTTTAACACGATGGCACCCGGAACTATGATGAGTTAAATCTCCCTACCACCCTCAGACAGAGAATATTGAAAACTATCATGAATTGATCTGTCCAATATTCAATAACTAGAAAGTTCCTTTTGTATGTTGCATATTTGCGAATCAATGTATGTTATATGATTAATTATTTTACATGTAAATCTGTATTTATGTACAAATTTATTTAATTATGCCTTAAATCTGTATGTATAAATTGTTTCCAATACAAGACCTTTTATGTACAAATTTATTTAATTATGCCTTAAATCTATATGTATTTATTTCTGTATTTAAGTACTAAGCTTCTTTTCTGTTTCTTTAATGCATATAAAACATATGGATGCTAGCACATTATAAAACTTTTTAGAATAAATATGTACAAATCGTACATGGTTTGTAAAAATAAAGTGTAGAAAGGGTACATACACGGTTTTTCCAAATGAACCGTGTACAAATACCCTGAAAACGCCTCTTCATTAGTTTTCCAATCTTCCTTAATATTGAATTCTCCTGATGAAGTACAAAGAGTTCAACTTCAACCTTAGGACAAAGTACATCTCAATCAGGATGGATTGTTTCGAATTATAGTTTTATTCGTTATATTAAATTTTTGTAATTAGCAAAATCATTTAATCAACTCATTTAATATATATTTTATATAATTCATTAGATTATTTCATGGTAATCTTCCAAAATATTTGTTAATCACTTGTAACAGAGTTGAAATACAAGACGTAAGAACATATATAATTGTGTTATATTTAATGGTACTCTAGCACAATTTTTTTTGTGATATTTAATTGTGTTATATATATATATAGAGATATATATGTCAACTGGGAATTATTGTTACATGTCAATTTTAAGGACGTCAGCAGAATAAGTCTTGGAGAATTGATCAGGCAGACTGTTAAAAGTCATATAACAAGTTGCTATCACTGATTTGGTCTACTTCAATTTTACACGTTTAATTGGCACTTGATAAAGCCTCTAGAGGGATTAACATGAAAAAGCAAAACATATATTACTCATATATGATGTCTCACTCATATAAATGGAGGAAGATAGTGACCTGATAGTGACCTGACCTGGTCGAATGATCTGGGCCATTTATTTTAATCTGGCACGAATCTCAAAGACCTCCTGTACATCTAAGGAGGGTCGGAAAATCAACCGAGCGGTTGACTAATTGAAAGATTCTACATTAATATTCGGATCCCAATATACTTTCGAATACAAATAATAGAAATATATATATGGCTTAGGTGCATTACGCATGCATCTACCACGTCGAAATCCTTAATATAATCTTCTCAAGGCACACATCGCTTATTAGTTAGTGGTACCTATCACAACTTCATCACACAAACTCACATAATTTAAATTGTTCCGTATAATTGACCCAGGGGCAAATGGACTTTTATGACCATGTGGCCGATGAATTCCTGTCCCAAAATTTGTTTCACTAATCTGATAGGCATTTGAAATTCAGACCAAGATAACAATATTATATAGAGTAAAGATGTTGTCCCCCGCACTCCAGTCCCCTAAACGTCCCCCCCCCCCCCCCCCCCATATTCTAACTAACTTTGTCAATCATTAAACCACCTTGAAAAACATGTAAAACGTGTAAAAGATGAGTCCAGTTTTTTCTTTAAATACTTGATATCTTAGGTATGAATACTTGATGAATTATATATGAATACTTGATATCTTAGGTATGAATACTTTCCATTTTGTATGAATACCTTCCATATATGAATCTAATGACTCCCAACGAGGCTAACTCGTGCAACATAGTTTCTCTTACCATTAAAGCACTGTCACTACCCTAACAGATTAAACTAGATCATCGATATTAGATGAAGGGATAATAAATCACAAAAGCATTTCAATTAAACAACAAGAAATCATAATCAACAGAAAATATATATATCAAAGCATCATGAGTAACAAGGTTTACTGCCTAGCCCCTAAGAAAAGAACTTAGCCGCGGAACGGCATTGTTACAATCACTCCTCTCTTTCTCACTTAATCAAATCTAACCCAAATTACAAAGATAAGTTTCTATTCTATTTCAAGAAGTGCTGACCGACTAGTTTGTTTTTAAGTGTAATATAGGCTTTTAAAAATAAAATACAAGTTGAATGTGTCCAAGGTGCTTATATAGGAGTGAGGCGACATCTGGAGTTGAGTGAAGGCTAAGAAACATGATCTGGATACAGCTGTCAGTAGTTATTCCCCAAAGGGCGCCTTGGTTACGGACCGTATTAGGTGATACGGTCCGTATTGAGACCATGTCGCTAAAGGGTTTAATGCGTATTGCGCTATCTCCTGGTCCGTATCCGGCTAGGTCCGTATCAGGCAATACGGGCCGTAACAGAGCCTTAGTCGATGAGCGTCACTTATCCGATTGATCCGATTCTTGCTTCATTTGATGTAAAAGAGTCCCAAAATCTATTTTCTGCAATAAAATATAATGAAGGATGACAGTAGCCTTTTTCTCTAATTAATTAAACATAAGTGTGAGATAATATGCAAAACCTAAGCTAAAATCCTACGTACTTCATCATCATTTTGATTCTGATCACGCCTCCCAACTTGAATTGTTGCTTGTCCTCAAGCAACGACATCCTAGCTAGTCAAAAGTCCGGTCTAGGTTAAACCATACAATCTCAAGGTATTGCTTTAAATTAAACTAGAACTTGGGCTTGATACAATTGATATGACTTTAAAAATTTAGAACTTCAAAAATATTCATGACCTCTCCCTTGAACAATTTATTCACCCCATAATTGACCTCATTGTGCATTCCTTAGAAAAATTATTATCGAACAATTTACTTCACAAATATCTTTTAAAAAAATTTAAGAGTATTAATTTTTCCTTCGATTATAAACGGATCCCTTCCAATCAATAGGAATTATAGTGATATAATTTTTTATTTTCGTTCCCAATTGATTGGAGCAAAGTATGACAACTAAGTGTGTTGGTACTTGTGGCTTTTTCAAAAAAATAAATATGCGCAAAATTAAAACTTGGGAGGTTTTGTCGAGCCGATTGATAACCAGTCTTGTGTAGGCACCCGTACTCTTTTTTTATCCTCCATCTTTTATTCTTTTTTTTTCTTTTTTTTTTTTTTTTCTATTTTTTTTATTTTTCTCATTTCTGATTTTTTTTTGTATTTTTTTCTATTTTTCTGAAAACTAAATATTTTTGTGTCACAAGTACCATGATTACACACAATTCCAATATTCATTCATACAAGAAATTATTGCATAGTTTCGCTAGGGGTCTATCTATAATGAATGGGTATTTTAGTGTTAGTGTTGTGATCTAGAAGCCAATCATAGGATGATTGTTTTCTAAGTTTTGTTCATGTAATTGGATGATTTGTTTATCATTTTGTTCCTTGAGTATTTTATTACTTATAGATCATTCGGGTTGAGGACTTGGAATTGTGGAACTCTATACATGAGTTAATAAATACTCTAAAGTGTCCATAGTCTTGGTAATTAACAAGGAACATTAATTACCAGCATAAGATTAGCATTTGGATTAGATGATGATCATGTTCTGCAGATCATGTGACAAGGAGTTGTCAATCTAATCAAATGGATACCTGATGGAGATCAGGGGATTGAACGTGACCAAAATAAAACATTTAATATGGATTGTGTTTGTATCATTAATGTTTTATTTGTGTCTGAAATTCTAAGGTATGAGATGATTGTTTCTCTCACATGAGAATACATATTCGTGGGTATTATCCAACGCTGTCCGTAACTGGCAGTTATACAGATTCTATCTCAGTATGTATCTCTCATGTGGAGGGATAGTAATTATCAAGAATACCAATGTCCCTCATGTAAATGAGTGATGATATCATTGGGCCCCTTGATGAAATAATACAAGTATGTGCACATATGATTAAGGAGTTAATCATAATTACTGAATTATTTCAGAATCAAGAAACGAGTAGATTTGCAAGGATGACACGTTCCTACCTTGGATCTATTCATGATATCATGAGACATGGAATTGACACGAGGCAATTGTTGCTTAGGGATCGTGATACAATATAGTACTTATCATTTGTGTCATTTGGGTAATTACAATGCATATTGTTAGGTGCCGCTTGTAGTTTATGGAATCGAAAGGAGTTTCAGATTCCATTGCCATGTGACATAGATCCCACAGGATCACACCAATAAGAAATTAATTAGAAATGCTCATTAAATTATTTGGCATATATGACATGTTAAATAAATTGGTTTCTCCACAAGAACATGAGAAATATAATTATTTGAAATAATTATATATGATACAATTAATTAGATTAATTGTATTAATGCAAATAAGGAAAAATAGAACTTGACCCAATAAACAAAGTCCAATGGTTGTTGTTAATTGTGGCCCATGTTTATTTTATGAATTGTTTTCTTAATAACTACCACGTTTTCTGAAAACTGCTGCGCAGCGTTTCTTATTTTGACCATATCTCCCTCATACGATATCAATTTTGGGCATTCTATATATTCTGGAAAGGTAAGAGAAAGATCTAGAACTTTCCCTCTCTAGAGAAAAGTCAAAATCGAATTAGATCGTGGTAAAAAACGTGGTAGAACGTGGTGGTTAATTTGGACTGCCATGTTCTGCAAACTGCTGCACATGTTTCTTATTTTGATCATATCTCCCTCGTACAAAGTCGGTTTTGGGCGTTCTATATCTTTCTGGAAAGGTAAGAGAAAGATCTAGAACTTTGCCTCTCTGGAGGGAAGCCAAATTCGAATTAGATCGTAATAAAAAATGTGGTAGAACGTGGGGTTAGTTTTGAAAACATAATTCACATTCCTTATTTGCTATATATATTTTCCCTCTCATTCCTTTTGAGAGTGATTTCGTTTTTAGAGTTGAAGTTCTGCCAAGAACTCTCTCTTTCTCTTTTGTTTCATCTCTCATGTGTTGAGAACCCACAAACCCTAAAAGATCAAGATCTAGTTCTCTTGAAGGATAGGGATTAAGGAGCAACCAAGTTAGTACTCTCTAGCAAGAGGAATATTTGGTTTCTAATTAATTTCTTGGTAGATACCATGGAGGACTTCTACTTTGGAGTCTCATCTTGATGCAAGGCCTTCTAGGTCATGCACACATCAATCACCAAGGCGCTGCAAGACATCAATCACGATTAGCATCAACAAGGAGGTGGAGGCTACAACCCTACATTTCAAGGACCTTCATTTCTTGTTTTGAGACAAGAAACAAAAGGTATGATGTTTGATGATTTGGAAATTGATTTTGGTTTGATTTCAATTGCACATGATGATCTCTTTTGGTACTTTTCTTGTCAAAAAATTTTGAAATTCCGCTGCCTTAAGTACCATAAAACCCAACAGTGATATCAGAGCATAGGGCTTATGTGTGATTGATTTTGGCCAAATTTCCAAATAAGATTAGTCAATTAAATCCCAAAATATGAAATTTTAGTTATGATGTTGGGAATTAATTGATTAATTAGAATGCATGAATTGTTTGTGCATGTGTGCAATAGTTGCACAAAAGCTAACTCTATTTTGCAGCGAAGAGTGGGTTTGTGTGGCTCATGATTTCAATGCCTTGTGCGATGTAATGAATGCTTGTGTGAATGCTTGTAATGCGGCATTTGGTACCCCATGATGTTAATTAATTTTATTAATTAAATAAGAAATTATATCATCTTGCTTCTCATGTAATTCATTCAAGGCTTGCATGCCTATTACATTTAGGATTGAAAATTTTAAATGTAATTTCAATTTCTATTAGAATAGTTCTAAGTAGATTTTGGGAGGGCATAGGTAATTAAGTTGCTCAATATGAGACTTCGGCCATGGAGATGGTGGAAGGAGCGACGATTGCGGAAAGTGTTTTCGCAAGAGCCATACAAACTCACAAAGCATATGTGATATGTTTTATGTTTATTTTTTGTATTAAGATGGTCATATGATAGGTATGGGTGTATGAATCACACGACTACCTAAAATTAAATAACAAGTCTGAAAAAATTAAGCGTCATTCCCTTCCTTCTCTATCCAGATCAAACTATTGATCGTTAGTTGATGGGATCTACTCAGTAGGCATCACTTTCTATTTTTCGGAGATGTAGGGCATGACGGTCATGTTCGAACCAAATAGAGAGAGGTTTACTTGACAAGGATAATCCAAAACGGTTTTGGGACTTGGGTAATAGTTTATTCAAACATAAGATGGTTGGATAAACACCAAGAATCATCCGGTTGTTATTAGCAAGAGGTTGCCTATCTAAAATAGCTAAGTTCAAGTTTCATGTCGACGCTGGCTTGTCTTAGTGAAGATATGAATCTTGGACCTACTACAAGATTGAACTTAAAATTTATTAATTGTTGTGGGAATTTTATTTTGATAATAAAATACATAAGTATGAACTTAACTCAAACCTTCTTATTTGTAGATCATGTCGAACTTCCTTCTTTTGGAAAGGGAAAAATTGAAAAGTGATGGTTCAAATTTCATGGATTGGCATCGCACCTTGAGAATTGTTCTCAGGCACAAGAAAAAAAAATACGTCTTAACTAAACCTCTCCCTAACAAACCAAGTGGCACAGCCACTCAGAAAGATAAGGATGAGTACACCAAGCACGAAGAGGACGAGCTTGATGTTTCTTCCCTCTTGGTTACATTGATGAGCCCTGAATTGCAGAGGCAGTTTAAGGCAAAATCAACGTACATCATCATGGGCCAGCTTGAGAAAATGTTTCAAGAGCAAGCCCATGTTGAGAGGTACAATGTGACCAAAGCTTTCCTGGGATGCAAGATGGCTGAGAATGGCTCCGTGAGTGCTCACATGCTTAAGATGTTAAGCTATGTGGAGCAGCTAGAGAAGCTCGATTGTCCCATGGACAAGGTGTTGGCCATGGACATCGTGTTGAATTCTCTCCCATCGAAGTATTCTTCATTCATCATGAATTACCACATGCATGGAATGGAGAAGAGTCTGGAAGAGTTGCATGGGATGCTCAAGACTGCAGAGGCGGACATGCAGAAAGGAGTTTCTCATGTCCTTGCGGTTTCTGAGGGAGGGAAGAAAATCAAGAAAGGCAAAGGTAAGTGCAAACAAAAGGGTGATGCTAAGGGAAAAACTCAGATGGAGATCTCGAGTACTTCCAAGGCTAAGACCAAAGTCCCTTCTGATGTCGAGTATTACTACTGTAAGAACAAATGACATTGGAAGAGGAGTTGCCCTAAGTTCATAGAGGATAAGAAGGCTAGAAATGTTCCAACTTCTTCAGGTATATTTGTTATTGAAGTTAATCTTGCTACTTCTATTTCAGATTAGATCTTGGATACCGGTTCATGTGCTCATATTTGTTCTAATATTTAGGTACTAAAGGATAAGATAATGCTAGGGAAGGGTGAAGGACAACTCAGCGTCGAAAATGGTGCAAGTGTTGCAGCTGTTGCCGTAGGAAATGTACAGCTGTCTTTGCCTAGTGGGCTTGTAATAGAACTTAAGCATGTTTATTTTGTTCCATCTATTTCAAGAAATATTATTTCTATTTCATGTATGGACATGGACGGTTTTGTGTTTACCATCGAGAATAATTGTTGTTCTTTTTATAGAAATAATTTGTTTTATGGATCTTCTTCTGTGCGGAATGGTCTATACTTGCTTGAAATGGATAACAGGTCCTTAACATTCATAAGAAATGACTCAAAACTCAACATGAGAGTGAGACTCTCATGTGGCATTGCCGCCTAGGTCACATAAATGAGAAACGCATCAAGAAATTGCAAGAGGTAGGACTTCTTGGTCGATTTGATTTTAAATCAATTGAGACATGTAAATCTTGTTTGCTTGGAAAGATGACTAAGGCGCCTTTTACCAAGAAAGGTCAAAGGACAAATGAGTTGTTGGCACTCATACATACGGATGTGTGTGGACCAATGAACATTTGTGCAAGAGGAGGTTTTTCATACTTCATCACATTTACTGATGATTTCAGTAGATATGGTTATGTCTACCTGATGAGACATAAATCTGAATCATTTGAAAAGTTCAAAGAATTTAAGAATGAAGTTGAAAACCAACTCGGGAAAAAGATCAAAGTCATCCGATCAGATCGTGGTGGTGAGTACTTGAGCCACGAATTTGGCACATATCTGAGGGAGTGTGGAATTGTTTCACAACTCACTCCTCCTGGAACGCCTCAATGGAATGGTGTTTCTGAAAGGAGGAATCGAACCTTGTTGGACATGGTTCGGTCGATGATGAGCCAAGCTCGTTTACCTTTGTTGTTTTGGGGCTACGCGCTTCAAACTGCCGCATTCACACTAAACAAGGTTCCATCAAAATCCATGGAAAAGACACCATATGAGATATGGCATGGAAGAGTTCCAAATATGTCTTTTCTAAAGATTTGGGGTTGCGAGGCTTATATCAAACGGTTGATATCGGATAAGCTAGGACCCAAATCTGACAAGTGCTTATTCATTGGATATCCCAAGGAAACTAAGGGATATTACTTCTATAAGCAGTCTGAAAGCAAGGTGATTGTTGCCAGACATGTTGTGTTCTTGGAGAAAGAGTTTCTTTCAAGAAGAAGTAGTGGGAGTAGTGTGCAACTTGAAGAGGTTCATGATGCAACACTTAACAGTGAGATCAGGTTAGATCCCATTGTCCCACCCATGAATGTAGAGGCTAGTGGGAGTCAACAAGAACCTATTTTGCAACCAGTTGCGAAAGAAGTTCAAGCTCCATCCCACGAATCATTTTCACAAGGAGTTGTGGAAGAAGTTCAAGAATCCACAAGGGGTTGTGGAGGAAGCACTTGGACCTCAAGCACCTGTTGTTCGTACGTCAACAAGAGTGAGTCATCCGCCTGAAAGATGGTTAGGGCTCCATGAGGTGACAGTATTAGATACTGAAGATCCTTTGACCTATGCGGAAGCGATGGCGAGTCCCGACTTTGCAGAATGGCTAGGAGCCATGCAATCCGAAATACAATCTATGTACGACAATCAAGTTTGGAACTTGGTTGATCCTCCGGTTGGGATAAAGCCTATTGAAAACAAGTGGGTTTTCAAAAGGAAATCGGACATGGATGACAACTTGACTACTTACAAAGCACGGCTGGTCGCGAAAGGTTTTAAACAAATTCAAGGAGTTGATTATGATGAAACCTTCTCGCCCGTAGCTATGTTTAAGTCAATTTGGATTCTCTTAGCAATTACCGCATTTTATGATTATGAAATATGACAAATGGATGTCAAAACTGCATTTCTAAATGGAGATTTAGAAGAGAATGTGTACATGACACAACCTCATTGTTTTGTGGATCCTAATAATGCTAAGAAAGTATGCAAGCTTCAAAGATCCATTTATGGATTGAAGTAAGCTTTGCGAAGTTGGAACAAATGCTTTGACAAAGAGATCAAAATGTTTGATTTTTGTCAAGTGCGAAGAAGAACCTTGTGTATATAAGAAGGTAAGTAGGAGTGCAGTCACCTTTCTAGTGTTGTATGTGGATGACATACTTCTGATCGAAAATGACATTCCTTCTCTGGAGTCTGTGAAAACTTCATTGATGAAGATGTTCTCAATGAAGGATCTGGGTGAAGCTGCCTATATTTTAGGCATCAAGATCTATAGAGATAGATCTAGGAGACTCATAGGATTGAGTCAAAGTGTGTACATTCACAAAGTGCTAAAAAGGTTTAGCATGCAAGATTCCAAGAAAGGTTTCTTGCCAATGTCATCTGGCATCCCTTTAAGCAAGAAATAGTGACCTACGATGACTATTGAGCTTGATTGCATGAAGAGAGTATCATATGCATCTGCAATTGGTTCTATTATGTATGCCATGATATGCACTCGTCCGGACGTGTCATACGCTTTGAGTGTGATAAGCAGACATCAGGCTAATCCAGGACTGGCACATTGGACTGCCGTCAAGAACATCCTAAAGTACCTGAAAAGGTCTAAGGATATGTTCCTTATATATGGTGGGGAATCTGAGCTCGTTGTAAGGGGTTACACCGATGCTAGTTTCCAGACTAACCATGACGATTTGAGATCACAATCAGGTTATGTGTTCATCCTCAATGGTGGTGCTGTGAGCTGAAAGAGTTCCAAGCAGGAAACCACAGTGGACTCAACCACCGAGGCTGAATACATAGCTGCTTCGAAAGCAGCTAAGGAAGATTGTTGGATCAAGAAGTTCGTGACCAAGCTTGAAGTGGTTCCTAGTTCTTCGGATCCTGTAGAGCTCTTTTGTGACAACAATGGTGCTATTGCTCAAGCTAAAGAACCAAGATCACACCAGAAATCCAAACATGTTTTACGAAGGTATCACCTGATCCGAGAGATTGTTGATCGAGGTGATGTGAAGGTTTGCAGAGTTGATACGGACAACAACACAGTTGACCCGCTAACAAAGTTGTTTTCTCAAGCTAAGCATGTGATGCACACCGCCTCAATGGATATTAGATACATTAGAGAGTGGATTTGAGATTATGTAAGGCTACACTTGTTAAGAGCTTTTATGCATGGAGACGTATATGGGATTGGCTCTAGTTCAAGTGGGAGATTGTTAGTGTTGTGATCTAAAAGCTGTTTTCTAATTTTGTTCATGTAATTGGATAATTTGTTTATCATTTTGTTCCTCGAGTATTTTATTACTTATAAATCATTAGGGTTGAGAACTTGCAATTGTGGAACTCTATACAGGAATTAATAAATACTCTAAAGTGTCCCTAGTATTGGTAATTAACAAGGAACATTAATTACCAGCATAAGATTAGCATTTGGATTAGGTGATGATCATGTTCTGCAGATCATGTAACAAGGAGTTGTCAATCTAATCAAATGGATACCTGATGGAGATCAGGGGATTGGACATGACCAAAATAAAACATTTAATATGGATTGTGTTTGTGTCATTAATGTTTTATTTGTGTCTGAAATTCTAAGGTATGAGATGATTGTTTCTCTCACATGAGAATACATATTCGTGGATATTATCCAACGCTGTCCGTAACTAGCAGTCATACAGATTTTATCTCAGTATGTTTCTCTCATATGGAGGGATAGTAATTATCAACAATACCAATGTCCCTCATGTAAATGAGTGATGATATCTCTGGGGCCCTTGATGAAATAATACAAGTATGTGCACATATGATTACGGAGTTAATCATAATTACTGAATTATTTCAGAATCAAGAAACGAGTAGATTTGCAAGGATGACACGCTCCTATCTTGGATTTATTCATGATATCATGAGACATGAAATTGACACAAGGCAATTTATTGTTTAAGGATCGTGATACAGTATAGTACTTATCATCTATGTTATTTGGGTAATTACAATGCATATTGCTAGGTGCCGCTTGTAATTTATGGAATTGAAAGGAGTTTCTAATTCCATTGCCAAATGACATAGATCCCACATGATCACACCAATAAGAAGTTAATTAGAAATGCTCCTTAATTTATTTGACATGTATGACATGATAAATAAATTGGTTTCTCCACCAGAACATGAGAAATATAATTATTTGGAATAATTATATATGATACTACAATTAATTAGATTAATTGTATTAATTCAAATAAGAAAAAATAGAACTTGGCCCAATAAACAAAGTCCAATGGTTGTTGTTAATTGTGGCCCATGTTTATTTTATGAATTGTTTTCTTAATAACTACCACGTTTTCTGAAAACTGCTGCGCAACGTTTCTTATTTTGATCATATCTCCCTCATACAATGTCAGTTTTGGGCATTCTATATATTTCTGGAAAGGTAAAATAAATATCGAATTAGATCATGGTTAAAAACGTGGTAGAACGTGGTGGTTAATTTGGACTGCCATGTTCTGCAAACTGCTGCACATGTTTCTTATTTTGATCATATCTCCCTTGTACGAAGTTGGTTTTGAGTGTTCTATATCTTTCTGGAAAGGTAAGAGAAAGATCTAGAACTTAGTTGCTCTGGAGGGAAGCCAAATTCGAATTAGATCGTGGTAGAACGTGGGGTTAGTTTTGGAAACAGAATTCACATTCCTTATTTGCTATATATAATTTCCCTCTCATTCCTTTTGAGAGTGATTTCGTTTTTAGAGTTGAAGTTCTGCCAAGAACTCTCTCTTTCTCTTTTGTTTCATCTCTCATGTGTTGAGAACCTACAAACCCTAAAAGATCAAGATCTAGTTCTCTTGAAGGATAGAGATTAAGGAGCAACCAAGTTAGTACTCTCTAGCAAGAGGAATATTTGATTTCTAATTAATTTCTTGGTGGATACCGTGGAGGACTTCTACTTTGGAGTCTCATCTTGGTGTAAGGCATTATAGGTCACGCACACATCAACCACCAAGGCGCTGCAAGGCATCAACCACCATTAGCATCAACAAGGAGGTGGAGGCGACAACCCTACATCTCAATGACCTTCTTTTCTTGTTTGGAGACAAGAAACAAAATGTATGATGTTTGATGATTTGGAAATAGATTTTGGTTTGATTTCAATCGCACTTGATGATCTTTTGGTACTTTTTCTTGTCAAAAATTTTGAAATTCCGCTGCCTTAAGTACCATAAAACCCAACATCTAGAACACTTTCAAACTTAAAAGACTTTGCAAACATAAATTACTCAACAATAAGAATTCTAAGGTCTGCGGCTTTTGGTCAACATTCATGGTTAGCAATTAATTGTTCACTTTGAGGTCACTAATTACTTTAAAATTCTGAATTTTTTGTATCATGGTCAATTGTCTAAACCCTAGCCTAACTCAATTCAAAACAATTACTTATTTGATTAACCTACTCCTATGAAAATTAAAAAGCAAGCTAGCTAAAAAGCTCCAATCCCTAGTCAAAAATTGAGAAAAACTACTAGCATCTAAAAGAAAGTAAAAATGTGAAATTTTTAAAGATACATGGTCAATTTACCTCCTACCCCCCGAATAAAATTGAGCATTGTCCCCAATGCTCGAGAGATAAAAATAAAGAAAGTAATAAAGTAAAAAGACCGAGGGAAAGATACAACTCACTGCATCTCAATCCTGAGGTGGTGGAGGTGGTGGCGGATGATGGATCTCCTCGAAGAATGATGGGTCAAAGAGTCCGTAGGGCGGTGGCTGGTAGTTGAAGCCGGAGTCGAGGGCGAATTGATAGTATTGTTGGTTGAGGTAGCACGATTGCTGGATCTCACACCTGCTCTCGTCAACGCTCCTCCGGATCTCCTCCATGCTGTTGCGGACTTGATCGACCTCTTGGTGAAGTGAGAAGATGTTTTGCTCAATCCGCTGGTTGCTCTCTCGTGTTTGTGTGGCGAGATCGTTAAAATTCAAATTCATTCATTGTACCGCCTGGATGAACTGATCGTATTCGCTTATAGGGGCATCAGATGGTGCCGCCCCTGAAGACTCAGCTCTAGCGGCCACTGCGCCTGCTCTGATGTCCGCATCAGAGGACGTCTCCTCCTTGAATCTCCTATGTCGCTCAGCATTTGCCTAGTTTTGTAGCTCGGCCTCTCCTTCAATTGTGTCAATGTAGTCTTGAGGTGGCTGGTATGTCGGGCTCGCGGGACGTGCCACCTTCCAGGAGGACCTACTTCGGAGATTAAGATGTGTGAAGGGGAATTAGTGGCTTCCCTTTGGTGAGTTGTAGAAGTAGGGTCCTAGATAGTGGCCGCTGACAATCTTCATGGCTTGGAGGCATGGGATGTCAAGATGCGTGAGTCCGCTTGCCTCTTAGAGATGGTTAATCTGCAGGGCGAGATGTTCTGCCAAGATTGTTGCCACGAACCCGATAGAGATGTTGCCACCAGTCCTTTTGGCGTTTGCGACTTCGTGGATGTGCTTGCAAAGGAGATGACCGAGGTGAGGTCGCACTGGTGTGGGCTCGATCAGGCACTTGAGAAGGTAGAGCTCCGGGAGAGTCACTTTGGATGAAGTCTCGCCTCTTGCAAAGATGGAATTGGCGAGGGCTGTTTGCAAGAGACGGACTTGAGGATGGATGATTCTGCTTGCCGGTCGAGTCTTGTTCTAGTTATCCTCCTTGATGTTGTACCAGAACTTTCGGCAATCAGGAGAATAGGAGGGGCCTTCGTTGGTGAGGTCGAAGATGGTGCAGAAATCATCCATTATGACTGTATGATAGTCATTGAACATCTGGAAGGTCATGGAGTCACCATCATAGGCAAAGGTTGCAAGGAACTCCCTCGGGAGTACCTTGTAAACCTTTACTCCTTTGATCAGATTGAGGAATTGCCAGATGTTGATGCGGTTTGTGAGCTGCTGGAATTGCATGAGGAGGCCTAGTCGCCCAAGTGTGTCTGTGTCGACGGATTTGTGGTAGATGACCTCCTTTGTTTTCATCCTCTCGTAAATGCGTTTGCATCTTGGGTGAGAGAAAGCGGGTTGGTACTCGGTTGCTTCCGCCATTGACTCATCTTCATCCTTTTCCTCTAGTCCAAAATCCCGAGGATTGAATTCCTCTGGGACATATTCCGTATCTGAGACTGATGTGTCATTGTTCGAACGCCTGGTGTCGGACCGGGAGGATGATTGGTTGAAGAGTTGAGGTTGCGAATTGGAGGACTGAGAGGATCGGCTAGATGAGCTATGTGGTGAGTTGCTCGGGCTGGCGCCTCCGATAGCCCTCTTGGCCTTTCTTGTAACTGCCCCTATAATATTTTTCAGTTTTGGGGCCATTTGATTAAGATTTAGGTCTCTGTTACGGACCGTATTGGTCAATACGGTCTGGTTACGGACTGGTTGGTTTGGTGAAATTGACCAAGTACCGGACTGGTTACGGACCGTATTGGACAATACGAACCGTATTAAAAAGGGTTTGAAAAACTGAAGTATTGGACTGGTTTTCTGGTAATTGATTACGGACCATATTGAAGTAATACATATCGTATTGTTATGGTAAAAACTGGTAAACCGACAGAAACAAACTAATTTTTATGGTTTTTGTTGTTTTTGAGAAATAAAATGCAATTGTCTAAATTAATGCAACATAGACTAAATTGAAGCAAATGAAAAACTGAAATTAAACTTTGAAATAAGAAAGGGCTTTAGAAAAACTGAAATTAATTTTTGAAATGAGAAAGGGCTTTAGAAAAACCAAAATTGGCGAAGGAAGCTCGAGGGACCGTCGGATACGGACCCAATACGGGCCGTATTGGGGCAGAGGCGCGGGGAGAGAGAGGCTGCGGCGGCGGCTCCAAGGAAAGGAGGTGATGAGTGCGGCGATGGTGATCGGCGGCATGGAGGGGATGCTCGATTTCGGTAAGGAAGAAAAAGGGAGAAAAATGAGAGATAGAGGGAGAGAGAATAGAGAGAGAGGAAGAAAAAGAGGTTTAGAAACTAAAACCAAAGGTTTTAACGGTTATGAGACGTGATTCGCACGGGATTTCAAACGTCTCTTCGTTAATGGGTTCGCATCTCCTGAATTAGCCTTCATTACGGACCGTATTGGGTGATACGGTCCGTATCCGATCTGTTATGCATAATACCGATAACTACCAAGTCTTAACTTCTCTCGAATACGGGCCGTATTCACCACTTGTCTCTTTTCACTTTCCTTCTTTAACCCCCGCATCCACTGACATGGTCCGTATTGGTTGATACGGATCGTACCAGAGGGTATTTTCCCATTTTTCGTGGTGTCTTTGATCGAGTTTTTCCTCCGATATGTTCACCTGATCATAGGGAAAAGGTGGATATGAGTTGTTTCTCTGTTAAGGTCTTAAATAAACTAGAAATAAATAACTACTGAAAAATATAAAAGTGGCATTGGGTTGCCTCCCAGATGTCCTCCGTATTGACTTTGTTTCGTGTTAGTTTCATCCAGATGTCCTCCAGACAATGCAAACTAATTGCTCGTCTGGGGGATTGCCTTCAATGTGATATGTGGTCTTGTTATCATCGCCTTTCTCGAAGAATTCGGTTGTGAGTTTCTTTTGTATCATCTTCCCTTCTTCGCATGCGACGGGAATGGTTCTTTCTTCCTTTAAAATGAGATTGGTTATATCTTCCCCTTTATCTTCTCCATTGGTTGGTGATTGCGGTCCGGGGTCGAATACCAGACTCGTGTTGAGCACCGATTCAATCTCATCCAGTCTTTGAGAAATTGCATCGAGTTCTTCGCGGAGGTTCTTGATTGATGTGAGGGCTAAGAGAGAATAATTCCTGTTGTTGGCGATATTATGACTCTTATTTAGACCATCAGTTTGTGCTGTCTTGGAGGTAGGATGGGTCTGACTATCATCTTGTATGTTGAACAATCTCTCCATCTCTGCTACGCATATCACTTCCCTGATGTCCTCTAATTCATCCAACTACAATTCATCGTCGCCAGACTCGTCTACTATTTCCAAGCTGTAGACAAGATTGATGTCAGGAGGAATCTCGAAGGTTTCATTCATGTTGTAGATCATCTTGTCTTCACCAACATTAAATGCAATCTTCCTATTCCTAACATCAATCATTGCTCCACATGTGGTGATGAATGACCTTCCAATGATGATTGGAATTTGCTCGTCTTCTTCCATATCAACTACCACGAAGTCTGCTGGTATCCAGAATTTACCAACTTTGATTGGGACATCTAGCAACAGTCCTTTAGGATATCGAATTGATCGGTCATCGAGTTGTAATGAGATTCGTGTTGGTGATAGTTCTCCACATTCCAATTTGTCAAATACCGCCTTTGGCATTAAACTCACACTTGCTCCCAAATCACATAAAGCTCTCTTGAAATCCATTGTACCGATGGTGCATGGTATCGAGAAGCTTCCCGGATCTTTCAACTTAGTTGGTAATTTGCTTTGCATGAGGGCACTACATTCCAGATTGAGCTGAACTGCTGAGAATTCTTGGAGTCTGCTGCGATTCGAAAGGATCTCCTTCAGGAATTTAGCATACGAGAGTATGCTTGCAATTGCCTCGGTGAAGGGGATAGTAACTTGTAGTTACTTGAGCATCTCCATAAATCTCGCAAATTGTTGCTCCATCTTGTGCTTGGCTGGCCTTTGAGGGAATGATAGAGGTGGTTTGTAGGGTGGTGGTATGATGTATTCAGGTTTGGTCTGTCGTTCGTCTCCACCTACAGTGTCATTTTGCTTCTCCGTAGGGTCTGCTTGCATTTTGAATACGGGTGGCTCCGGTTGTTGTGGTTCGTATTTCTCAAAATGTGATGACTCTTTATGCTTCTCATTGGGAATTAGGTCGGGCATTGGAGGTCCCTTATAAGCTGTGTCGCTCCTTAACGTGATGCATTTACAAGTCTCTCTTGGATTTTCTTCTGGTTGGCCCGGAAATTTGCATTTTCCACGTGTGATGCTCGAGAGTTCTTTTGCTATCTTAGAGATATGATCTTCTAGGTATTTGTTGCGGTTTGTTAAGGATTTGATCTTTTGCGTGATTTTGGCGTTGGCCTTGTCTTGCTTCTCTAGAAATCTCTCTATGAGTGATGTGATGTCAGGCTGCTGTGGTTGGTTGTACTGCCTCGGTTGGTAATTCGGTTTAGGATTGTTGTATCTTGGTTGATAATTGGTTTGTGGTTGGTAGTTCTGTTGAGATGCAGCAGGTCTTTGATTGTTTGCGTATGAGAGATTTTAATGGTTTCGGTTATTCGGATGGTACGAATTGAGGCGGGCTGAGGTCGGAAGCTGTTGTTGACAGCGTTTACTTGCTCTGTTTCTTCCTCAGTTTCTGTCACATTCGTACATTCGGTCATCTCATGCGCTCCTCCACAGTAGCCACATGCTGTTGCGGTATTAGCTGCTGCTACCGTTCGCTGCTTGGTCTGCTTGTTGAGTGCTAGTTGCAAAGCATCAATCTTTGCGCTTAGTATGGATATTTCATCAACTTTGTGTATGGCAGGATTGGAGTTGGCTTCTTGCGCTCAGGGATCTAGTTGTGTTGGTTGATTGCAATATCTTCAATTAGGTTGTAAGCCTCGTCAGGTTCCTTGTTCATGATTGCTCCTCCTGCGGAAGCATCAATGGACAACCTATCGGTAGGGTTTAGACCATTATAAAAAGTTTGAACAATCAGCCATCTTTCTAGACCATGATGTGGACAACACCTTAACATATCCTTATATCTATCCCATGCTTCACACAATGATTCACCATCTCTTTGTTCAAAATTAGTAATTGCATTTCTAAATCTTGAAGTTTTAGAAGGTGGAAAATATTTTGCAATGAACACATTAAACAATTGGTCCCAAGTTTGAATGGAATTGGCCGGTAAGGAAAACAACCATGCTCTTGCTTTATCTTTTAATGAGAATTGAAATAGCCTTAGCCTGATTGCTTCATCGGTGACTCCGTTGATCTTTATCGTCTCGCATATTCCAAGAAAAATTGACAAGTGAAGATGTGGATCCTCGCTTGGAAATCGTCCAAATTGCAGTTGCGAAACCATATTTATGAGAGCAGGTTTGATCTCAAAATTACGGTTCGTAACAGTCGGTGGGTTTATGCTTGAGTTAGGATCATTCGCGCGCGGTACGCAATAGTCTCGTAGAAGTTTGGGTCTTGCTGCATTATGAACTCCATTATCACCATTGCCTTCTTGTCCGTCTCCATTGTTGAATGGTGGATTGTTGTGAATCGGTTCGTTCGGTGGGTCATTCATGTTGATCGAATCTGAGTCTCCTTCGCTTTCAGAATAACTTGAGGAAGGACTATGATTGGTCCTTATCGGTGATGTGGAAGCGAATTGTCCTCTCCTACTTGCAATCCTCAGGGATCTCCGTAGGGATGATTCGGCCAGCGTGCAGTGTCCTAAGAAATAAGAAAAACAGAAATCTGAAAATTAAACTAAAAACTGAAAAATAAAATAAAAGAAAAATGAAATTGAAAATAAAAGTAAAAAGAAGAAAATAAAAATGCAGAAAATTAAAAGTCTAGGCGTCTCTAATTAATTGGATTCAATGGTCAAAGCAAAGGCGTCTTGCGAGGCCTTGCACAATAAACCGTTATTCCCCAGCAACGGTGCCAAAAAACTTGATCACTCAAAAGAGAGCGATGTTTTCTTTTAAAATTTATAAACTCGGAAATGCTATCGGTTCGGACTGCAAGCGCACAATCCTATCGAGTAGTATAATCAAGGTCGATCCACAGTGAATATTGGTTCAGAGTTTTGGGCGATCAAATTACAATCTTTCGAAAGGCTAGACAAAATCTGAAAATATGAGAGTTGAAGTTGTGATCAATGTAAATTTGGCAATAATTAAAAGTAATTAAAATAAAGATAGAGATGAAAATTCCTAGGATTTCGGCACACCATTGCTACTCAATCCACTTTGATATTCTACTTCTGTCGGGTCTGATTTCCTGTTGTTGTTTTATGGAAGACACCACATAGGACACTACAAGTTATCTTACGCAAATGACAGATCTTTCATTGAGATTCTACATATGACACTGCGAGTTATCTTACGCGAATGACAGATTTCTTAAATACACAAGTTACTACATGGATCACTGTGATTTATCTTACGCAAATGATAGAACTTGGTTCGCGTTTTGTTGTTCCGATTTATGGTTTCCCCGCTAAGGTTTTCTTCACATAAATCACTGTCACTACCTTAACGGATTAAACTAGATCATCGATATTAGATGAATGGATAATAAATCACAAAAGCATTTCAATTAAACAACAAGAAATCATAATCAACAAAAAATATATATATCAAAGCATCATGAGTAACAAAGTTTACTGCCTATAGTGCTAGGTCCGTATGAGGCAATACAGGCCATAACAGAGCCTTAGTCGATGAGCGTCGCTTATCCGATTGACCCGATTCTTGCTCCATTTGATGTAAAATAGTCCCAAAACCTGTTTTCTGCAATAAAACATAAAGAATGGTGACAATAGCCTTTTTCTCTAACTAATTAAACGTAAGTGTGAGATAATATGCAAAACCTAAGCCAAAATCCTACGTAATTCATCATCATTTTGATTCTGATCAGTACAAAAATAATGTTTTGGTATGCACTAATCGACTTCAGTTGACTCAGCGATTTCATTCGGGATCTGCAGTCCACACTTGAATTATTACACAAGTTCCTATTTTGGCAACATTTTTGATGAGAAACGATTGAATTGTTGGCGAATCAGACGGTTATATCGAGTTAATAGTCTAATATTCAACCAATTTTAATTAACCACTTTTGATGGAGTTCTTACAATAATTAGAATCCTTAATATGTTTTTAATTTGGGATGAAAGGTTTGTTCACGAAGGAGAAGTATTGTCGATTCGTATCTACTATAGTTTAAAATAAAAAAGAACTTTACTAAAGTAATTAATTTGGACTGTACTATTTTGAACAAATGGATCAGATCGACACGATACAAGAAACAAAATTTTTGCTAGCGGTTTCATACCAATAGTAGATTAACCATCTTATATTGGTACAAAATACAATACCAATAGGACAACCACCATCTATAACAGGATGGACAACCAGTCGCTCTCATCAGCGCAAGGATCATATTTATAAATGCAACATATACATACATACACTACAAATGACACATAAATAAGCCACCATACATGAAGAACTTTTACTATGTATCAAAACAAGATGAAATAAATCTTCTATAGTATCAATAAGTACAATCGAAGATCCATAATAGATTCATTTGATACAAAATATAAATAAAAAAATTTCTTTAATGTGGCAAACACCACTATCCTTAATTATGACATCTCACTTCCGCGTCTTGGGGCTTTGTATTTCGAACCGACTGATGTGGAAAGGTGAGAGATGGAACATCTCCCAGTGCAGTATTCAGTTCCAGTCATGAGATCCTCTGGCTCAGCCATCCGAAACAAAATAGCACCAAGCACAAATATAAGAAAATCAACAACAAAAGTCAAAGTGTCAAAGAAACTAGCTATAAATTACAATATTTCAAGCAACATAAATAAAAGTTCAATTTATGAAATGCTCATATACCATGTCAAGTGCACAATCTTCAAGTAAAAGCAATCGACAAAACTACAAAAACAGATCACCAACAATCACAATTATGTAGCATAACTACAAGTTGACCATATGCAATGCATACATATCATTACATTGTATATGTATAGACGCATATAGGTATACGTGTATATGTGTCAACAACTACTTGCAGCTAGCATCCCTTTTCTGCTTGAGCATAGTGTTGCGGCGTGGCCCAAAAGTAGAATCTATTTTCATCTAGAGCCTACTGTTGCGGCGTGGCGGCTTAGTCACCGATGGTTTTTTTGTTCTTGGGATGGGATTTGAGTGCTACTTTACTATCAGATGGTTCGGAGGGAGGAAAATTAGGCTTAGATCTACCTCTGGAGGGTTGTTGAGGTCAACCACATGTTTAGATGCCATTAACCAAACCTAAAACCAAAAATAATGAGTAAAACTCTAAACATAATATGAGTAAAAGCCTAAACTTCAAATGAGTACATCACACATATATAAATACAATGACAAATAGGCTAAATATCAGCAAGAAACGGTAAATTTCTCTTCTATTTGGCTAACTTAAACCGTAAATCCTAAACCTTAAGCCCTAAATTATGCAACCTATTGATGGATTTGAAATCCTATATTGTACAAACAAGTTTTTAAATAGAGAAATACATGAAGAAGATGAGTGTTGGCATGATAGAGGGTGCTCAGTCCGAGGGTGAATTAGATGGTGGTGGCGGAGATACTCTAGGGATTCCGGGGGAGCAAGAAAGAGAGAGGTGCACTATATTATTCTAGGAGAGAAAACAGTGGTCCTCTGAGACGTTGATCACAATATATATAGATAAAGAGAGAGCTCGAGTGAGAGAGAGAGAGAGAGAGAAAGGGAAGTGACGCGTGAAATTAAAATATTCAAATGTTTGAAATATATGTTGATTAACAACGCCCCCCCCCCCCCCCCCCCCCCCCCCTCCCCAAATCCATACATCAAGGTATTCATGGATAGATTTTTTTGAAAGATAGGACAAGCCGAATGGATAAATCACTTCAACCGTTGTTGCGTTAGGATACCGAACCAAAATCTAAAAATCAAGTTGCTCAACAAGCGCAAAACTTCGCAAACTTCTCTTGAGGTCGAGGCAAGTTTTTGTGGTCAACCCACATGAGGCATGCAAAAGCATCACATTTGAAAGTGGTACCAGGTACGAATATTTTGGGTAGGACACTAGACTAGCATGTACATTTTAAAATTTTCTAGCATTGAGAGTCGATCTTACTATAAGACATGCAATCAATCCCACGCAGTTTATGGATCGTGCCACACACAACATCGAGCAAACTGTTTGAACTCATACCTCTTCAACGATTGGAGCGAGAGATGAGGTTGCCAGCTTCTTAGTCTCCCTTGATCCGTCTCACTAGTTTCCAAAATACCTCAAACAGTGCACACAACGGTGTAAGTAGAGAGAACAAAGAAAGCAATGCTAGTCGTTCGAATCGTCTCGCCCGTTCGAATCCTCGCTTTAGCTCACAACTTCAAACACATTGAATTGATCTTGCTCAAAGCTATCCACACAATCTCGATCAATCTTTTACTCAAATGTCAACTAGAATCGAGGAGCTAAATGGAATACCAACCACTTGTATCTTCTCGTGATTGGTCCTAAAAGAAATCAGGTGTATTATCTGGATTCACTGGAGGGTACAAGGAGGAGCCAGGGTGCTTGGCCGATACAGTTGGTAATCATGGAGACTAGCTTTCAACATGTTAGCATGCAACAAGTTTTATTTAAATTTGTCTATCTAATATTTTTTATTTGTTAATTGTATTGCAATGAAACAGTTTGAAAAATTGATTAAATGCACTTCGTACATGAGGAGGGGTGACGCAGTGCGTCCCGAGGTAGTATCCGATTCAGACTCCGATACGGACGATGGTCACACCAAATCCAAGCAGATCAAGAATTTATATCACAACAACAAAGCAGGCACTTATCGTGAGGGAAAAAGCGCATTTATGACGGTTCTCGGTCGCGAAAAGTACGGTCGCGAATAAAAAAAGCACAGTTATGACGGTACTCCGTCGCGAAAAGTCACTTTTTACCCTCACAAAAAGTCACTTATTCTTGTTGTTATAGTACAACTTGAAATTTGATCACAATTACTTTGAGTGCATGGGCCGTATTGAATTAATTAAAGAAGTTTGACTAGATTGAATTAATTTTGACTGAATGGGTTTTATTAAGAGTGACAACTTTCGTTGAATGCATGGGAGGTATTCTAGGAGTTTTGAGGAATTAAAACAATTTCAAAACTTTGACTACATGGGAGAGATTTTAATTTTGCAACGGTATCCTAAAAGTTTCGTTGATTTAATACTAAACATTAGGATTAATAGCCTTTATTTGTTTTGCATTTTCAAGGAGAGCATTTATCTTTCTTTTTTTACTTTAAATATGTATCAAAACCTCTGTTGAGGCAGAGTTGATTATTGAATATAAAAGTAGTGTTTGTGTGTTTGAGTTCTTCGTGTTACCTTTACTCTTCTCTATTATCATAAAACCGAGTACTTGAGCTTATTGAGTAAGACAGTATCGGGACCGCCTTGCGTCAAGGGGTCGAAATTATAGGATCTCAAGGCCATTGCTTTGCAAGCCCATAATGCTGAGTACAATCCCAATGTACCTTGTTCGTATTGCAATTACACCCCCGTTTAGTGTATAATTACATATATTTCTAACAATGTATGTCTTTCAGGCAACCTTTCAGAACTTGATGAAGCATTACTCAAAAATCTTTGCACAACTTGATGAAGCATTTCTCATGAACAATAATTGGTACTGATTTCTCGTGACAAAATGTTAGCTGCCTAGTGCAATAAAATTATCCTTTCTCCTTCCAAATTCAATATGATTAGTTTACATATATATATGCATGATTGAAATGCCAGTAAATGAGAAGTTTTGATTTTTGGGGGGTTTTACAGCCATATCACAAATGATGTTTTGATATGCTGTACTATGTACTAGTCTTTATTTATATGCTGCACAAAACTCAGTGATAAGAGGTTCAGAGTTATATACAATTCAAGAGCTTTCTTTGTAATGTTTCCCATTTTGCCCTTACACCCTTACCAGTTAACAATTTTTATCAAGTGCATGAAGATGTTTTGATTGAAAGTCAGAATTATAATGTGAGGCTAGCTAGAGTTATAAGAATGTAAGGCTAGCTAGAGTATACCAGACGTATTGCTTTCATCTCTAGAGGATGAACTGCACTCTGCATGAAAAAAAAAAGAAAAAAAAAAGCAAGCGATCACGATTTGAGCTTGTATATGATGCACATCTCACACATTGCTGTACTCATCAAAAGCATAAAGAAATTTGTAATTTCCTGAAACACAGGTCACAGGGCTTTTTCAAAATTGTAGCTAGGTCCTTCCACTATTTGCAAACAACTGCCAACATTTCACACAGTTGCCAGGAGATATTTCTAGATAAGACCTGGTTTTTAACTTAGTGAGACTTGAAAGGTACTTGTAACATACTATACACCCAATTCTAATAACTCCATTTAATCCCCAAGTTAAAAACAAAATACAGTGGTAAACTTAATCCTTTTCTTGAATAACTTGGCCTAAGTTTTGAAAGTTCGGTTGCAAAAGATCCAAACAACATTGGATCTTTGTCGCAAATATACAAACAACGATGGTAGTCTTTTTCAAATAAAAAAATACTTGGGATACAAAATGTAGAGTGAAACAATCATAAACACAAGAAAGTCACGCACTTCAAATGCAATCGGAAGACAGTGGTCCCGGTTGACGGGTCTCAGCACGATGAGGCTCCAGACGCAATTGAGACCTTGAGTAATGCGGTCTCCACCTGGAGTCTCTTTATCATGTTTCTCGGCATTCGACCTCTCTAGTGAAGGAGAGCACAACCCTTCAAGCACCTTGAGTGCGCCCTCTGGCAAGTATGGCACCTCAGCGAACAGTTTATTGAGCGAAATTCCTAAATCAAATTCAAGGACAAAAAAAATATGGATCACCCAATCACGATTTGGAGAAATAAAAACCATTAATTACATCAATAGACCTTTCGAGTCTGATTGAACACCTCGTTCATTGCAGAATTTGTGCCTATGTTCAAGTGAACTGAATAATAGGGCTAAGAAAGGGGCTCATGTATTGATTATGGTTGTATTGGTTGGTTTTCATTAGTGTATGTGTATGTGTGTCATGATGCATATGCAGTATAAGAAACACAATATTTTACAATATGCAGACATATCAAACTTATTTATTTGTTGAGATTTGGGGGTATTGATCTAGTTTAAAGACTTTGCAGTCTATATATAGTTTAGGCACATTGCAGTCCTTTTTGGATTTAGACTTAGAAATATGTAGTTTAGAGACTTTGCGGTCTATATCTAGTTTAGGGCATTGCGGTCCTTCACCTAGTTTAGGGACATTGCGGTCCTTTACATGTCTTCAAGGCATAATTATGATAAAAGTATGTTATTAATTATGTTAAACTTTGTAAGAGGTTCTATATACAAAATATATTTAATATTGGATTGTATTTTGTATAAAACATTATGGTAATTCAATTGGACTTGATTGAGGGTCATTTTGGTAATTTCAGGGCTTAATTGGAGCTTGGGGTAGAAGCATAGAAACTTCGTTTGAGTCAATTTGGACATGAAACAAGAAAGTTATAGCCAAAAAGGACTAAAAATGGCTTATTTGTGAAGTTTTTATTCCAGGGACTTGTTTGTAAATTATCAAGGGCCTGCGCTGGTAATTTGGATGTTTTATATATAGGATCTGGAGTGAAAAATATGTCTCCAGGGGCTTGTTTGAAGAAGTTTTTAGGCGCCAGGGCTTATTTGTAAGTTTTGAAGGACTGGGCCGCAATATTGGATTGTTAGAGGGTTTAATCTTCAAAAGAGGTGTATTTATTTATTTATTTATTTCGGCTTTGAGATTATAACTGGGCTTCAAGATTTGTGTTAAGCTTTTAGGATTTATCTGTTGGGCTTTATGATTTGTATTGGGATTCATGGTTTAGATATTGGGCTTCACGGTTTAGACATTGGGCTTCAAGATCCGCACGAGAGATTTTTGTTTTAAACCGGCCTGCTGACAGATGGGCTCCACTTCTCGGGAGCCGCTGGGTTTGGTTTAAATGTAGGCCCTTGGATAGTGTTATTGCATCAAGATTCGTGCTCCTTTACAAACTTTATTTTTAGTGCCGAGATCTAGTGTGTCAGGCTACTTCAATATTCGTGCTAAACCCGATATGAACTAGGGTTTGGTCCGCTACCCAAGTTCATCAACTCCGGCCACGACAAGGATACGGCTAAGATAGCCTTAGTGTCAGGAACCTGTTGCACCACCTCTCGGCCACCGGCGATCATCGGAATGGGTGGTTCTTGGCTGAGCATGGGTTTACCGGTACCGGTTTGTGTTTTGAATCGATTTCTTGATGTTCCTTTGAGGTTTTCTTCAATTAATTGGTCATTTGACATCGTATCTAGGTATTGGAGCTTCTTGTAGCATGGGTTTGGGTTCTGATCGAGCTTTGGACATCTCATGTTTTGAGTTCTTAGTTTGGTATATATTTGGTACTGGCATAGGATGCATTGGCTCTGGGTCATGACTAGGGTCTCAGAGAGCTGTGTTTGAGCTTGTTGAAGCATGTTAAAGGTTGCAGGGAACTTGGTTTGGCTTGGAGTTCAAGTTGTAATTAGGCACAGTGCATAGGTCATATTTTTCCAATCTTTGATGCAGATTTCTTATTAATTTTGATAACAAGTACTTAGATTCTTGTTATGTATTCAGAGAGGGATGTTCAAACTATGATTGTGCCAAGTTTCATAATTTTGGAGTTTTATTTCTATTTTAAGGATGTCAAATATGCAGAGGGGCGAAGATGTCCATATGCTACAATATTTTTATAATTTTCAAAAGACCAACTTCTAAATTCAATATAAAATCGAATTTAAGTCCATTATGTGTGTCTTGAAGTCCTCTACATGCCAGTATGGTCTCTTTTGCAATTTGGTTCCTGTATCAGTCTGCATTGACTGTTGTACCAGAACAGGTTATTTTTCTATTTTTGAGTGCTTTCCTTGTACCAGTAACACTTATGTTGTGCTTGGCTGCTGAGCCCATGTTTGGTCATGTACCTGGGGCTATTGGCAAGTGTCTACAGCATGGGTAGAGGTCTGGTTAGGTTTTCAACAGTGTATGAACCAGCTCAAGCCACTGTTTGGTGTACCAGAAACAAAGAGACAAAGATCAAAGCTTCAAAATTTATTTATATAGAAAATTTAAATATCAAAGGCTGTCAGAGCCTGGAATTTTGCAGGGTGGTCCCTACATTTGATAAAAACATGTTTTAAGTGTTCTTTCATTGTATTTATTGGATAAATCATCAAGACATCATGAGGTTAGAAGTATAAATGACATAACACAGCCATGGCTGATGCCTATTTATATTCTAACCCTCTGTCTCTCAATATTTGCATATAAGTCCTTTTCATTTCTTTATATTACACAATCTGGTGTGCATATATATATAGATATTAAATCTTTTCATATGCAAAGTAGGTCCATTGAAGGGGTCTTCAGTCAATGGATATGTAATTTACAAAGGCCAAGAAAGAGAAACTATGTTCATCCCTTACTGTTACTTAACTGTCCATTCAATTATTTATAAACATAACTATATGCATGTATGTTAAATAGATATACATAATAGTTAATAACAAAATATCCTTCATGGTTCTATCCTTCTAGGTCTGCCATACGTACAGGTATTGAAACTTTGATCAATATATAGATGGTTTTATTGCAAGAGGGGCTAGTATTTTAATGTGATGGGTGTGATGTTGAAACCTTGATATGTGGCACTAGATGTATGTATTTTTTTTTATTACAGATAACTATCTATGATAAAAATCTGAATATCTGATAGTATATATTGTGAGTAGTTGAGTGTATGGCTAAGGAGGAAATATAATCTTGCAATTCATCTCATTACCTGAGATAAAAGTCTGAGATAAAAAAAAAGTTAATTTCCAAATTCCAATATATTTTTCTTACATGTATACATGTCCCAGCAATAAACACTACAAAAAAGAGCGGCAAACTTTTATTTTGCACAGTACACTCAAGAAACAACATAAGTAACAACTGAATCGCAAGAAAACAATGAAATACAATAGGTATAGAATTTCGCATCTTCACACAAAACCAATCAAAGACAATAATTACCTAACTTTGTATCTTCACACAAAACCAATCAAAAAGAATAGCTACTGAATTATGTACCTTAACACAAAACCAAATTTGAATCAGGCTTAACTAATCCATCTCACCTGGGTCCTCTGGTGCTGATTTCAAACACAGTACTATATTGGGTACTACTAAAACCAGATGGGTCTGATATACTGGGAAGCAAGCTCTCCATCTCTTCTTGATCAATTTGTGGGCCAGGGAAGCTGTTATGGAATGTCGCCAACTTATCTAATGCCTTCACTACTTGCTTCATTGTCGGCCGATCTTCTCCTTTTGGGCTCACACACTGCAGAGAAATCTCACAAATTTCTTCAAGAACCTTCATAACATTCTCATCGTTAGTTACTAGTTCCACATCCACCATCTCACGATGCTCATTTTTCCTTGCTTTTGAAAAAAAGGTTGTAGCCAAGGGCTGGTTTTCCCCTTTTTCATCTATATAAATTGCCTCCTTCCTAGTCAGGAGCTCCAACATCACTACCCCAAAGCTATATACATCACTTTTCTTTGTTATTATCTTCGTGTACCAGCACTCAGGGTCTAGATAGCCATGTGAAAAATGGACAAGCTCAACAATTTCGTTTACATGCACGGCACTTGAAGCTCCAAAATCAGACACCTTCGCAGTGTAGTTTGCATCTAGTAGTATATTAGCAGACTTAACATCGCTATGAATGATAGAGGGGGAGATAGATGAGTGCAGATGATCTAGGGCTACTGCCGAATCCATAGCAATTTTTAGCCGAGTACCCAAGGAAATTGACCTTCTATTTTTCTTTCCATGAAGAAAATAAAAAAGTGTACCGTTTGGTACATACTCATAGACCAACATTGGAATTTTAACCTCTAAACAACAGCCCAATAATCTAACTATGTTCTTGTGGTTTATTTGTGAAAGAAGAATGATTTCATTCACAAATTCTGCTCTTTGTGTTTCTTCAACTTCCTTTGCTTTCTTTATGGCCACAACCTGATTATGTTCTAATAAGCCCTTGTACACATTCCCTTGGCCTCCCGTGCCTAATACAAGAGCATCGCTGTAATTATCAGTCGCATTTTCTATTTGCTTTTTACTGAACACGCGGAGATGCTTATCCATCATCAGATAGTAACTTTTATACTCTTTTTTTTCTTTCATGTGCCTTTTATGTTGTCGATACCAAACTAGAAGCAAACATACGCCCAGTAATAGAGCAATACCAAGTATACAAGCTGCATTCAAACATGAAAAATATGAATACATTAATTGGGTGAGTAAAAAGTTTTGCTAGGAGAATAATTTTAATCAACAAAAAATTAGATAGAATAACTGGATAAGAAAATTCAAAGGCCACGGATTGAAACAACAGCCGACAGAATTATCATCTCCCACAAAGCATAATAAATTAATGCCATAGAAGGAAAAATCGGAATCGGTCTCTTGACCGTGGAATCTGAATTGGACAATGGTCATTTAATACGGTAGTTCTCTATGTTGTTGAGTGAAATAATTTATTATTATTATATATTATTGTTGGTATTTATTTATTTCTATAATATAATTTTAATTATTATTACTATTATTAATTCAATAATAATGGTCGCCATTAATTGTTATATTGTTGTCCTTTAATAATTTTCATTACAAAAAACATGTACTTCAATAATACGACTTCATTACAGTATCATTCCAGAATTAAATACAACAACTATAAAAAAATTGAATTTAACTCAAATAGTTAATTTTTCTTTTTCTTTTTTTTTGGAGAAAACCAAATGATTCTATCTTTGCAAAGCCATCATGGAAATTTGAGTGATTTTTAAGGAAACAATTTAAAATGTCTCTTTAAACTATATAATATTTTACAATTGGTACCTGAATTAATCAAAAGTTAGTGAAATATTTTGCTTGTGGTCAATAGGACAATGACTCGTAAGATCTTGGATTATGATTCCTTGATAATGGCTTATCTTAACAAACTCAACAACGCTTTGTCAAATCATGTTAAAATAATAAAAAGTAGGAAAAACATATAAATATTTTGTTTTCCTTAATTAACTCTGTATTTATTTTTTACAATTTAAAATATCATCTGATGGTTCCATTAGATGTTGTTAAATGAATACCAACCCTTCAAATTTAGAATTGAAAGGCAATAACGCTTTTTTGTGTTTTGGGCACCTAGCCACATGAGCAAAAAAAATTAAAAGCGAAAGGATTACTTACCCGTAGCCACACGAGCTGTATTGGGAAATTTCTGTGTGCAATTTTCTGTTTTTCCATCCCCATTTGTGTATTTTGGGCAGGCACATTCGTAGCTTCCGTTTGTGTTTATGCAATTACCGTCCTTGCACAGATGTTTCTTACATTCGTCAATATCTGTCCAATCACAAAATTAAAGTTGAGAATTAAACATCTGTGAAACAACAAGCTAACAGTGCCAATTGTTGCGAATGAATATACTGATGCATAGTCTTTGGAGAACACAAAGGGTAGGTTTAGCTTGCTGACAGGTTCTTGTCTATACAAGAGAACCTACTAGTCCTTGACATTAAATTGGGAAACAATGATTAAATCCCTATATATCCCAAGTAAGTTAATTACCTGTGCATCCGTTAGGAAGGTAGGGGTTGCCATCGTACCCTTGCGTGCAGTTGCAGATGTATCCCTCGCCGTTAGTCGTATTGTAGCACCTGCTATTTTCACTGAGACACACAGAGTATGGTCTCTTCTCCGTGTCTGTATCAAGGCATGTGCCATTGTCCCTGATAGCCCAGTCAAGCACCAATGGCACCCTTCCCTTATCGGTCCCATTCTTGAGAAAATTCTTCCCGCTGAGATCCTCAACATGAAACTTGTACGAGTCTTCCTCCACCAGCACAGCATAGTTGCACGGGCTGTACTGCCAGGCATAGTTCTCATCATATTCCCACTGTACTTCGTAATAGGTGAGCCCTGCTGGTATTGAGGTCTGGCAACAACCCAACCCGTTGCATGTGCCATTATCACCAGTTGAACTGTTCAGGTCCTCACAGTAGGACACACAGCCGGAATAGTATTCTTCGGTTCTATTTTTTGACTGAGATTGGTCAGATTGGTTTAGTGGACTATAAATATATGCGATGGTATCACAACCTATTGCCATGAACTTGTTGCGTCTGTGGGAGAATAGAAATGGTTTAAATGTACTGATGTTTATTGATGCCTCACCATTATCGTCGTATGTTTTGTTCAACCGATCAAAGCAGCGATACGCGATGTTCTTGTAGACACGTGCTTCACCGCTGATTATGTTGACATCTATGAGCTCGGTATCATTTGATTTAGAACCAAAAAAGGCTGTATGGGGAGTTGTTGAATTATCACACGTTATATTGAATCCATTTCGACGACACTCGGGACTGGTTCCGAAAGGATATGGGATGGGGATGTTACCACATTTTTCGGGGCAACCAGGCCATGCGGAGGCGACTGTGGTAGTTGGTAAGATTATTAGGCATATCAGTGCGAGGTAGAGAAAGAACTGGGCATTATTTAGTGGACTGGCCATTATCTCTCTCGTTCTCACACACACAGACAGATATGAAGGGTTAGTAACAGCAGACTAAAAAGAGATGAAGCCATTTATATATGTTCTATACCGTTGACCTTTAAGATAATTAATTGCATCACGTTATTTACAAATTCTTAAATGATACTGAAATTTGTAAGAAATTATAAATTTCCAATGGATGTAGAAAAACAATAATAGCGAGGTATATTCAAGGGTCATTTAAGTAATTTAATTATTAATTATTACAATAATATATTGAAGCGTACTCATCTCCTGCACTATTGAGGGCAATGGGCTAGAAAATATTTGGGCTCAAATATCTCCAATCCAAATCAATTTGAGGCCCAAAATTCACTCTATAAAATTCTAGAACTTTCTAACCGACCTATATAGTCGGTAATAATGGAATGTGGTAGAAATCTCTCTTATGATATTTTATATTTGAAGTTTTCTAGACTTCTGTACACAAAGTATAATCTAGAAATATCCAAACCGACTTTAGGATAGTATAAATAGATGTAGAGCTTATGGCGTAGGGAGTGAATCAGATAGTGAGGCGTGAGTGAGAAAAATAAAAAGCTTTGTACTCCTCTTAAGTAATAAAAGAAATTATATTATAAACTCTTCTTCTTTCAATACCACAATCCGAGTTTCATTTCCAACACATTACCAGTGGTTGTCATAGTACAATCATAACAGTTGCCAATGATTCCAGTGAACATGCCCACTTTCTGAAATTAATTAAAGTACAGGATCTGGCATAGCTGTTATAGCAATGTGTCCATATCTAACTAATTGTTGCCAACGTAGGAACGTACCATATTTTAGTACAAAATATTTTTTTATCATATCTAATTGTAATAAAAATATCAACTGGGAATTGTAATTACATCATTTACATTTTTAATTAAGAATCAGAAGAATTAGTCATGGAGAATGGATCATGGATGCATTCAGTTAATGAGGGCATGTTTTAATTTGACACATTTTGTTTTTGCAATTGACCAAGCCTCCAGAGGGAGCTCTATAGCAACAAAACATGCGCTCATTAACTGGTCATGACAGGAACTTGTTAATCTGAATTTGAAACAAGCAAAAGAAATATTACTCATATGAAATGGATGAGTCATCCATCTTATTAAAATAATTAAAACGTACTTATAATGGATTAATAATCCTTACACTATTTCTCTATATATTGATTAATGGCATAATTAAATATATTAATGATATATTTCTTCTGAAGTGGGCGAAGAATAAAACTAATTTCATTAAAAAGAATAAAGAACAAAGATGGTCCCATATATATATATAGAATTGAGCTATGGTGAGACGTGGAGTAAAACAATTTTGTACTCCATGGCACTATATTTCCATGTTGAAAATCCAAACAACCGATCCGAACCGTTCAACATGTTCTCTATATTGAAATGTGCTTGGAGACCAAATTTTACATTTTTTGGAATTTTTTTACTATTTATTAAGCCACTTTGAAAATCGCTGATCCGGTGGTCCAGAAAATTTTACTGTTTTTTACTGTTCACAGTGGATCAGCGATTTTCAAAGTGGCTTAATAAATAGTAAAAAAATTCCAAAAAATGTAAAATTTGGTTTCCAAGCACATTTCAATATAGAGAACATGTTGAACGGTTCAGATCGGTTGTTTGGATTTTCAAAATGAAAATATAGTGCCATGGAGTACAAACTTGTTTTACTCCACGTCTCACCATAGCTCATCTCTCTCTCTCTCTCTCTCTATATATATATATAGAGAGAGAGAGAGAGGTTGACTAATATGCTTTCTGTAGCACTTTGCCCGAAACGCCATAGGGTCAAATTTCAAATTTTCATATTCGAAACTTCGACCTAAATAGCTCCGTAAATTGGTTATATAATGAATCAGGCAGACTTTTTAAAGACATACAATCTTTTGCCATCACTGATTTTGTGAGATTTTTTTTTATTTATTTGAAAAAACTAGGGAAGTACCCACCGGTTTCGTATTTCTTATTGAAACCAAAAAAGATGTTTGTTTGGTACCAAACAGGTGGACCGTTATAAATCAACATAAAAAATATAACATTCACAACACATTTCTAATACCTAGAGTATCATAAGACCATAAAGCAATCTCAAATCAAATATAACAAATATTATAGAAACTACAAATATGTTCCAAATTTCATCTATAAGAGTTAAAGGGTATCAACTGAAGCGGGTCCAGACTCAAGCATTAGATCCTCCCTTGTGCTCCTCCTGTAGTTTCTCTCCAGGCCCCATTGTCGACGGAATTCCGAGATCCCAAAATAATTTTCCAGTTTCATCTCTCCAGGCCTAAAGCTGTTGAAAAGTTGACGCAGTCAATTAGTATTCGGAGGCCCATATATTTTAAAATAGAGAATTAGATATACAAATATAAATATGTTTTAGATGCATACATATACAACAATCAAGTCAAAATCCATAGTATTTTGATGTATTCAAATTAATTGGACGGGTCAATTAAATATGGAAATAGTATTGATCTTTATCCATTTAATTAATTAAGTACAAACTATTCGGATTGAATAAAAATAATACACACTCTGCTATAAAATTGGATATGGCACCACGTTTATCATCTTTTCATACATAACCTTCTAAAAGTATCCATCGCTTGTTAGTTAGTGGTAGCTATCATAACTTCATCCTCTCTCTCTCTCTCTCTCTCTCTCTCACACACACACACACACACACACCCACATAAAATTTTAAAATTCTTCTGAATATTTGACCTAGGGGCAGATTATCTTTTATGCACCAAGCCCAGTGTTTTATTCAGGCAAATGAATTCCTGTCCCCAAGGGAGTTCTATGTGAGATATTATTTGACATATGCTTATGTGAAACTCACTAATCTGACAAAACATAACAAGTATATTATTCCTGTCCCAAAATTAGTTTCCCTAAACTGCTAGGCATTTGAAATTCATGCAAAGATAACAAGTTGATTATGCCTTTTTGATACGGAGCAGTCGAACATAATGTGATGATATGAAAAAAGTGTTTTTTTAAACAAAGATGAGGTCAATTTTTCAATTTTAAATATACAATAGATGCTCAAGTCATGTCTTGATATATATGAAAGTAGTGTTGTCATTGTTTCAATGGAGAGGTAGAATGGATAGAATCTACAGCCCTTCATTTTAAATATACAATAGATGCTCAAGTCCCTTCACTTTCCTTCTCCCTTCTCCGAATCCATATCTTGCCAACTACTGGAGAGGTAGAATGGATAGAATCTACAGCCGGTCATTTTATTAACGATCACGAATTAATCTTGATAGCAACCCAACCTTACTTTTAATAATATTGAACTGACCGGCTGATTGGTCCATCTCTCACACGAGAGAACACATGGCGTAATTCACTTTCCCACCTATAACCATTTCCTCCGGCTTACTTTTTCTCCCCGCGGAACCTCTGCGTCAACCCCCGCATCCTCTCCGCCTGACCTGCTTTTGTTTCTCCATCTTTTATACCTCCACTTTGTTATTTAGACTTCTTCCGCTGGCACACCTCGAACAATTCACAATCTCATTTTCAATATTTCTTTGGTTAACAATTCAGAATCTCATTTTCACAGTTTTAAATATGAGTATGATGAAGCTTCAAATAACAGAGTTATGCATTCCAGCGTAGTTATGTGGTTATGCCTTGAATAACTCCAAACTCTAATATGGACCCAAATGGTTTACCCATATGAATTTTGCTTTATTTAGTCTTCAATCATGCAACTTTTCCATTATTTGAAATCCAACCTCAATACCTTTACATTATAGCCGACTGCAATTGTGATCAGTTTACCCGTAAGAATTCAATATTAAGTCACAATTAATCCTCCTCGTGTGATTAAAGTTAAATTTTGTCATTTTCACCATATTGACCCTTAAGCCTTAAGCATGTTGTTGAGCCTCAAAAATTCATAATGTTAAATTAACTAAAAAATAAAGAGAACACAGGACTTCCAAGAAAGCTCCCTTCCCACCCGATTTTATTTCTCTGTTTTTCTTGTATAAAATTACACGGCTGCTTCATGCTAATTTATCAATTGAGAAATATTTTGTATATCATGCTAAACATGGAAACCAATCCTTAGAATTACAAGTAATCAGAAAACTATCTATTTCCTATTTCACTAGATGCATATATGATTGATGTCCTTGAATATTTTATTTCCTCGTTTTGATTAGATACAGATCTATTTCGGCTTGCTCCCCAAGTTGTCAGGATCCGAGTGCAATCTTAACACTCCCCCTCACGAGGGTACGTAAATATCTACCATTCCGATCTTCTCCAGTATTTCTTCAAATGGTTTAGTTGCCACGGCCTTGGTTAAAATATCTGCCACCTGTTCTGTTGATCTAACAAAGGGTAGAGAAATAACATGAGAATCAAGTTTTTCTTTAATAAAGTGTCTGTCTACCTCTATATGTTTTGTCCTGTCGTGTTGCACCGGATTATGTGAAATATCAATGGCAGCCTTATTATCACAATACAACTTCATCTCTTTTTCCGTTTCTAGTTCTAATTCGGTGATTGATTTTCGTAGCCATAATAGTTCGCAAATTCCTTTCTCCATACCTCTAAACTCAGCCTCAGCACTAGATAAGGTGACCACGTTCTGCTTCTTACTTCTCCATGTTACCAAATTTCACCCAACGAAAGTAAAGTAACCCGATGTTGATTTTCTATTAATCATGGTCAAAATGATGATGAATTACGTAGGGTTTTGGCTTAGGTTTTGCATATTATCTCACACTTATGTTTAATTAATTAGAGAAAAAGGCTATTGTCACCCTTCTTTATGTTTTATTGCAGGAAACACGTTTTGGGACTATTTCACATCAAATGGAGCAAGAATCGGGTCAATCGGATAAGCGACGCTCATCGACTAATTCTCTGTTACAGCCCGTATTGACTGATACAGACCTAGCCGGATACGGACCAGGAGATAGCGCGATACGCATTAAACCCCTCAGCGACATGGTCTCAATACGGACCATACCAGCCAGTACGGTCCGTAACCAAGGCGCCCTTTGGGGAATAACTGCTCCAGCTGTATCCAGATCAGGTTTCTTGGCCTCCACTCATCTCCAGACGTCCCCTCACCCCTATATAAGCACCCTGGACAGAAGAAGAAGATATCTCCGTAATTTTGGTTAAATTTAAGTGAGAAAGAGATGAGTGATTGTAACCATGCCGTTCCGCGGCTAAGTTCTTTTCTTAGGGGCTAGGTAGTAAACCTTGTTACTCATGATGTTTTGATATATATATATTTTCTATTGATTATGATTTCTTGTTGTTGATTGAAATGCTTTTGTGATTTATTATCCCTTCAACTAATATCGATGATCTAGTTTAATCCGTTAGGGTAGTGACAGTGCTTTAATGGTAAGATAAACTATAATGGACGAGTCAGCCTCGTTGGGAGCCATTAGATTTATGTGAAGAAAATCTTAGCAGGAAAACCATAAATCGGAACAACAAAATGCGAACCATGTTCTGTCATTTGCATAAGATAAATCGCAGTGTCCTATGTAGTAACTTGTGTATTTCAGAGATCTGTCATTTGCGTAAGATAACTCGCAGTGTCCTATGTAGTATCTCGATGGAAGTCCCATCATTTGCGTAAGATAACTCGCAGTGTCCTATGTAGTGTCTTCCATAAACAACAACAGTAAATCAGACCCGACAGAAGTAGAATATCAAAGAGGATTGAGTAGCAATGGTGTGCCGAAACCCTAGGAATTCTTATCTCTATCTTTATTTTAGTTACTTTTAATTATTGCCAAATTTACATTGATCACAACTTCAACTCTCAAATTTTCAGATTTTGTCTAGCCTTTCGAAAGATTGTGATTTGATCGTTCAAGACTCTGAACCAATATTCTTTGTGGATCGACCTCGATTATACTACTCGATACGATTGTACGCTTGCAATCCGAACCGATAGCAATTCTGAGTTTATAAATTTTAAAAGATAACATCACTCACTTTTGCGTGATTAAGCTTTTTGGCGCCGTTGCCGGGAATAACGGTTTATTGTGCAAGGCCTCGCAGACGCCTTTGCTTTGACCATTGAATCTAATTAATTAGAGACGCCTAGACTTAGGAACATGAGTCCTTTGGAAATTCTTAAGGGTAGAAAAATTGATCTGGACCATATAAAATATTTGGGTGTACATGTTTTGTACATATAAAAAGACAAGACAAGTTATATAAAAATTCAGTTAAAGCTATTTTTTTGGGATACTCCTAAAAAAAGAAATGATATAAGTGTTATGACCCAAAAAAATCATAAGCTTTATATTTCACGAGATGTGTCATTCTTTGAAAATAAACCATATTATCAAACAAATGGACAAGGAAATGCACAAGGTCAACCAATACAATTGTCTCCAAATAATTTTATATTTCCTGAAGAAATAAATCAAGAACAGGTTGAAGGAGATCACACTGGTGAAACAAGTGCAGTCCCTTCAGGGGGGGAATGAAGAAACTGAGTCAAGTGAAGAAACAACTCAAGAAGAGATTGAAATTGACTCAAGCGAAGAAGTAACTCAAGAAGAAATTGGCTTGAGAAGATCAGTAAGACAAACTCGGCCTCTAATCAAACTGAGAGATTATGTATCTCATCAGGTGATGTATCCAATTCGAGATTATATTTCTTATAAGAAGGTATCTCCTACATACCAGGCCTACTTGGGTAATATCAACAACCAAACCGAACCAACAAACTTTAATGAGGCAAACCAAAGTTTGATTTGGCATAAGGCTATGAAAGAAGAACTTCAAGCCTTCGAAAAAAATGATACATGGGATATTATTCATTTACCAAAAAACAAAAAGACCGTAGGTTGCAAATGGGTATACAAAATCAAATACAATTGTGATGGTACAGTTGAAAGGTACAAAGTTAGATTAGTAGCCAAATGATATACCCAAACTTATGGTATTGATTACTAAGAAACCTTTGCACCAGTAGCAAAAATGAATACAATTAGAATTTTGCTATCGGTGGCCACCAACTTGGGATGGGATTTGTTCCAAATGGACGTAAAAAATGTATTTCTTCAAGGAACTTTGGAAGAAGAGGTCTACATGACCCTTCCTCCAGGTCACAAAGATGCATCGAATTTAACACTGACGTGTAAGTTAAAGAAAGCAATTTATGGTCTAAAGCAATCACCAAGAGCATGGTATGCGAAGCTAAGCTTTTCTCTTTTAAAAATTAATTTTAATAAAAGCACAGCTGATTCCTCCATGTTTGTTAAACATTCACAAAGTTGTACTATCATTATTCTTGTCTATGTGGATGATATTATCATCACTGGAAATAATAATGAGGAAATTAAAAAGATTAAAACATATTTGAAGGAGGAATTTGATACTAAGAATCTTGGAAAACTTTCATATTTTCTTGGAATAGAAATAGCTCACTCAAGTAAAGGCTTATTTTTATCCCAAAGATAATATGTCATTGACCTGTTAAAAGAAACTAGTAAATTGGGAGCTAAACCAGCCAATACTCCAAAGGAAACCAATATTAAACTTGGAATTGAAGATGGTGAACCACTACCTGACATAGGACAATATCAAAGGTTGGTAGGCAAGTTAATTTACCTTACAGTTACCAGACCTGACATTACCTTTCCAGTTAGTGTTATAAGCCAATTCGTGCATGCTCCATGCACCAGTCACTTGAGTGCAATTGATAGAATACTAAGATATCTTAAAGGCACTCCAGGTCAAGGAATTTGGATGAAGAAAAATTATTCTAACGATGTGGTTGATTTTTCTGATGCAGATTGGGCCGGTAACTGCGATAGAAAATCAACCACAGGCTTTTGTACCTTTGTATGTGGCAACCTAATCACTTGGAAGAGCAAGAAGCAGAATGTTGTGGCAAGATCAAGTGCTGAAGAAGAATATCAAGCCATGGCATCCACTGCAAGTGAGCTCATCTGGATCAAGCAGCTACTCAACGCATGAAGATAAAGCTCAGAGGAACAATGCAAATGTACTGTGACAACCAAGCTGCATGACATATTGCTTCCAATCCAATGTTCCATGAAAGGACAAAGCATATAGAGGTCGACTGTCACTTTGTCAGAGAAAAAGTATAGTCGGGAGAAATAGAAACCCCATTTGTTAGAAGCAAAAACCAATTGGCAGATGTCTTCACTAAAGCACTCGACAAATCTAGCCATCTAAACATACTCGACAAGTTGGGCTCAAGCAATTTATTCGAACCCAACTTGAGGGGGAGTATTGAGGAATAAAATCTTAGCATCAGAAGATATTCATCATTGGCATAGTTTAGGCAACAAATAAGCTAGCATCCGATTGCATAGCTGTCAAGCTATTTATAGTACCTAGCTTGATCTTTGTAAATCTTGTGTAATTAAAACACAATTAGGTAAATATTTCAGCCACTGTAACTTAGGAAGGAGCCTAACAGCTAGTAGGAATTAGACTATAAATACTCACGTACAACCTCTGTAAAGATTAGAACAGCAATCAATAAAACATTATTTCATCATTCTCCTTTCCACTCAAAAATCAACAGTCTACAAGGCCAATTATATGGGTTCTAACCCGTTGACCTTTAAAATAATTATTTGCATCACGATATTTGCAATGGTAAAACGATACTGAAATTTGGACAAGTTATAATTTTCCAATAATATAAAAAAAAGACCATAAATTCGTTAAATTTCATGCACACAAAAATAACTTTAATCATCAAAATATTTTTTTTCAAATCATACGTATAATAGTGACTAATATTCAAGAATCATTAATTTATATAATTCATTCACAATAATTTATAGAAGCCAACTCATCCCTTGCACATATGAGGAGTTACAATTCATGGCTTTGATTACAAAAAAAACTATAATTTATTATTTTGTACTAAAGCTAAATTAAGAGCCATGGGGTCAACGTTTTATATTGTGCTTTGTGGCACTTGGTAGTTGGTACCAAGAAACTCCTTGTTGATTTCATAATGAAATAGGTGGGTACCGTTACCACTTTTGCCAAAATAAATATATATATATATATATATATATAGGAGAGTGGCTAAGGTCAAAGTGGTATGACCAAGGCCTTGGTGCTACCAATTAGTTTTTGCAATTTTAAAGTTTAAATAGTCGATTCAAACCGTTAGATGTTCAATCTATATTAAAATATGCTTGGAGACCAAATTTTACATTTTTTGGAATTTTTTTACTATTTTTTAAGCCACTTTGAAAATGGCAGATCCGGGTGAACAGTAAAAACAGTGCAACCAAATTCTGGACCATGTGATCAGCAATTTTCAAAGTGGCTTAAAAAATAGTAAAAAAATTCCAAAAAATGTAAAATTTGGTCTCCAAGCAGATTTTAATATAGAGATCACATCTAACGGTTTAGATCGACCGTTTGAACTTTGAAAATCCAAAAACGACTTGGTAGCACCAAAGGCCTTGGTCATACCACTTTGATCTTAGCCACTCTCTATAGATAGAGCTTGGCTACTATGCTTATATAAGCAAAAGCCCACATATGCTTATAACTCATTTTTGCGTTTCCAATGTTCAAATGGTCGATCCGACCGTTCATCTTGTTCTCCATATTAATATGTGCTTGGAGACTAAATTTTACATTTTTCTGAATTTGTTTACTATTTATTAAGCCACTTTGAAAATTGCTGATCTGGGTGAACAGTAAAAACAGTGTTTCCAAAATTCTGGACCACCAGATCAGAAACTTTCAAAGTGGCTTAATAAATAGTAAAACAATTCAGAAAAATGTAAAATTTAGTCTCCAAGCACATATTAATATGGAGAACAAGATGAACGGTCGGATCGACCATTTGAACATTGGAAACGCAAAAATGCTCATTTAAGCATATGTGGGCTTTTGCTTATATAAGCATAGTAGCCAAGCTCTATATATATGAGGATGGTTCAAATGCACCATTATTTTTGTGCTCCAATATGTTCCACATCCTTTATCTCCATTTTCAAAGTCCGAACAGTCGATCTGAACCGTTCAACATGATCTTCATAATAAAATATGTTTGGGTACCAAAGTTTATATTTTTTAGAATTTTTTTACTATTTTTTTAAATAGGTACAAAATCACCTTTTTAAGGCGATTCTGGACCATCCGATAAAGTGATATTGTACCTATCTAAAAAAATAGTAAAAAAATTCTAAAATATAAAATTTGGTCTCCAAACATATTTTATTATGAAGATCATGTTGAACGGTTCGGATCGACTGTTCGGACTTTGAAAATAGAGATAAAGGATGTGGAGCATATTGGAGCACAAAAATTATGGTGCATTTGAACCCTCCTCTATATATATATATAACTATTGCCAGCGGTTGTCTTTGTACAATCGAAACACTGCCTACGGTTCCAGAACAAAAGATTAAGTTAGCTGATTTCATTGTCGTCTTCTAAAATATTTTTGAGTTTTAAATTAAATCGTACCAAAGTACATATGCAGGACGTACGAACATATAATATTTTACCATAAAATGTATTTTTATTGTAAATAATTGTAAGCAATGTCAACTGGAATTGTAATTAATGATTACATCATCCACATATTTTTAATTAAGGAGGTCGGCAGAATTAGTCTCGGATAATGGATCACTGGGACGTCTTAAAAGTTTGCATTTGACTAAGCAGAATTAGTCATGGAGAATGGATCATGCGTACTAATTTTTATGTTATCATCCATTTAGTTTGCAGTTGACTAAGCACTATTGCATTTCACTAAGTAGAATTAGTCATGGAGAATGGATCATGCGTACTAATTTTTATGTTATCATCCATTTAGTTTGCATTTGACTAAGCACTAGTACTATAGCATCAAAACAAGCGATCATTAAATGCCAAGCACAAGGACTTGAAACCAGCTAAACAAATATTACTCAAATGAAATATAGATGAATTAATCCTTAATTACTAAAAACATTAAAACGTACTTATAAGGGATTAATAAACTTTACGCCCTCTTCTATATGGATGGATTAATGGCATATATTCATGAGGTATTTTCTTCCAAATGGAGGAAAAAAATAAACTAAAATTTCATTAGATACAATCACACAAAAGTCTAAAATAGATTAACATTTTTGTTAGCTGAACCAATACATATTACTTTATCAAAGTCAGTCTAATGGCCGAAGTAATGTCTTTTGTATGAAACGTTGTATGTTCGAAATATGAAACGTTGCATGTTCAAACTCGGACTAGAGGATCTCTTAAGAATATTTACACTTAGAAGTCTTGGACTTATTTGTATCTCAAAAACATAAATTGCGGTCTAAATTTACAGTGTTTTCCAATAAGTTGGTGCTATATATATAACTAGAGGAGGATTTCAATATCTCATGCCTTTCATACCTCATCATACCTCATATTTTATAACGTCATTTACAAAGTTCAAAGTGTCATTCTGAACCTATCAACATGATATTCATACTAAAATATAATTGGGAATTAATTTTATAATTTTTGAAAATAGTTTACTGTTTTTTAAGATAGGTACCAAGTCAGTGATTTTGTACCATTCAAAATCAGTGATTTTGTACCTATCTTAAAAAACATTAAGAAAATTTCAAAAATTATAAAATAACATCCCCAAGCATATTTTAGTATGGATATCATGTTGAGCAGTTCGAATTGACAATTTTGACTTCAAAAACGAAAATATAAAAATATGAGGGATGAGGTATGAAAGGCATATGAGGTATTTGGTTTTCCACTTTCCCTTAATTTGCATTCTATTGGTGAAGATGAAAGACATAATTAATTAGCTTATTTTATTTTTTTCTTGTAAAATTAATTACCTCATTTCATATTAGCCTTCTAAAATAGTTTCGAGTTTTCAATTATGTCCCTTTTACCAAAGGTCAAATGCAGGACTTAAGAATATACCATCTTTGTCCCTTCCCCCAGTCATTAACTACTTGAGTAACTATTAACTACTTGGGGGGACCACTTACTATTTGGAGATTGCTTAATATTTGAAATATTTTACAACTGGTGCGTGCAAGTATTCATATATAATATATCAAATATTCATATATAATACATCAAGTATTCACCCTAAGATATCAAGTATTTAAAAAAAAAACTGGACACATCACTCACCCATCTTTTACACGTTTTTAGAGGTGGTTTTTTTTTCTCCGTTCAATCTAACCAATATTTCTGACGATCTATGAGGAATTTTGCAAATCTAAAACTACGAATGTCTTCTACATAATTTTCTCTTTCAAATGAGATCCATGATGACATACTTTCGAGTTGTCTGTTGCACAAGTATTCATATACGTTGAAGTATTTATACCTAAGATATCAAGTATTCATTCATACACGTTGAAGTATTCATACATATGATATCAAGTATTCATACATATACGTTGAAGTATTTATACCTAAGATATCAAATATTCATTCATACAAGTTGAAGTATTCATACCTAAGACATCAAGTATTCATTCATACAGGTTGAAATATTCATACCTAAGACATTAAGTATTCATTCATACACCTCTAATTTTTTCAAAATTTGTTTTTCTGTCTTTTTTTAGTACTTAGTACGCACTGGCCTAATTCACCATTAATGAAACTTTGTTCTTTGCAAATAACTTGCTACTGGATGAGGAAGAGGAACATAGACATGATGGATCTGACTCGGCAGAGGCGTGTTTGATTGGGATGGAGTGACGGAGACGGAGGTGGGAGAACGGAGGTGGGAGAGGGAGGGGGAGGTGGAAGGCGGAGGCGGAGGTGGGAGAGGGAGGCCGTGGCGGAGGTGGGAGAGATAGAGATGGGAGGCGGAAGGGGAGAAGGAGAGGCGGAAGTATGAGAGGGAGGCGGAGGAGGAGGTGGGAGGTGAAGGTGGGAGAAGGAGGGAGAGAGGAAAGAAATAAAGGGAAATAAAATTTGTTAATTAATTTGTAGGGAATACAAAGTAGTTAGAATTGGTAATTATAGCTAGAAAAGAAAGTTAGTTAGTTGGGGGAAGAAATGAGAGATGGAATGAAGAGGGAAGATATAATTACCCTACTTTTTAATAAATTAATTAAAGAACTAATTTAAAGTCGTATAATCTGTTGCCATCGCTTATTAGTTAACTAGCTAGTGGTACCTATCATAACATTATCCTCACACACACCCACACACCCACAAAAGATAAAATTCTTCCAAATAAATGACCAAGTGGCTTATTGACTTTAATAACAAAGGGGCATATGGATTCCTTTCCAAAAATTTGTTTCACTAATCTGCTAGTAATTTGGGCATCCGACTCAAACGGTTTGATTCCCGTTCGGAACTGTCTGATTCGCTTCATAATTAATTCGTACATGCTGCTTCAATTTTCGTATGGATCAAGCGCGCATGAATCATGAAGCGAAACAGATGGTTTTAAGCAGGTATCAATCGTACCGATTTGAGTCTGATGCCCATCAAACACGCTTAATCTGTTAACATCGTACCTTTATCATAGCTTCTCCTTCGGTGGGTCAATTTGAATAATCTTGACATGGAAACCAGCAATAATGTTTACGCTCTCTTCTCTATATATATACAAAGATTAGTTACATATACTAGTGAGCAATTTTCTTCGGAAATGAAGAAGGAAAAAATACTACTAAAATTTTACTAAAAAAATAAAATTATTACAGAAGACTAAAAATAGATTGACCTCTTTTCAGCTGGCTCAGATTCCTTTTATGGGCCATATATATACTACTGAAATTTAGTTCGGCCTAAGCCCACATTATAGTTAATTGTAGTATCTTAGTCTTCAAAGTAGAACAATACAAATGCGCATAGGAATTGTTATTTTGTTATTCCAGTATAGGCTATTTTTGTATTAGTGTAATGTAAGGCCGGCAAATTTTGGTTAAAGAATAATTTTTTTTATTATGTATCTGCAATAACAGGTGCTGTTAATTTACGAGATTACATAAACGATCCAATTTCTTTAGAAGTTAACAGATTTGAGTTTACTATTTCAACTGGGTTTAATTAAGGTCCATTTTGGAACCCGCTAAGTAAAAGTTTGGTTATGGACTAACTAATTATAATAACTAGATTAGTCCATTTATGTAGGCTCTTATTGGGCTTTTGGGACTAGCTATATAGACCCAATTCACAGCCCACACATAATGCCTTTTGGAAATACCTGATACTAACAAAAGCCCAATTTGTTTCCTCAACGTCTCTTGCATTCCGCTTCTATTTCCTATTTTAGGATAGTGAATTAGTGATATAATATCTCTTGTTATGCTCCAGCCTCCACGAAATAAAGTTACTAGTTCCAACACATCAATATTTTGACAAAAGGGTTTCCTTTTTCCTTTTTTTTTAGGATTGTGATATGATGTTCCTTGATAGTGCATTCATCTGTCGTCAAAGTAAAATTGTGTGAAAAAGATTAAAATAGGAATTTGGTGAAGCAACCAACCCCTCATAATCATTCATATACATGTGGTGTCATTTTTTAGTGTTAGAGGTGATAGATGAAGAAATGTAAACCATAACAAATGAGAAATGTAAGAAATAACATAAAGGATATGATATACTTTTGTACATGCCCCACCACCTTACTAATTCTATAGAAAACTAAAAAGGAACTATTACTAATGGTCCTCTTAACTAGATCAAAGGTTCAGCAAATAAAGAACTATGGGCAGTCACAAGAAGATCACAACTAAGATAGAACCTTTACAATAGCTTCTCGGGGGGAATACATTGCTTCGAGTGGAACGGCTTTAGGATGGGTGAGACCGGAACCTTCAGTCAAGTCGATGAGTTCATCCCCGGTTATTTCCCAGTTGAAACATCGAATCAATGTTCCTAATATCAATCCGACTTCACGCATGGCGAGGCCTTCTCCCGGGCACCTTCTCCTACCCATCCCAAATGGTATCATCCATTTACCCTCGGCCTTCCCATTCTTGAATCTCTCCGGCTTAAATTTCTCAGGTTCCTCCCATATGTCGGGATCTCTGTGGATATGATACACATTCACTAACACCATCGTCTTGCATGGTATGTGGTAGCCTCCAATGGTTACATCTTCGCGTGATTCATGAGGCACGAGAAGAGGCCCACCAGGGTAAAGACGGAGCACTTCGCTCAGAATGCATTGAAGGTACGGAACCTGTGCCATGTCAGACTCCTCTATCAACCGCTCATTCCCGACATGCTCGTCAATTTCAGCTGCCGCCTTCTTGAGCACTTCTGGATTGTTCAGTAGGTTGGCCATTGCCCATTCAACTGTGTTAGCCGAGGTATCCGTTCCAGCGAGTAAAATGCTCTAAATTTGCAATGACAAAAATAGTTAAACCAAAATCTGACTTGAAATTAGAAAAATATAACTATTCAATATAATTTTTTTTTTGTTTGTACTTGTTTTCAGTTGTGGGCGCTTAACATACCAAGCTGATACTTTGAATTATATGGTCACTGTATCCCTCTGGATCCTTTCTTTGCAATTCAAGCAACTGAGCAATCATTGTTTTCATTGTTTCAGCACTACTTGTTTGATGCTCTTCGATTAGCTTTCCGATCATCTCTATCTGTTCCCTTGACAAATGTTCCTTTTTCTTCATCACTCCATTTAGATCCAGGAACCGAAGCACTGGAACGAAGTCTTCGATATTAGATGTCCCACTCAAGGCAAAGTGCTCCTCCACGGCTTCCCTAAACCTTTTTTTCTCGTCCAAGTCGTCTATGTTATCTCCATAGAACCTCTTCCCTGCTATTGTTGTCATCAACACGTTAAGCGATAGTTCAAATAGATTGTTTTCAGCTCAAGCTTCTTTGCCCCATCTGAGCTCTTCGATCCAATACAACAATTCTTCCAAGACTTGAAGAGTCGGCGAGCCATGTCTTGGACCTCTCTGGCACGAACATCCGACGATGCATGTAAACGCTGAGCAAAGAGGAGCTCGACTGCTGCAATCCTCCTGACACTACGCCAGAAGGGACCGTAGTTGGCCACACCTATGCCAACGATCTCGACTTTTCCGTTGTTGCGTTTGGCTGAGGGTAATTGAGGTCTGTTAGCTAAGGCCAAGTCGTGGGTGGTGAAGCACTCTTTAGCCAATAATTTAGAGGAGATGATGAGAACTGGCCGGGGACCAAAGTGAAGAAAGGTGATGGGGCCGTATTTTTGTGATATGCGGGCAAGGGCATGGTGGAGGGGCTTTTTGAAAAGATAGAGGTGGCCGATAAACGGCAGTGCCAGAGGACATGGAGGCAGTTTCCTTTTGTTGGTTGTATAAGAGAGAATAAATTTTACAAAGACAAGGATAGCAATGGAAAGAAGAATGCTTTGAAAAGCAATGGAATTAGACATTTTTGAATTGAGTAGTTGCTTTATCATGATTCTAGAATTTCTAAAAGATGAAAATGTGATGTGTGGTTACTGAGTCGGATTGCAAATCTGTGGATTATGTTGAGCAATGCAATGATTCATCATGCATGTGCGGCTTATAAATTAATAAGATTGAATAGGAATCTGATAGCAACAAGTGATTGATATGGACCGTTCGGTTCTCTTTGAGGTTCGTACAAAAATTAAAATTATAAACTAATAGTGGGTCTAAATATACGGTGTGAATCTTAATGTGAAAGAATTTGGTCCCGAAGTCTGGTAGCTAGCGCTCAGCAGTGACGCGTCATGTTCCAACTATCGTAAGGAGGCGCGTCATGACATAAATGACATATTAATAGATAGGATTCGAGAGGCGAGCGCATCCAGTATACAACAAGACAAATTATGGGATTGATTTAATTAAACAGAGATTCCCTGGACTGCGGTGCATATTAATTAATAGATAGTTTAGTTCACACCACAAATCGTCCCCAAAGGACTCTCAAGGCGAGCACCATCATTTTTTTATTTTTAAAAATTATATAAAAGTTTATATGGAATATTAATAGATTGCGGTGATTTTTGATGTGATCCAGTTTCTTAATTAGCGGTAACATCAAAACTTAGAATCAGTGTTATAAAAGCTGGACCGGACCAGACGGTGAACCGGAATAAACTGGACGGGGCTCTTTTCCGGTTTGATTTATTTGAAAGTCCGTTCATGCAAATTGAATCGGCAAAAAAAACAGAATTAATGAACCGGTTTGTAATAAAAATGCCAACTCGTTAAAAAGCCGATTTTAAAGTGGTTCAGTATTTCATTTCAAATGAGAGAGAGAGTAAAAAATTTGCACATAGGTTGAATTATTTTTAAAAACGACACTAGTACAAAAAACTCCTTCACTGACTGTTCAAATACCCCTACACCGACTGTTATGGAGGAGTCAGTAAAACCGGCGTAAGTATAGGTTACCTTTACTGACGGGTAAAAAATAGTCAGTGTAGGTACCTACACTGACGGTTTATAAAAACAGTCAGTATTTATGTTCAACACTTACGCTTTAAAAACCGTCAGTGTTGGTGTTCAACACTGACGCTTTAAAAACTGTCAGTGTTGATAACCAACACCGACTGTTTGTAAAGCGTCAGTGTTGAGCACCAACACTGACTGTTTTTTAAGCGTCAGTGTAGGTACCTACACCGACTGTTTTATTTAAAAAATAGTCAGTGTTGGTGCTCAACACTGACGCTTTAAAACAGTCAGTGTAGGACCTAAAAACAAACGTTGTTGGTATAAAATTTTTGGCATAATTCTGCTTGTATCGGGGCTAGCCTCCATATTTTTACTAGCCATATATTACCATTCAACATCAATCGACATTAAACAAAATATCATGCAAATAATTTAGACAACATAAACAAAATTTAATGTGTTATCATTCACAATTTCATCTGGACAAGTAAAACTACATATTGGAAAACGATCTTCCATAGCTTCCGAAATCTAAGATAAAAATTGTGATAAGAAATCTCAGGTTCTAATTTTCAAAACAAAATTAATACATGACGCCATAGGGCAATTGGTCTTGATTGCATTGGGTTCAACATGAGACCGAGAAGCAGCATAGCCTTCCTGGTTAAAGCAACACAACGTGCGCTCATAAACTCATCAAGACAAGGAATTGTCAGTTTGAATTTGCAATCAGCATAACAAATATTATTCATATAAAATGGATGCCGGAATGAGTCAACTTTATTAAAATCATTATAATGTACAAATTAATAAGGCTTTAATAATGTTTATGTTATCTTCTCTACAGATTTACATAAATTGATGAGGTGTTTTCTAATGGAGGACGAAAATAGACTAACATTTGTTAAAAAAAATCACAACATTTAAAATTGATTGACCTAATACAACAACACAAATTGGAACTTGGTGGCGCTAGAAGACAGAAACCCTAAGGCGATCTAAAAGTCGATTTTGGTGACTGGAGAAATGACGACACATAAAGACAGACAAGACGGCGTATTGGAGATTCCTACACTGATCAACACAAAAAAGGGAGCTACACAACAAACCAATAAGTTACTTTTGGTTGGAGATCTCCCGGTTCTTCGCATCGCCACTAGAGACAATGATGACACTTTCACATCGAAACCTCAGCTGTCTTCTCAAGAAATAGGTCAAGTCAGTAATAAAAAAGAAGAGCTGCAAACAGGACATGGCGTTCAAACTTCCAATAAAGACAAGGGTCCTCTGGATAACAAAGGCGGGTGTGACTTTGTAGAGCAAAATTCATCACGGATTTAAGTCCAGTAGTCAACTAGCCCAAATGAAGCCCACAACACACCCGATATTTCCCTTTCCCCAAACTCATCCGATATTTCCTGATTTGAATTGATGTGTATCGATCGTTTGTTATTGTATTTGTAATTGTTTGATGATAACACATCCAATATTTTGCATGTGGAAGTACAACAATGAAATTATCAATTCATCAGTTACTTATAACTTTATGATATCTCAAGAACTAGCCTTTGGTCTAGTGGCAAAGGCACATGGTCTCTGATGTGGGAGGTCATGGGTTCGAAACCCGGATAAGAAAATCCTTTGTTTTAATAACGGGGTATTAAATAGTTGGGTGGCTTGACCTCCAACCTTTATTCAAAAAACTTCATGATATTTCGGTGGGGCATCAAAGTAATTGGCTCGGTCTGCACATTATCTCAGATTATATTTTGTGAGCATACATATAAATTTGCATGTCACATTAAAACAGGTGGTATTAATTTATATTTATGATTTTAGTAGTATGTGGAAGACGTCTCTATTTTTTAATATAATGGATCACCCTTAACAACGAACAGGCATTATATATATATACTCTGAACATGCATACATTTTTATTTTGTTCGTTGTATGAAAGCAATTAGATAGTCTGAAATTTCGCTCTCCAGTTCTGAATCACATGTGAAAAAATTTATTTTAAGGAGCGGAATCAGAATTTTGTTAATAGGATATATATCATATAGATTATTGAAGTTGATATAACAATCATATATATCAAAACATGAACTATAGGAATCAACAAGAAAATGATTTTCTTCATTTTTATATTTAAGAATGATTAAATATATAACATAAACAAATAATACAAATTATAATTAAATAAAGATGGAAAAATGTTTGACCCCTTCCATCCTACTAAATCTTCGTAAACTTATACAAAACCCATGGAAAGGTAATGCCCGCCAGAACGCCAAGAATCAATACAATGCAAATTACCTTTTTGAAAAACTCACAACAATTTGACCCATTCAATTGTTGCCACTTCAAGGAGCATCCTCTCTTCAGCGAAACAAAACGTTGTCGAATTGGCTCCCATGACCCTCTTTTCTTCAGCAAGAAAATCAGAAACCAAACCAGCACCCATGAGATACCTATCCTCAACAGAATCAACCATCCCTTGAGCAAGATTGGAGCCGAGTACCAATGATCATGATAATGATAAATTTCATCATAATAATTATTATCATTATTAGTATTAGTAGTTGTATTATTAACAACAGTATTAAAATAAAATTTATCATAATCATAGAGTGCAGATATGCCGGCAGTGAATGCCAGACCCATTGAGAAGGTAGCAGCCCAGATCACCCACACCAACAACTTCATCACCATCTTTTTCTTTCGAGGGACCACACATAACAAAAGCATCATAACACAAACAGATGAAAAAAGCGCAAACATGTCAAATATTTGAAAGTAATTTAAAGCATCGCCAAAGACAGGTTGACCTTTAGTAATTGCATGATCCTTATCATCAGGTTTAAATCCTCCTGGAGGATTTAATGCTGCTTGGAAGGTAACAGTTGCCACCAACGTTGACACCAACAATAGGATTTGTGGATCGTAGCTCTTTTCTTTTTTCTCCTTTTGCAACTCTAAAGTTGCTTCTTGTATGTCATGTTTGGTGCTGAGATAATGGGCTTGCCGCAGTACTGTTCTTGTGGTTGGCATTGGGCTTGAACTGTCACTTAAAACAGAGTACCTAATGACAGGTTCTGATTGAGACAACACTTCAGCTGCAGTCTTTCCACCAGCTGCTCGTATCATCTCTCCAAGGACGAGATCTCCATTTTGCGGCCGTGATTCCAGCAGAACATCAAGTGGAGTTAAGCACACAAAATTCATGGTGTTCACATCGATGGAAACTCTACTCAACAAAAATTTGAGAACCTGAGATGCAAAGGTGCAAATTGATAAGTTCATACTTGAAAAGGCATCAAGGTTGAGTATATTCACCCACTTTTTTTATCAGAAAGAAACCTATGGCATACTGATAATTGCTTGGTTGCCATGGCGTGATGCAAAATAGTATTTCCTCTGTCATCCTTTGCATTTAGGTCGTGAACCCGGTTGATAAAAAACTCAACTGTGTCGAAAGAATTATATTTGACAGCCAAATGAAGTATAGTTTCTCCACCATTTGTAAGCCTATGCACTGCCTCCTCACAGGCTTCCACTAACTCTTCAACGACTACTGTCCTTCTTTTTTTTACAGCAATATGAAGTGGTAATAGTCCTTCATGTGTCTCACTTAATAAACAAAGGTCCGAGCCAGCCTGCAACGAAAAATCACTATTGAATTACAAACTTATTTTGTAATACATCAGATTTTGAAGGTTTGCTGACAACAAAATGTTTACTAGCTAATGGTATATACTATATAGCTGTGTTGTCCTCATTTGGATCCTTTTTTATTGTTTTTATTTAATTTTTCTTACATATATTTGTAACATCAACAGCCATGTACTTTTATTCTGACGGGCATTCCTAAAATGGTAAATTCCATCAAATAGCGCAGTTGGTATGTTCGACATGGATTTTAGTCAGGGTACATATGTACAAAATTTAAACATAAACATGATAAAAGAAGTGTTGAAAATAATCCAAGTCAGTAGCAAAGTGCATAAGAGATGCAGTTTTTTAGAAGTTTCGGTTTTAGTTGCAGTTTTATTTTTGTTAAGAATTAATTATAATCTGGTTATTAAACTTAGGCAGCAAGTTTTCTGTTTAGACATGTGCAGGAAGTAGTGGGTAGTTTCTTATTTAGTTTGTCATGTAGTGGGTTGGTTATAGGTTAGTTATAGCAGCGTTAGTGGAGTTAGTGGGGTGCAAAATTAGTTATATGCACCATCTTAAATACCATGTATTTTTCTGTTAATGAATGAATGAAATTGTGTTGTGTGAAAAACCCAGTTGCTGAATTCTGTTTCTGTTTTTTCCGAAAAACTCCCAACAAAATTGGTATCAGAGCCAAAGGTGAGAGATCAAGGCAGATCCGACCATGGCCGACGCAGGCAACAACACCACCATTAGCATGTCAAATCAGATGGTACCTTTGTTCAAGGGTGAGAGTTACGAATTCTGGAGCATCAAGATACGAACTATGCTGAAATCTCATGGCTTGTGGGAACTAGCAGACAAGGGAATACCGAATCCTGATCCGACACCAATCGACACAGCCAAGAGAGATGCAAAGGCGCTCTTCTTTATTCAGCAAGCCGTACACGAATCGGTGTTTGCAAAGATTGCAGCAGCAGAAACAGCAAACCGGGCTTGGACAACTCTGAAAACCGCATTTCAGGGAAGTTCCAAGGTGGTAGCCATCAAGTTGCAGGGCTTGAGACGGGAGTTTGAGACATTGAACATGAAACAAGGCGAGTCAGTTCAATCCTTCTTCACGGAAGTTACAACAATAGTCAACCAAATCTGAAGTTGTGGAGAAGATCTTCCAGAAAAGACGGTTGTGATGAAGGTGTTGCGCAGCCTGACAACCAAGTTTGATCATGTGGTCGCGGCGATCGAAGAATCCAAAGATCTGTCCACTTACACGTTTGATGAGTTGATGGGATCACTGCAGGTCCATGAAGTTCGTCTCAACAGATCAGAAGTGAAGGATGACACCAAAGCTTTCTATACCAATGGCAATTCCTCAAGAAGCCAACAGCAAGGCAGAGGTAGAGGCCAAGGTTACGGCAGAGGTCGAGGCAGTCAAGGCGGCAGAGGCAGAGGCAAGCCGAGTTACAATCAACCGCATTCTAATCAACTGAAGAAAGATGTAGAATGCTACTACTGTCACAAGAAAGGGCATATACAAGCCGATTGCTACAAGAAACAGAGAGAAGAAGGTCAAGACGTGGAGTGCTATTACTGCCACAAGCCCGGTCATGTGCAGGCCGACTGCTACAAGAAGAAAAGAGAAGAAGGACAAGCAGGTTTTGTTGAAGAGAAGAGCAATCAGGCACAGTTGTTCATGGCCAAAACCTACGAAAAATCAGATGTGAGTCAAATCTGGTTTTTGGACAGCGGGTGCTCAAACCATGTGACGGGTTTCAAACATCTATTTGATGAATTAGATGAGTCATACAAGAAGGCAGTAAAGCTTGGTGACGATAAAGAGATTCATGTTGAAGGAAAAGGAAGAGTAGCCGTGCAGACCAGCAGTCGCAATACACGGATGCTACATGATGTGTACTATATTCCTCAACTGTCCCAAAACCTACTCAGTATCGGTCAGATGATGGACAGCGGGTGTACCATCAAGTTTGAAGGCGACAATTGCAGAATTGTAGATGCAACCACGGATCAGACAATGGCAACAATCAAGAAAACACAAAACAACTTGTTCCCTCTGGAGATAGCCAAGGTGAAAGACGAGGCACTTGCAGCCAAGGAGATTAGTTCCAGCGAGTTATGGCATTTAAGGTATGATCATCTAAACATGAATGGTTTGAGATTGTTGAATCAAAAGAAAATGGTGAATGGGTTACCCGAAATTGGTGAAATCGGGTTATGTGAAGGATGTGTGTTTGGCAAGCAATCGAAGCTGCCATTTCCAAAAGATCAGTCGATGCGTGCAACCAAGGTACTTGAGTTAGTGCATACTGATTTGTGCGGACCCATGGAGGTTGAATCAATGGGAGGAAGCAAGTATTTTATGCTGTTTACTGATGATTATAGTAGGATGACCTGGGTTTATTTCCTTCGCTATAAAAGTGAAGCGTTTGGGCTGTTCAAAAGGTTCAAAGCCATGGCAGAGACGCAAACAGGGGCTAGGCTGAAAGCTCTAAGATCAGATCGTGGTGGTGAGTTTCAATCAAAAGAATTCAAGCAATTTTGTGAGAAAGAAGGGGTGCTACAGCAGCTGACCACTCCATACACACCTGAGCAAAACGGTGTAGCTGAACGCAAGAACCGCACGGTAGTAGAACTAGCAAGAAGTATGCTGAAATCTAAAGGTATGCCGAATAGTTTTTGGGCTGAAGCAGTAGCAACAGCGGTATATGTTCTAAATCTGTCACCAACCAAGGCAGTGATGAACAAAACACCGTTTGAAGCGTGGTTTGAAAGGAAGCCTAGTGTGGGGCATTTGCGTGTTTTTGGGTGCATTGCTTACACTCTCATAAGTACACAAAACCGAAAAAACTGGACTCAAAATCTGAAAAGTGTGTGTTCATTGGGTATTGCATACAATCTAAAGGTTATAGGTTGTTTAATCCGGTGACAAAGAAGATTATAATCGGTAGAAATATCATGTTCGATGAGAATGCTAGTTGGAGATGGTCTATGGAGGAAGACAACACACCAATAGCAGAAATAGAAGATGAAGAAGAAGAAGGCAGCAGTGAGCAGCCGCAAAGCAGTCCAAGCTCGAGTAGCACATCACATCGGATGGTTGATCCGGATACACAAGGAAGAAAGGTACGATCCTTACAAGAATTGTATGAAGCAACTCAGGTTTTGTATGTAGCAGATCCATTGTCCTATGAAGAAGCTGTAAAAAGAAAGAAATGGGTGCAAGCAATGAAAGAAGAAATGAGTTCAATCGAGCAAAACCAAACCTGGAAGTTGGTGGAATTACCAAAAGATCGCAATGCAATTGGAGTTAAATGGGTTTACAAGACTAAATTTGGTCCAGATGGCAGTGTATTAAAACACAAAGCAAGGTTAGTGGCAAAAGGATATGCACAAAAGCAAGGCATAGACTATGAAGAGACGTTCTCCCCGGTGGCCAGATTTGAAACGGTTCGGTTGTTGATTGCAATGGCTGCCCAATTGAGACAACCTATCTATCAATTTGATGTGAAGTCAGCACTCCTCAATGGTGAACTAAAAGAAGAGGTTTATGTTGAGCAACCGGAAGGGTTTGTGGTGAAGGGCAAAGAACATTGGGTGTACCGTTTGTTCAAAGCATTATACGGTTTGAAGCAGGCTCCCCGTGCATGGTACAGCAAGATTGATGCACATTTTCAGAAATTGGGATTTGAGAGAACCAAGAATGAGCCTAATCTCTATGTCAAACGCAAAGAAAAAGGAGGTTTAATAGCAGTATGTCTCTATGTTGATGATATGATTTATTTTGGCACTGATGACGCAATGGTGAAGGAGTTTAAAGAGCAAATGATGCGTGTGTTTGAGATGACCGATCTAGGAGAAATGCATTACTTTCTAGGTCTAGAGGTTGAACAAGAGAAGGGAAGAATCTTTCCGTCCCAACGCAAGTATGCAAGAGACTTGGTAGAAAAGTTTGGATTAAAAGATTGCAATCCCGTACTAATTCCAATGAAAACAAACGAGAAGTTGACAGCTATTGATGGAACCGGAGCTGCAGATGCAACTCGGTTTAGGAGTTTGGTGGGAGGTTTGTTGTACTTGACGCACACAAGACCAGACATCACACATGCAGTTGGAATGGTTGCGAGATACATGCAGAATCCAACTAAACAACACATGGGAGCAGCAAAGCGAATTCTTAGGTACATTGCAGGTACAACAAGCTATGGTCTGTGGTACAAGGGTGTTGATGAACCGTGTTTGATAGGCTACAGCGATAGTGACTGGGCAGGCAGCATAGATGATCGAAAAAGCACAACAGGTCAGGTGTTCTTCTTTGGCAACAGCGTAATAAGTTGGAATTCGAAGAAACAGTCAACAGTTGCACTATCTACCGCAGAAGCTGAGTACAATGCAGTAACATCAACAGCATGCCAAGGTGTATGGTTAAGGCGCTTATTGGAAGAGTTAGATTGTGAGCAGAAAGGTGCAACAATACTCTATTGTGATAATCAGTCGACAATTGCAATTAGTAACAACCCGGTGCATCACAACAGAACAAAGCACATAGACACTCGGCTCCATTTCATACGAGATCTGATTGAGCAAAAGATGATAGAGTTACAGTATGTGAACACGAACCAGCAAGTTGCAGATGTGCTGACCAAATCACTCCCACGAGAGAAGTTTAACTGGTGTCGAGACATGATGAATGTGCTGGACTTTGGATTAAGGGGGGGTGTTGAAAATAATCCAAGTCAGTAGCAAAGTGCATAAGAGATGCAGTTTTTTAGAAGTTTCGGTTTTAGTTGCAGTTTTATTTTTGTTAAGAATTAATTATAATCTGGTTATTAAACTTAGGCAGCAAGTTTTCTGTTTAGACATGTGCAGGAAGTAGTGGGTAGTTTCTTATTTAGTTTGTCATGTAGTGGGTTGGTTATAGGTTAGTTATAGCAGCGTTAGTGGAGTTAGTGGGGTGCAAAATTAGTTATATCCACCATCTTAAATACCATATATTTTTCTGTTAATGAATGAATGAAATTGTGTTGTGTGAAAAACCCAGTTGCTGAATTCTATTTCTGTTTTTTCCGAAAAACTCCCAACAAGAAGAACTTAAATTTGCAAATCTGTGTAATCAATGTGTTTGCACAATCCAACTTGTTGATTTTCTTATTCTAATAATATTTTGTTGTAAAAAGGAATCAATTAAAAATCTTATTTTTCTTTGTAGGAGGGAGCCGCTTTGGCTTAATTTTATATTTATTCATTTTAACTAAAGAAAAATCAAAATATCAATAGAACAAAAACATATAACAGAGAGTCAGAAACAACGAAAATATGTTACACATTGTCTAGTTGAGTGCACATATGGTACACGTAGCATAGATCGGGAAACTTCTGCAAACCTTTGCAATCTGGTCATTCATGAAATATCGAAACACATTGAAGTCGAATGTCACTTTGTAAAGAAAGAAATACTCAATCAAAGGAAATAGCAAGGTTCAACTAGCAAATATGTTCATTAAGGCATTAGGTAGGTCAGATCCTAGTCATTTTACGGAAGTTGGGCTCTACTGACTCACAAGATACCAACTTGAGGGAGAGCGTCGAGAATAGCTAGTTTGGTGCACATATATATGGTACCCATAGCCTAGTTGGGTGCACATGGGGTATACTTTAGCATATACAGGGGAAGTTTTGCAATTTTGGTCCATATAGTTTTCTTTCCCTTCTCTCTTCTTCTGATATCAACTCTGTTGGATCGGCTAGGCTTTTAGCAACAACAACAAAGAACAACACGGTAAAGTTTTGGGGCAATTTTCTGTGGCTTAATTTCATCTAAAGTTTGTGTACAAATATGTAAAAACAAACTTACAAATATAACCCTATAAGAGTAGGAAATAACAAATGGTGAGATAAGAGACATTTACAACAAACTCATTGATCCACTTTGTTACAAATTGTAAAGGTACACCATAGTCTCAATATAGCTCCAACTATAATCCAATTAACAAAATTAACATCATTTTACCTTCAGCAACTCATTCACCACAGTGAGATGACCGTGTGCGGAAGCCAAATGCAGAGGTGACAAGCCCTGGCCGTTGAACTCCCTGGCAAGCTCGGGCTTGTGATAGATAACCTCACGAACAAAATCAGCATGTCCAAGCTTTGCTGCAATATGTAGTGGGTTATCTCCAACTGATGTACTCCCAATCAAATTCGTGAGCAATAGCTTATCTTTCTTGAGAAGTTCTTTTAACAAATTCACATCTCCAGCATGAGAGGCCTCTTCAAGTCTTGTGAAGAGCGGATCCATTGTCAGGCTCTTTTCCTTGGTTGAATTTGCATACACAACAATTGTACTTAAATAGAGTTTATGCTGCTTTTTGACCAAACACAAACAATATATTAACCCACAAAAATTTAATATGCTCTCCATAATTGACCAAGGAGAAGGTTGACTACCCGCAATGCCAGTGTTTTCCGTGGGTATATGTCTGATTATCTCCTTTTAAAGCTACCTGTAATGTGATACCAACAGCTTCATATATACCTAGCCAATTTCCTGATTTTTTAATGAAATCAGTGGGCTGATCCCCACTTTGTTAAAAAAAGAAAAAAATTGTCTGATTGGCTCCTGTACGTACTAACTTTCATGTATTGTGACCTGGAAACTACGTTTATTTTCCTTTACTTCAGTACCAATATATATTTGTTTGATACATTTATGCTTGTTTCTTTTACTTGAAATTGACATTCATATTGTTGATTTGATTATAAATTGAATGACATGAACTGAAATTCTAAGATTTGTTTCACTAACATGCTAGGCATTTAAAAATCTCATCAAGATATCAGTTAGAATATATTTAATTATAAGAACAATTTTAATAGACACCACCCAACAAAATATGATGATATGAAAATACTGATGTATAATATATAGCGGTCCTTGATGTATAATATATAGCGGTCCAGATGAGAACAGACTTTTGCATTTGAGAAGGTCCCATGTTTAAAATTCATCTTTTTTGTCCCTCGGAGTGATCCTATATGTATTAACTATTAAGATCATTGGAATTGCACTTTTACTAAAATTACATTCTGTTATTGATGTACAAAGAAAATAATTCGGCATACCTTCTGAAATTATTACTTGTGTCACCGATTTATTGCATATTGCACATAGGTTATGATATTTTACTGGGTTAAACTTAAACCTAAAGAACAAAATACATTTTAATCAGGATCGACGGCTTCCATTTAGATAATTATGCGATATATGAAATATTCAAATTTAACAACAAAATCAATTAATTAGCATATTTGATAGTAATCTTCTAATTTTTTTCAAGTTTTAAATTACCTTGTACCAAGGTACAAATGCAGCACACAAGGACATAATATATATTTTTTTATTATATTTAATTTTAAAAAATGTCAACTGGGAGAATGGATCAGACAGACTCTTAAAAGTCATATAACCCGTTGCTATCACTGATTATGTCTGGATTAATTTGATATAATTAGTTTGCATTTGACTAAGCCTCCTGAGTGAGTATTATTTTGCAACACAACGTGCGCTCATAAACTGGTCAGGACAAGAAATCGATAGTCAGAAACTCATATAAAATGGGTGAGTAATCTTTTTTTTTTCTTTTTTTTTAAGAGAAAGATGGAGGGATGAGTCATAATTATAAGAATTGTATGTATAAGGAATTAATAATGTTTATGCTGTCTTCTCAATAGATTGATTAATCACATTAATTAATGAGGCATTTTCTGGGGCAATAGAGGAAGAATATAAACTAAAATATCGTTAGAAGAAGTCACAATATTCTAAAATTTGTTGACCCCTTTTGAGCTGGCCCAGTACTCCTTTACCAAAGCCAGTTGTAGAAAATTCTACATTATTTATTTATTATAAAAAAAAAATTTCAACTATGACAATTAAGTTTGCTTTCGTCGATCTGTTGCTTTAAAAAATCCAAAACGGTCGATTTTAAATGAACAATAATAATTAAATTCTGTGATATATATATATATATAAATCGGATGCAATATTGCTTTTTGTCCAATATATATCAATTAATGACAGATTTGACTTTACTATTTGAATTGGGTTGAATTAAGGTCCTTTTTGGAACCCGCTAATTATAATAACTAGATGCATGTGAGTCCATTTATGTAGGCTCTTATTGGACTACCGGACTATGGATCCAATTCACAGCCCACCCAAAATGCGACTGTAGAGAATAATAGACATAAATTAAGGCCTTTTGGAAAGACCTGATACTAACAAAAGCCCAATTTGTATGATTAATCGGATTTTAGGCGAAGTCACGCCTCATTAAATTGTATTGACATGTCACAAGGTGACGCGACATGTTTTTTTGGTGAAGGAACCAACCCCTCATAATCATTCATATACAAGTGTCATTTTTTAGTGTTAGAGGTGATACATGAAGAAATGTAAACCATAACAAATGAGAAATGTAAGAAATAACATAAAGGATATCATATACTTTTGTATATGCCCCACCATCTTAATAATTCTATGGAAAACTAAATCGAAACATTGAATTAAAATTCCTAATATCAACCCGACTTCTTGCATGGTGAGGCCTTCCCCCGGGCACCTTCTCCTGCCCATCCCAAATGGTATCATCCACTTACCCTCAGCCTTCCCATTCTCAAATCTCTCCGGCTTAAATTTCTCAAGTTCTTCCCATATGTCGGGATCTCTGTGAATATGATACACATTCACTAACACCATCGTTTTGCATGGTATGTTGTAGCCTCCAATGGTTACATCTTCGCGTGATTCATGAGGCACGAGAAGTGGTGCACCAGGGTAAAGACGGAGCACCTCGCTCAGAACTCATTGAAGGTATGGAACCTGTGCCATGTCAGACTCCTCTATCAACCTGTCGTTCCCGACATGCTCGTCAATTTCAGCCGCCGCCTTCTTCAGAACTTCTGGATTGTTCAATAGGTTGGCCATTGCCCATTCAACTGTGTTAGCCGAGGTATCCGTTCCAGCAAGTAAGATGCTCTAAATTTACAATGACAAAAATAGTTAAACCAAAATCTGACTTGAAATTAGAAAAATATAACTACTCAATATAATTTTTTTTTTGTTTGTACTTGTTTTCAGTTTAATGGCGCTTAACATACCAGGCTGATGCTTTGAATTATATGGTCACTGTATCCCTCTGGATCCATTCTTTGCAATTCAAGCAAATGAGCTATCATTGTTTTCTTTGTTTCAGTACTACTTGTTCGGTGGTCTTCGATTAGCTTTCCGATCATCTCTATCTGTTGCTTTGACAAGTGTGCCTTTTTCTTCATCACTCCATTTAGATCCAGGAACCGAAGCACCGGTACGAAGTCTTCGATATTAGATGCCCCGCTCAAGGCCAACTGCTCCTCCACGGCTTCCCTAAACCGTTTTGTCTCCTCCAAGTCGTCTATGTTATCTCCATAGAACCTTTTCCCTGCTATTGTTTTCATCAACACGTTAAGCGACAGTTCAAATAGATTGTTTTCAGCTCAAGCTTCTTAGCCCCATCTGAGCCCTTCAATCCAATACAACAATTCTTCCAAGACTTGAAGAGTCGGCGAGCCATGTCTTGGACCTCCCTTGCGCGAACATCCGACGATGCATGTAAACGCTGAGCAGAGAGGAGCTAATATCAGACGGAGCGGATACAGAGCGGACACGGAGCGGTGAAGGAAGCGTACTAGTTAGAGGTGAAAACGGAGCGGATACGGAGCAGACAGTGGTAAAATCATATTCATATTTCTTTTTTTATTTTTCGGATATGGATACGGAGCAGATATCAGACATATCAGATGGATATGAATATGGATCCGGATTAGATCGGATATTTATTAAAATAATATTAAAAAATATTAAAGTTCATAATATTTATTTAATTATAATGGTGAATAACATAAATTTTTCATAATATATATTAAAATATATGGTATATATCTACTATTCGGATACGGATAATTGAAACGTAAAACCATATCAGTATCCTTATCCACACGGATATTCAGATATCGGATATCCACATCTAAGTTTTCGAATACGGATCGGATATTATCCATACCAATGTCAAGGTATGTACTGTAAGGGATGCTTAGCGATCTCATAATTTTAAAAATTTGCATCATGTGTATAGAAAACTAATTTTGATTTTTTTTCAAGTTTTTATATTGTTCAGTTTTCTTTTATAAAATGTTAAATGTGCAGTTGTAGCCAAATAACATATTATAATTCTATTTTGTGGTTGTAGTGACTTTGATTCAAATTTTAGTGACCACAAATTATGCAGAGACACACATTACGCATTTTTTACCCCTTCAACTTAAATTTTCTAGTTGAGCCTCTATCTAGTGTATTGACAACGGGGCGGGGCGGTCCGGTCCGGTCCAAACCCGCCCGGTCTAAGGGTTTTCCGGTCCACGGGTCCGGCGGGTTGGACAGGTTCACGGGTGGGGGTATCACGGGTCCGGTTTTCGGAGGCCAAACCCGCCCCGTGATCAACCCACGGGTCCGGCGGTTCCACGGTCCGGTCCGGTCCAAACCCGGTTTTTTTTTTGGCTGTTTTTTTTTGCTGTTTTTTTTTTCCAATTCAATAAGTTTGTTATTTGAACCGAACAATTTTTGTTATAATAAGATATAAATTAAAATTCACGACATTCCAACACTTTTATTAAAACTGATTTATTTTAAAACAATTGATTTAAAAACAAAACCGAATATTAGATCATTTTTTTTATATTACAACGGCATGATGCAAAATAGTATTTCCTCTGTCGTCCTTCGCGTTAAGATCGTGTACCCTGTCGATCAAGAACTCAACTGTGTCGAAAGAATTATATTTAACAGCCAAATGAAATATAGTATCTCCACCATTTGTAAGCCAATGTATTGCTTCTTCACAAGCTTCCACCAACTCTTTGATGACTAATGCCCTTCCTTTTCTAACGGCAGTATGAAATGGCAATAGCCCTTCCAGTTTCTCCTTTATTAAACAAAGGTCCAAGTCAGCCTGCAGCGAAAAATAACGTTAAATAACAAGCATATTTGGAAACCATAAGATCTTGAAGGTTTTCAGACACCAAAATTTTTACGAGTTAATGGTACATACTATACAGTAGTGGTGTTCTCATTTGGATGATGTTTATGTTGAATGTTGATCCAAAATTAGCTTTCCATATTTAGAGTTCAGTTGAGAGTTGTTCCATAAACTAGTCCGTTATATTTGGAGTTCTATCAAGGAGCGTGTAGTGGAGTTAGTGGGTTCTATAATTAGTCATGTAGGTAATGTTTGTAATAGCAGGATAGGTGTAGTTCTATTTTGGAGACTGCTTGTAATAGGAGGATAAGTAGTGTGTATTAAGTTTAGAATAAGGTAGTGGGGTGCTAAATTTAGATGATCCAAACTTAGGTGTTGTAGGGCTATAAATTCAGCATGTTGTAATCGAATTAATTAAGAAGTGAAGTAGAATTATTTGTGTCAATCCTTCTTCCTCTGTTTACTCTTCCAACAAAGTGGTATCAGAGCATAGTCGATCAACCTTGGGGCGTTTTCATGGCAGAAAACGGCAGCACCATCGTGAATGTCACGCAACCAGCAATTCCACTGTTCAAAGGCGAGAATTATGAGTTTTGGAGTATCAAGATGTCAACCTTGTTCAAGTCACATGGTCTATGGGACTTGATAGCAAACGGAGTTCCTAATCCAGATCCCAATCCGCAAGAAAATCAGAAGAAAGATGCACGAGCATTGTTCTTCATCCAACAAGCAGTGCACGACACAATCTTCTCGAAAATAGCAGCAGCCAGAAATGCAAAGGAGGCATGGACAACCTTGAAAACAGCATTTCAAGGAAGTTCTCGTGTTATGGCAATTAAGCTTCAAGGTCTACGCAGAGATTTTGAAACATTGCAGATGAACAAAGAAGAGTCAGTGCAGACTTTTCTTTCAAGAGTACAAGGAGTTGTCAATCAAATTCGAGCATATGGAGATACCATCTCAGAGCAAACCGTGGTGGCCAAGGTGTTAAGAAGCCTAACAACAAAGTTTGATCATGTGGTGGCAGCAATTGAAGAATCAAAGGATCTCGCAACGTACACATTTGATGAACTCATGGGATCATTGCAGACCCATGAATCAAGGCTGTCCAGATCAGAAGAAAGTGGTGTTGAAAATGCCTTCTACATGAAGGGGGGGACTTCTAGAGGCAGGTCAAATGGCTATACAAGAGGAAGAGGCAGAGGAAGAAACAATTCGAGCAGAGGCAGCCACAATCCCAGCAGAGGACGGGCTAATTCTGTTGAATATTGATCCAAAATTGGTAACACTAAAATTAGAAACAGTGGAGAATGCGTGTGTATCAAAATTAGGAGTCTGTAGGTGTGTTTGTATTAGAAGTTCTATAATTAGTGTAGTTAGTGGAGAAAGTGGTTTCCTTATTTACAATAGGCAGAAATAGAATGTAGTAGGGTTAGTGGAGTCCTTATTTAGATTAATGTTTAGCTATATATTCAGATGTACTTTGTATCCGAAATTAATGCAATAGAAGAGTTTATTTCAGCAGCAAATATTCTCTTGTCTCTGTTTTTTGTATCTTTATCCATCTGAAATTTCCAACAAAGTGGTATCAGAGCCGAGTCGATCAACCCTGGGGCGTTTTCATGGCAGAAAACGGCAGCACCATGGTGAATGTCACACAACCAGCAATACCTCTCTTCAAAGGCGAAAACTATGCTTTTTGGAGCATCAAGATGACGACCTTGTTCAAGTCTCATGGCCTATGGGACTTGATAGCAAATGGAGTTCCTAATCCAGATCCTAATCCGCAAGAGAATCAGAAGAAAGATGCACGAGCGCTGTTTTTCATCCAACAAGCAGTGCATGACACCATCTTCTCGAAAATCGCAGCAGCCACCAACGCAAAGGAGGCATGGACAACCCTGAAAACAGCATTTCAAGGGAGTACTCGAGTCATGGCAATCAAACTTCAAGGCCTACGCAGGGACTTTGAAACATTGCAGATGAACAAGGAAGAATCAGTCCAAATTTTCCTTTCAAGAGTACAAGAGGTGGTGAATCAAATCCGAGCATTTGGAGACACCATGGAGGAGAAGACGGTGGTGGCAAAGGTGTTGAGAAGCCTAACACCCAAGTTTGATCATGTGGTAGCAGCAATCGAAGAGTCCAAAGATCTAGCAACCTACACCTTTGATGAACTCATGGGGTCACTGCAGACTCATGAAGCAAGGATGTCAAAGGCTGAAGATAAAGGCGACGACAAGGCATTTTACATGAAGGGGGAGTCATCAAGAGGCATATCTAATGGCTACCCAAGAGGCCGAGGCAGAGGAAGAAACAATTCCAGCAGAGGCAGCCACAATCCCAGCAGAGGACTGGCTAATTCCAGCAGAGGAGGTAGAAGCAATCAAGCAAATTCATACGACGATTCCAAGAGGGATGTTCAATGCTATTATTGCAACAAGTATGGGCACTACCAAGAAGAATGCTACAAGAAGCAAAGAGAAGAGAGTCAAGCAAATTATACAGAAGAGGAGGATACGCAACCAACTCTCTTCATGGCCAGCAGTGCGGTTGACAAAGTTGATGCAAGCAGCATCTGGTTTCTCGATAGCGGGTGTTCAAATCACATGTCCGGATTCAAGCAATTGTTTGAAGACTTGGATGAAACATGCAAGTTGAAAGTTAAACTTGGCGATGACAAGCTAATTCAAGTAGAAGGCAAGGGCACAGTTGCAGTGCACACCAAAGAAAATGGTATGAAATACTTGCATAATGTGTATTATATTCCATATTTGTCTCAAAATCTGCCAAGTATCGGGCAGTTGATGGATTGTGGTTATTCAATAGTGTTTGAAGGGAAAACTTGTGTAATAAAATCCAAAAACCAGGTATTGGTAGAAATGAACATGGCAACCAATAAATTGTTTCCCTTGGAGGTTTCAAATGTAAAGGAAAAAAGCAATGGTTGCAAAAGATTTGAAACAATCTGAGTTATGGCATCTTAGATATGGTCATTTGAATATCAATGGTCTGAAATTGTTGAACCAAAAACAAATGGTTTATGGCCTACCCGAAATCAACCAAATAGGTGTTTGTGAAGGGTGTATATTTGGTAAACAAGCCAAGTTTCCATTCCCAAAAGGCCAAGCCAAGAGAGCAACTCAAGTGCTTGAGTTGGTTCATGCGGATTTGTGTGGTCCAATGCAAACCGAATCTCTTGGAGGCAGCAAATATTTCCTCCTTTTCACAGATGATTATAGTAGGATGAGTTCGGTGTATTTCCTACAAAGGAGAGGCATTCAGAAGTTTCAAGGTGTTTAAAGCTTTTGTAGAGAAGCAATCTGAAAATAAGTTGAAGGTGTTAAGAACGGACCGAGGTGGTGAGTTCCTCTCAAAAGAATTCATTAATTTCTGTGAAAATGAAGGGATAGACCGTGAGCTAACCACACCCTATACACCTGAGCAAAATGGGGTGGCAGAGAGAAAAAATAGAACAGTTGTTGAGATGGGTAGAAGCATGCTCAAATGCAAGAACCTACCAAAAAAATTCTGGGCTGAGGCAGTTGCAACTGCGGTGTATGTGTTGAACATTTCACCAACAAAAGCTGTGATGAATAAAACTCCATTTGAGGCATGGTTTGAGAGGAAACCAGGGGTAAGTCATCTAAGAGTATATGGATGTATAGCCTATGCATTTGTCAATCCACAAAAGAGAACCAAACTTGATGAAAAATCTGAAAAATGTATATTCATCGGGTATTGTACACAATCCAAAGGGTATAGGTTGTATAATCCAGAAAGTGGAAAAATCATGGTAGGCAGAAATGTTTTGTTTGATGAAAAGGCAAATTGGAAATGGAATGAAGAAAAACAAGGAGTAGAAATTGTTGAATGTGCAGAATTTTATGATGTGGAAGATGAAGTACATCAACAACCAAGCAGCTCAATTAGTTCAGATCTGAACAACAGCAGTTCTGATCCTGATTTACCACAAGATAATCCTGACAGAAGCCAAAACCCTGACCCTAATACACCAACAGTCAGAGTTTACAGCAGGCGTAATTTTGGTACCGACACACCAATAAGAAAAATGAAATCTGTGCAGGAATTGTATGAAGCAACACAAGTATTGTTTGTTGTAGAGCCTACAACCTTTGAAGAAGCTGCACGAAATGAAACATGGCATCAAGCATTGCAAGAAGAATTGGTAGCAGCAGGAACAATGGAAATCAAGCGTACAAGTTCTGAAGAACAGAAGGCTAACATTATGCTAAAGGCATTGGCAAGAGAAAAGTTTGAGGAATTCAGAATCAAACCTGGTGTAGGGGGAGTGTTGAAAGTTGATCCAAAATTAGCTTTCCATATTTAGAGTTCAGTTGAGAGTTGTTCCAAAAACTAGTCCGTTATATTTGGAGTTCTATCAAGGAGCGTGTAGTGGAGATAGTGGGTTCTATAATTAGTCATGTAGGTAATGTTTGTAATAGCAGGATAGGTGTAGTTCTATTTTGGAGACGGCTTGTAATAGGAGGATAAGTGGTGTGTATTAAGTTTAGAATAAGGTAGTGGGGTGCTAAATTTAGATTATCCAAACTTAGGTGTTGTAGGGCTATAAATTCAACATCTTGTAATCGAATTAATTAAGAAGTGAAGTAGAATTATTTGTGTCAATCCTTCTTCCTCTGTTTACTCTTCCAACAGTTTACTTATTTTTGGCGTACAAATATTTGTAAACGAATGACTAACCATCAATGGCCATATATTTTCAAACAGAAACAAAAGAAATCAAATGATCATATTACCTTCAACAACTCCTTCATTACAGTGACATGATCGTTGGCAGCAGCCAAATGCAGAGGTGACAAGTCTGGACCGTTGAGCTCCTTCGCAAGCTCTGGTTTGCGATAGAGAACCTTGCGAACAAAATCAGCATGTCCAAGCATTGCTGCAATATGTAGGGGGTTATCTCTCACTGATGTTCTCCCAGTCACTTTATTGAGCAAGAGCTTATCTTCCTTGAGAAGATCTTTTAATGAATTCACATCGCCAGCATTAGAGCCATCTTCTAGTCTTGTAAAGAGCGTATCCATTGTCAGCCTCTTTTCCTTGGTTGAGTTTCCATATACAACTCCAGCCCCTTAAATGGAGTTTATGCCTCATTTTAAGAAAGGCTGAGATTGACTTGCAGCTAAGCCAGTGTTTTCCGTGCTGTATATGTCAGACAGCTCCTTTTGTGGCTATCTGTAATGTGGAACTAGGAGCTTGGTACCCAAACAACTTTCTGATTTCTTAATGAAATTGGTGGACTGTTAAGATTACACTCGATCGGTTCCTGACAACTTGGGGACAAAGCCGAAATAGATCTGTATCTAATCAAAAGGAGAAAAGAAGATATTCAAGGATATCAATCATATATGCATCTAGTGAAATCGGAAATAGATAATTTTCTGATTATTTGTAATTCTAAGGATTGGTTTCCATGTTTAGCATGATATACAAAATATCTATGAATTGATAAATAGGCATGAAGCAGCCGTGTAATTTTATACAAGAAATAACAGAGAAATAAAATCGGGTGGGAAGGGTGATTTCTTGGGAGTCCTGTGTTCTCTTTATTTTTCAGTTAATATGACATGGTATCAGAGCGTGGTTGCCTGGTTGTATAGCTAGGGAAATTGTTGTCCTTGTTGTCTTTAACTTCAATTTCTCGTGCTATACTGCTCTAAGGAGCTGTCCACCACTTCCTTGGTAGAACAATGTCATAAGCCGAATCCCAAGAATCGACCACCACGGCTGCGTTGATTGAGCAGATGGCAAGAATGATGACTCAAATGGCGGCTATGCAAGCTGCTGCCATAAATAATCCTCAACCGGCAACACAAATCATAACTCAACCTGTTGCCATGACCGAGGGTACAATTCATTCAAGCGCTATTGATGTAAAATTTGATGGCACAAACTACTCTTTTTGGAGCCAAGCGGTGACGATGTACATCCGTGGCAGAGAAAGGATGAAGCATCTCACAGGAGAACCTGCTCCATCACCCATAAGGGGGTAAAAGGCAGGATTATTAATTCCCTTGAACCTCGATTAAGGGGGAGTTATATTCGGTATCCAACTGCTAGAGATGTATGGAAGGCAATAGCAACAACATACTACGACAACAATGACAAGGCTCAGGTGTATGCCCTCAACCGTCAGGTCATGCGTGTGAGACAAGAAGGGCGAGCTATTGAAGAATACTTCGACGAACTTCAAGGATTGTGGCAAGAGATTGACTTCAGATGCCCGAACCCCATGGAGTTTGGCGTAGATATTGACAAATTCAACACTTTTATTCAGAAGACAAGGGTGTACACCTTCCTTGACGGACTTGATGACTCGTTAGATGGTGTAAGGGCACAGGTGGTGCTGCTCAGTGTCCATTTCCGTCAATTGAGCAAGCATATGGGTACGTAAGAAGAGAAGCAAGGAATCATGATTAAGGGAGGTACAGACTCAAACTCATTAGCAATGGTTTCCAAGGGATACAAATCTAGTAAGATGTATGATTTCCAAGGAAAGAAAATTTTTCATACTGACAAATCAAAACTGAAGTGCACGACTTGTGGGAAAAGTCGACACACAAAGGAGAATTGTTTTGAAGTGGTAGGCTATCCTGACTGGTGGAAAGGTGACAAGAAGAAAATTGAGGAAAGAGGCAAAGGAGTAGCAACCACAACAGCTGCTGTTAACGGTCGAGCGGCCAGCACATAGCAAACAGAACCAACCAGAGGAGAATCGGTAAAACCGAACTGAAACCAAACCTGCAGCCAAGGATGAGCCAGGAGGGTCAGCAGGTAGCAGCTGGAACTAATTCACAAGAAGAGAATCATGATTGTGAAGGTAAAATTGGTATTTTTAAAACAGGTATTGGTAAGTGTAATATCTCGGACCTAAGCAAAACAGGGGTAATGAAGGGTGGATTATTGATTTGGGTGCAACTGACCACATGACACATGAAGTAACTGAACTGAAAAACATGTGTACTTCTCATAAAACCGGTATTATCAGTGCAAATGCAGAAGTTTATCCTGTAGAGGGTGCTGGGGAGATTGTTTTGTCAAACCAAATTAAGTTGAAAAATACGCTTGTGGTCCCTTCTCTTGCAACAAAATTGATATATGTTAGTCAACTCACAAAGGATCAAAATTGCAGTGTGCTTATGTTTCCTGACTATTGTGTATTCCAGGATATTTTCGCGAAAAGGACCATTGGCCATGGTACTAGACGAGATGGGTTGTATTACTTGGATGAATTCAAAACCGACAGTAGATATGTAGCCAAGAGGGGATCAAATATATATTAGGGATAAAGTTTGATTATGGCATAAAAGACTCGGACACCCATCATTCGGGTATATGAAAAGGTTGTTACTTGATTTATTTTTGAATCTAGATCCTAAAGATCTTGTTTGTGAAACTTGTATCAAGTCCAAGAGTCATAGAACAACTTATTATAGTAGTTTGAATAAATGTGCAAACCCTTTTGATTTGGTGCATACAGATGTTTGGGGACCATCCCCGGTTATTTTTAAATCTGGTTGTAGATATTATGTTTCCTTTATTGATGATTGTTCCAAAATAATTTGGCTTTATTTACTGAAAACAAAAGATGAAGTTTCTAAAGTTGTTCAAAATTTTCACAAAATGGTGCAGACTCAATTTGGAAAAGAAATAAAAACTATAAGAAGTAATAATGGGACAGAATACATGAATAAATGTTTGCAGAATTTTTTAAGGAGAATGGAATTATTCATGAGACAACCTGCATAGGGACACCACAGCAAAACGGAATTGCAGAACGCAAGAATAGGCACCTTCTTGAAATAACCCGATCACTACTGCTTGAGAATAAGGTACCGCGTATATTTTGGGATAATGCACTTTCATATGCGGTATACCGCTCTCATCGGACCCCCACAAGTGCAAATGATTACAAAACACATATTCAAGTCCTCTCTTCTCATATGTCCATGCCATCTGTCCTTAATCTACCACCAAAAATATTTTTAATTAAGGAGGTCAGCAGTAGTGATGGAGAATGAATCATAAGCACACTCTTAAAAGTCATATAACCGGTTGCCATCAATTATGATTTTGTATATCATTTATTTAAGTTTGCATTTGACCAAGCCTCCAGAGGGAGCTCTATAGCAACAAAACAAGCGCTCATTAACTGGCAAGGACAGGGACTTGAAACCAGCAAAACAAATATGAGTTAAATGAAATAAATAGATGACTCAATCCTTAGTTACTAAAATCATTTAAAGACTTGTAAGGGATTAATAATCTTTACACTCTCTTCTATATGAGATATATTTTCTTCTAAATGGAGGAAAATAAATAAACTAAATTTTCATTAGATAATATATATTAATCTCTTCTAAAATAAATTATCCTATTTTCATCTGGCCCAATATATATCCCATTATCTAAGTCAGTCCAATGGCCGAGGTATTGTTCATTGTATGAGAAGTTACATGTTCGAAAACGGACAAGAGGATCTCTTAAAAATATATATACTTAGAAGTCTTGAACTTATTTATATCTCGAATTAAATATATATTGCGGTCTAGGTTTACATTGTATAACTATTAAGATACGGTTTTGAAATAATATTACCTCGTATTTGCGGTTGTTGCTGATTGCACATAGGTTATAAACTTATAATATATTGATGGGTTAAACTTAAGAACAAAGTTTTCAAATTTAATTATCAAAATAAATTTATTAGATTATTTTTTCTTGTAAAATTAATTACCCCATTTCATATTAGTCTTCAAATAAAAATAATTTTCGTGTTTTCAATCATGCTCTACCAAAGGTCAAATGCAAGACGTAAGAATATACCATCTTTGTCCAAAAATACAAACATCTTTGTTCTTTAATTGGGAATTGTTATTACGTCGTCTCTAATATTTTAAAGATGTCAGAAGAATTAGTGGTGGGGATTGCACATGGTAGACTATTAATTTAATTGAAGAACTAAAAGTCATCCAATCGGTTGCCATCGCTTAATTATTAGTTAACTATAGTGGTACCTATCATAGCATCATCCTCTCTCTCTCTCTCTCAGACACACACACACACCCACACACAAAATTAAAATTCTTCCGAATAATTGACCAAGGGGCATATTGACTTCAAATCGCAAAATTTGTTCCACTAATCTGCTTTAGCTTAAAATTAATTAAGAGAGTTCCAAGGGCCGCAATTCAAGGTTTTATAATGTATCTGCAATAACAGGTGTTGTAATTTACAAAAAGTCAATAAACGATCCAATTTGTTAGGAAGTTAACAGATTTGACTTTACTATTTCAATTGGGTTTAATTAAGGTCCTTTTTGGAACCCGCTGAGTAAAAGTTTGGTTATGGACTAACTAATTATAATAACCAGATGTTAGTCCATTTATGTAGGCTTTTATTGGGCTATCGGACTATAGATCCAATTCACAGCCCATCAATAATGCCACTGTAGAGAGTAACAAACATAAATTATGGCCTTTTGAAAAGACCTGATACTTACAAAAGCCCAATTTCTTTCCTCAGCATCTCTTACATTCCGCTTCTATTTCTTATTTTTAGGATTTTCATATGATGTTACTTGATAGTGCATTCATCTGTCGTGAAAGGAACAGTGTGAAAGAGTCACAAAAAAATAATTAGTTGAAGGAACCAACCCCTCATCATCTTCATTTTTGTGTATGCCTCAACCCCTTAATAATTCTATATTAAACTAAAAAGGAAATATTACTAATTAAGGTCCTCTGAACTAGATGTAAATCTACAGCAAATAAAGGACTATGCCATGTCACAAGGAGATCACAACTCCGAAAGAACCTTTATCATAGCTTCTCGGGACCAATACATTTTTTCGAGTGGAACAAATTTAAGTCGACGAGCTCATTCTCGGTTTTTTACAACATGTGTGGCCGCACGGAATTTTGTGTGGCCCGCATTATTGTGTGAATAATGGTAATACTGCATTATTTTCCCTGTCAAAACATTGAATCAATATTCCTAATATCAACCCGACTTCTTGCATGGCGAGGCCATCTCCCGGGCACCTTCTCCTGCCCAACCCAAATGGTATCATCCAGTACTTACCCTCGACTTTTCTGTTCTCAAATCTCTCTGGCTTAAATTTCGTTGGTTCCTCCCATATGTCAGGATCTCTGTGGATACTACATGCATTCACTAAACCATCGTTTTGAAGGGGATGTTGTAGCCTCCAATTGCGACATCTTTATGTGATTCATGAGGCACAAGAAGAGGCCCACTGGGGTAAAGTCGGAGCACCTCGCTCAGAATGTAGTGAAAGCATAAAACCTGGTACATGTCCGACTCCTCTATCAACAGCTTGTTCCCGACGTGCTCGTCAATTTCAGCCGCCGCTTTCTTCAGTACTTTGGGATTGTTCAGTAGGTTGACCATGGCCCATTCCACTGTGTTAGCCGTGGTATCCGTTCCAGCCAATAAGATGCTCTAAATTTATATTGAAAAAAATAACTAAACCAAAATATAATTTTCAATTTAAAAATATAGAAACTCAATATAATATATAATTTGTGTTTTATTTGTACTTGTTTTCAGTAAGAGCTTAACATACCAGGCTAATGCTTTGAATTATTTGGTCACTGTATATATCCCTCTGGATCCTTTCTCTGCAATTCATGCAAATGAGCTATCATTTTTTTCTTTGCATACTGATAATTGCTTGCTAGCCATGGCGTGATGCCAAGTAGTTTTTCCTCTGTCATTTATTGCATTAAGGCCCTGCACCTGGTCAATCAAGAACTCAACTGTGTCGAACAAATTATATTTGATAGCCAAATAATGTATATAGTTTCTCTACCATTTGTCAGCCTATGCACTGCCTCCTCACTGGCCACTAACTCTTTGACGATTAACGTCCATCATTTTTTAACAGAAAAATGAAGTGGCAATAACCCTTCCTGTTTCTCACATAATAAACAAAGGTCCAAGCCGGCCTGGATTGAAAAATGTGCATTGAGTTACAGGCATACTTTGTAAACCGTATGATCTTAAAGGCTTTTTGACAACAAAATGCTTATAAGTTAACTGTATATACTATATACTAGAGGTGTTCTCATATATTTTCAATTAATCAGAAACATCAAATATCATACTGATCATATTACCTTCAACAACTCCTTCACTATGGTGACATGACAAGGCCTGGTCACTAAGCTCCTCCGCAAGCGCAGGTTTGTGATGGATAACCTCCCGAACAAAATAAGCATTTCCAACAATTAATGAATTCACATGATCTCCAGCATGAGAGAGCCCTTAAAGTCTTGTAAAGTGCTTATCCTTATGTAGTCGGTCTCTTAACTTGGTTGATCTTTACATACATAACACTAGTACCTCAAGTAAAGTCTATGCCTTTAATATAGTAAGGCTTGGGTGCTATGAATAGAATAAGGTCTTCCGTGCTACGGCCTCAAAAACCTATCGTATAAACTTCAAACTTCGATCTAAGTAGCTCAGTAAATTTGTTATATAATGAACTTGTAGAAGACCAATTTTTACTATTTTCGGAAATTTTTTGCTATTTTTTATGATTTATGAAACCTGGCAAAAAATGGCTTAATAATAAAAGAAAATTGTCAATATTTTAGACTATTTTTTGCCATCTTTCATAAATCATAAAAAATAGTAAAAAAATTCGAAAAATAGTAAAAATTGGTATTATACAAGTTCATTATATAACCAATTTACTGAGCTACTTAGATCGAAGTTTCAAGTTTATACGATAGGTTTTTGACACCGTAACACAGAAGACCTTATGCTATCCGTAGCGCCTAAGCCTTACTCATATAGTTTGTGCCGAATGTTGACCCAACACCAACTATTGTTGAGTCAATGGATATGTAATTTACAAAGGACAAGAAAGAGAAACTGCGTGTTCATCCTTACTGTTACTTCACTGTCCATTCAATTATTTATAAACATAACTATATACATGTATGTTAAATAGAAATACATAATAGTTAATAATAAGTATCATTCATGGTGTACGTACCGGTATTGAAACTTCTATCAATATATGGTGGGTTTTATTAAAAGAGGGGCAAGTAATTTATTGTGATGGGTGTGATGTTGAAACCTTGACACTTGTCACTAGATGTATAGTTATTTTTTTTTATTATTACCGATACTACCTACCTATTTTTTTATTGGAAATCTGAATATAGTGTGTAGTTGAGTGTATGGCTGAGGAGAAAAAATAACCTTGCAATTCATCTCTTTACCTGAGATGAAAATCTGAGATAAAAAAAAGTTAATTTCCAATATATTTTTCTTACATGTAAACATGTCCCAGCAATATAAACTTTACAAAAAAATTACGGGCAACAAACTTTTATTTGGCGCAGTACACTCAAGAAACAACATAAGTAACTACTGATTTGCAAGAAAGCAATAAAAAAAATAGGTATAGAATTTTACATCTTCACACAAAACCAATCAAAAACAATAAGTTACAGAATTTTACATCTTCACACAAAACCAATCAAAAACAATAAGTTACAGAATTTTACATCTTCACACAAAACCAATCAAAAACAATAAGTTACAGAATTATGCATCTTGACACAAAACCAAATTGAAGCAAGCTTAAGTAATCCACCTCACCTCGGTATTTCAAACACATCACTATATTGCGTACTATGAAAACCAGATGCATCTGATATAGAGGGAAATTTTCTTTCACCGAGCAAGCTCTCCATCTCATCTTGATCAATTTGTGCGCCAGGGAAGCTGTTATGGAATGTCACCAACCTATCTAATGCCTTCACCATTTGCTCCATTGTCGGCCGATCTTCTCCTTTTGGGCTCACACACTGCAGAGAGATCTCACAAATTTCTTCAAGAACCTTCATAGCATTCTCATCGTTAGTTACTAGTTCCACATCCACCATCTCACGATGCTCATTTTTCCTTGCTTTTGAAAGAAAGGTTGTAGCCAAGGGCTGGTTTTCCCCTTTTTCATCTATATAAATTGCCTCCTTCCTAGTCAGGAGCTCCAACATCACTACCCCAAAGCTATATACATCACTTTTCTTTGTTATTATCTGTGTGTACAAGCACTCAGGGTCTAGATAGCCATGTGAAAAATGGACAAGCTCAACAATTTCATTTACATGCACGGCACTTGAAGCTCCAAAATCAGACACCTTCGCAGTGTAGTTTGCATCTAGTAGTATATTAGCGGACTTAACATCACTATGAATGATAGAGGGAGAGATAGATGAGTGCAGATGATCTAGGGCTACTGCCGAATCCATAGCAATTTTTAGCCGAGTACCCAAGGAAATTGACCTTCTATTGCTCTTTCCATGAAGAAAATAAAAAAGTGTACCGTTTGGTACATACTCATAGACCAACATTGGAATTTTAACCTCTAAACAACAGCCCAATAATCTAACTATGTTCTTGTGGTTTATTTGTGAAAGAAGAATGATTTCATTCACAAATTCTGCTCTTTGGGTTTCTTCAACTTCCTTTGCTTTCTTTATGGCCACAACCTGGTTATTTTCTAATAATCCCTGGTACACATTACCATGGCCTCCCGTACCTAATACAAGATCATCGCTGTAATTATCAGTCGCATTTTCTATTTGCTTTTTACTGAATACGCGGAGGTGCTTATCCATCATCAGATAGTAACTTTTATACTCTCTTTTTTCCTTCATGTGCCTTTTATGTTGTCGACACCAAACTAGAACGAAACATACGCCCAGTAATACAGCAATACCAAGTATACAAGCTGCATTCATGCATGAAAAATATGAATACATTAATTGGATGAGTAAAAGGTTTTGCTTGGAAAATAACTTTAATCAACAAAAAAAAGGATTGGATAATTGGATAAGACAATTCAAAGGCCACGGATTGAAACACCAACTGACAGAATTATCATCTCCCACGAAGCATTATAAATTAAAACGGTAGTTCTCTATGTTGTAGAGTGAAATAATTTATTATTTTTATATATTGTTGTTGCTATTTAATTATTCCTATAATATCATTTTTATTATTATTACTATTATTAATTCAATAACATTGGTCGTCATTGTTATATTGTTATCCTTTCATCATTTTCATTATCAAAAACATGTAATTCATACGAGTTCATTACAGTATCATTCCATAATTAAATAGAACAACTACAAAAAAATGAATTTAACTCAAATAGTTAATTTATGTTTTTTCTTTTGGGAAAACCAAATGATATTTCTATCTTTGCAAAGCAATCATGGAAATTTCTGTGTTTTTTCAAGGAAACAAGTTAAAATGTCTGTTGAAACTATATAATATTTTACCATCGGTACCTGAAATTACTAAAAAGTTAATAAAATAATTTTCTTGTGTTGAATAGTAGATTATCAGCACCTAATATTTCTATAGGACAATTGACACGTAAAATCTCCTCAAGTAATTGCAACAGAGACAATAAAACTTTGATTGTGATTCCTTTGATAACGGCTTATCTTAACAGCGCTTTGTTAAATCATGTAAATAAAATAAAAAATAGAAAAACACAAATAAATATTTTCTTTTCCTTAATTAACTCTGTACTAATTTTGTACAATTTAATATATCATCTGATGGTTCCATTAGATGTAGTTAAATAAATACCAACCCTTAAAATTTAAAATTGAAGGCAATAACGCTTTTATTCTAGCTCTTTCTTTCTTAATTAATTTTTGAAGCCAAAAGGAATACTTACACGTAGCCACACGAGCGAAATAGGGAAATTTCTGTGTGCAATAATCTGTTTTGCCGTCACCTTTTGTGTATTTTGGGCAGGCACATGTGTAGTTTCCTTCTGTGTTTATGCAACTGCCAGCCCTACACGGGTGTTTCTCACATTCGTCGATATCTGTCCAATAACAAAATGAAAGAGGAGAATTAAACACCTGCAAAACAACAAGTTAACACTGCAGCATTTTGTGAATTAATACACTGATGCATAGTCATAGGAGAACATATAGGGTAGGTTTAGCTTGCTGACATGTTCTTATCATATACAAGCAAACCTACTTGGTAGCAGCCGATGATTTCATCACAATGAAGGTTCGTTGGATAATTTTTTTGCGGTCCTTGACATTAATTTGGCGCACAATAATTAAGATCTTAAATAATCCCTAGTAAATTAAGTACCTATGCATCCATCAGGGAAGTAAGGATTGCCCACGTATCCTGGTAAGCATTTGCAGATGTATCCCTCGCCGTTGGTCTTGTTATCGCATCCGCTGTTTTTGCTTTGACATGCTGGGCAAATACTTCTCTCAACATTGGTTTCTAGCCATATTCCATTTTGTCGGATAGCCCAGTCAAGTACAACTGGCACACTGTTGTTATTCCTCTCCTCATAGGATCTGTACCCGACCAGATCGTTGACCGAGAAGTTGTACCAGTCTTCCTGCATCAACGCAGCATAACTGCATGGGTTGAACGACGAGGCATTGCTTGTATTGAGTTGCCAGTGCACTCTATAGTTCTTGAGCCCTTCTGGGATGGCTGTCTGACAACAGCCTAACCCGTTACACAAACCACCATCACCAGTTGTTCTAGTCAGGCTGCCACAGAAGGATACACAGCCTGACCTGTATGAAGTGTTATCTTGCTGACTGCCAAAAATTAATGCAATGGTGTAGCAGCCAATTGCAGTGAACTTGTTGCGTCTGTGGGAGAAGAGAAATGGTTTCAATGCTCGGATATCAATCCATGGGTTGGTGGAATTCACATTGACTGTGTTGTTATAGCAGTCATAGCCGATGAAATTGTGGACTCGCGCTTCAGCAGAAGTTATGTTGATCTCTAACACGTTGATTCTGTTTCCCAAGATTAGTTTCGGGGGAGTAAAGGAGTCGTTGCACGTAAGATTAAATCCATCCCGGTAACAGCCAGCAAGGGTGCCGAATGGGTAGGGGATGGTGATATTCCCACATTTGTTTGGGCAACTGGGACGTGAAGTGGGAAATTCTGAGGTGGCTACGGTATTTGGTAAGATGATCATTAGGTACTTTATCAGTGCTACATAGAGAAAGAACTGCGCTTTTATCAGAGGAGAGACCATAATCTCTCTCGCTCTCACACACACAATCAAGGGTTGGTAACTGCAGAATATAAAGAGATGAAGCTCTTTTGTCTACAAGGCCATTTATATGGGTTCTAACCCGTTGACGTTTAAGATAAATTAATTGCATCACGATATTTGCAAATGCTAAAACCATACAGAAATTTGGAAAGTTATAATTTTCAATGAATGTGAAAAAAAACGACAGTAAATTCGTTAAACTGCATGCACACAAAATTAACTTTAATCATCAAAATGAAAATTTTGGAATCTTATATATAATAGCAAATGATAATTCAAGAATCATTTATATAATTTATTCACAATAATTTATAGAAGCGAACTCATGTCTTGCACATTTGAGGAGTTACAATTCATGGCTTCATTACAAAATATCTATAATTTATTATTTTATACAACATATAGCTAAATACAGATCCATGGAATCAACGTTTTATATTGTGCTTTGGTACCAAGTAACTCCTTGTTGATTTCATAGTGAATGCCAAAATTAATATATATATATATATATAGAGTAAGGCTACGGTGCTTTGCAAATTAAAGAGGGTGTTTTACTTCGGGCCACTTTTTCAATTTGCAAAACTCAAACAACCGATCCGAACCGTTCAACATGTTCTAAATATTGAAATGTGCTCGGAGACCAAATTTTACATTTTTTGGAATTTGTTTACTATTTATTAAGCCACTTTGAAAATCGCTGATCCGACGGTAAACAGTAAAAAACAGTAAAATTTTCTGGACCACCGGATCAGCGATTGAAAAAGTGGCTTAATAAATAGTAAAAAAATTCCAAAAAATGTAAAATTTGGTCTCCAAGCACATTTCAACATTTAGAACATGTTGAACGGTTCGGATCGGTTGTTTGGGTTTTTAAATTGAAAAAGTGGCCCGAAGTAAAACACCATCTTTAATTTGCAAAGCACCGTAGCCTTACTCTATATATATATATAACTGTTGCCAACGGTTGTCTTTGTACAAAAGATTAAGTTAGCTGATTTCATTGTCGTCTTCTAAAATATTTTTGAGTTTTAAATAAAATCATACCAAAGTACAAATTTAGGACGTACGAACATATCATATTTTACCATAAAATGTATTTTATTGTGAATAATTGTAAGAAATGTCAACTGGAATTGTAATTACATCATCCACATATTTTTAATTAAGGAGGTCAGCAGAATTAGTCTCGGAGAATGCATCATGGGCACGTCTTAAAACTTTGCAGTTGACTAAGAACTATTGCATTTCACTAAACAGAATTAGTCATGGAGAATGGATCATGCGTACTAATTTTTATGTTATCATCCATTTAGTTTGCATTTGACTAAGCACTATAGCATTAAAACAAGCGATCATTAAATGCCAAGCACGTCTTAAGAGTTTGCATTTGACTAAGCAATATTGCATTTCACTAAGCAGAATTAGTCATGGAGAATGGATCATGCGTACTAATTTTTATGTTATCATCCATTTAGTTTGCATTTGACTAAGCAAACTAAATGGACATGATGCGGGTCAAGCAAGTACGAATTATGAAGCGAATCAGACAGTTCCAAGCAGGCATCGGACCGACACACCCGCTTAGTTTAAAATTAAGACCAAATAACATGTAACAGTTCCATATATGCTGTCTTGAACTGGTATCTCCTGCGGCGGGTCAATTTGAATACTCTTGACATGGAAACCAGCAACACAAATATTACTCGTATATATGAAATGAATGAGTTGACATGGAAACCATCAATAATGTTTACGCTCTCTTCTCTATATATTGAAAGATTAGTGACATATACTAGTGAGGAATTTTCTTCTTTAATGGAGAAGGAAAATCTACTAATTAAAATTCTACTAAAAATAAAATAATTACAGAAATCTAAAAATAGATTGACCTCTTTTCAGCTGGCTCAGTATTTCTTTTTATGGGCCAAATATACTGCTGAAAGTATAGAACAACCCATATTATAATTAATTGTAGTATCTTAGTCATCAAAGTAGAACAACCCAAATGCGCATAGGAATTGTTATTTTTTAATTCCAGTATAGGCCATTTTTCTAATAGTATAATGTAAGGCACGTTTTGGTTATAAATTAAAGGTGATCATACTTTAGCTTCAAATTAAGAGATTTCTAAGGGTCTCAATTCAACGTTTTATTATGTATCTGCCATAACAGATTTGACTTTACTATTCAATTGGGTTTAATTAAGGTCCTTTTTGGAACCCGCTAATTATAATAACTAGATGCATGTGAGTCCATTTATGTAGGCTCTTATTGGGCTACCGGACTATGCATCCAATTCACAGCCCACCCATAATACCACTGTAGAGAGTAACAGACATAAATTAAGGCCTTTTGGAAAGACCTGATACTAACAAAAGCCCAATTTGTTTCCTCAACGTTTATTCCATTCCACTTCGATTTCCTATTTTAGGATAGTGATATAATATCTCTTGTTATGCTCCCGGAAATAAAGGTACTAGTTCCAACACATCAGTATTTTGACAAAAGGGTTTCCTTTTTCCTTTTCTTTTTTTTAGGATTGTGATATGATGTTCCTTGATAGTGCATTCATCTGTCGTCAAAGTAACAATTTGTGTGATAAAGAGTAATAAAATAGGAATTAGGTGAAGGAACCAACCTCTCTAATTAATCTTTAATGTACAAGTGGTGTCAATTTTTAGTGTTAGAGGTGATAGATGAAGAAATGTAAACCATAACAAATGAGAAATGTAAGAAATAACATAAAGGAATTGATATACTTTGGTATATGCCCCACCCCCTTAATAATTCTATAGTAAACTAAAAAGGAAATTACCCTTGGTCCTCTTTCCTAGATCAAAGATTCAGCAAATAAAGAGCTATGGGCTGTCACAAGAAGATCGCAACTCAGATAGAACCTTTATCATAGCTTCTCGGGGCCGATACATTGCTTCGAGTGGAACGGCTTTAGGAAGGGTCAAACCGGAACCTTCAGCCAAGTCAACGAGTTCATCCCCGGTTCTTTCCCAGTTGAAACATTGAATCAATGTTCCTAATATCAATCCGACTTCACGCATTGCTAGGCCTTCTCCCGGGCACCTTCTCCTACCCATCCCAAATGGTATCATCCATTTACCCTCAGCCTTCCCATTCTCAAATCTCTCCGGCTTAAATTTCTCAGGTTCCTCCCATATGTTGGGATCTCTGTGGATATGATACACATTCACTAACACCATCGTCTTGCATGGTATGTTGTAGCCTCCAATGGTTACATCTTCGCGTGATTCATGAGGCACGAGAAGGGGCCCACCAGGGTAAAGGCGGAGCACCTCGCTCAGAATGCATTGAAGGTACGGAACCTGTGCCATGTCAGACTCCTCTATCAACCGCTCGTTCCCGACATGCTCATCAATTTCAGCCGCCGCCTTCTCGAGCACTTCTGGATTGTTCAGTAGGTTGGCCATTGCCCATTCCACTGTGTTAGCCGAGGTATCCGTTCCAGCAAGTAAGATGCTCTAAATTTACAATGAGAAAAATAGTTAAACCAAAATCTGACTTGAAATTAGGAAAATATAACTACTCAATATAATTTTATTTTGTTTGTACTTGTTTTCAGTTATGGGCGCTTAACATACCAGGCTGATGCTTTGAATTATATGGTCACTGTAACCCTCTGGATCCTTTCTTTGCAATTCAAGCAAATGAGCTATCATTGTTTTCTTTGTTTCAGCACTACTTGTTCGGTGCTCTTCAATTAGCTTTCCGATCATCTCTATCTGTTGCTTTGACAAGTGTGCCTTTTTTTTCATCACTCCATTTAGATCCAGGGACCGAAGCACCGGCACGAAGTCTTCGATATTGGATGCCCCGCTCAAGGCAAAGTGGTCCTCCACGGCTTCCCTAAACCGTTTTGTCTCCTCCAAGTCATCTATGTTATCTCCATAGAACCTCTTCCCTGCTATTGTTGTCATCAACACGTTAAGCGACAGTTCAAATAGATTTGTTTTCAGCTCAAGCTTCTTAGCCCCATTTGATCCCTTTGATCCAATACAACAATTCTTCCAAGACTTGAAGAGTCGGCGAGCCATGTCTTGGACCTCTCTGGCACGAACATCCGACGATGCATGTAAACGCTGAGCAGAGAGGAGCTCAACTGCTGCAATCCTCCTGACACTACGCCAGAAGGGACCATAGTTGGCCCTACCTATGCTAACGATCTCGACTTTTCCATTGTTGAGTTTGGCTGAGGGTAATTCTGGTCTGTTAGCTAAGGCCAAGTCGTGGGTGGTGAAGCACTCTTCAGCTAATAATTTAGAGGAGATGACGAGAACCGGCCGAGGACCAAAGCGAAGAAAGGTAATGGGGCCGTATTTTTGTGATATGCGGGCGAGGGCATGGTGGAGGGGCTTTTTGAAAAGATAGAGGTGGCCGATAAACGGCAGTGCCAGAGGACATGGAGGCAGTTTCCTTTTGTTGGTTGTATAAGAGAGAATAAATTTTACAAAGACAAGGAGAGCAATGGAAAGGAGGATGCTCTCTAAAGCAAAGGAATTAGACATTGCTAAATTGAGTAGTTGCTTTATCATGATTCTAGAATTTCTAAAAGATGAATATGTGATGTGGTTACAGAGTAGGATTGCAAATAATTCGTCATGCATGTGAGGCTTATAAATAGGATTGAATAGGAATCTGATAGCAACAAGTGATTGATAGGGACTGTTTGGTTCTCTTTGAGGTTCGTTCAAAAAATTAAAATTATAAACTAATAGTGAGTCTAAATATACGGTGACGCGTCATGTTCCAACTATCGTAAGGAGGCGAGCCATGATATTCGTTCACACCACAAATCATCCCCAAAGGACTCTCGAGGCGAGCACCATAATTTTTTTATTTTTAAAAATTATATAAAAGTTTATATAGAATATTAATAGATTGCGGTGATTTTTGATGTGATCCAGTTCCTTAATTAGCGGTCAAAACTTAGAATCAGTGTTATAAAAGCTGGAAATAAATCTGCTGTGATTTCAAAGAATCGCAGGAAGTCTCCTATTTCAAATCTAACTACATAAAAACCAATTTTCTTTTAGATTTGTGCATTCCAAAAAATTAATGGTTAGATTTGAAATAGTAGGCTCTTTGCAATTCTTTGGAATCGCAACAGATTTATTTCCTATATATAAATGCTGGACCGGACCAGACGTTGAACAGGAATGAACAGGACGCGGCTCTTTTCCAGTAATTTGATTTATTTGAGAGTCCATTCATGCAAATTGAACCGGAAAAAACAGAATTAATGAACCGGAAAAAAGCAGAATTAATGAACCGGTTTGTAATAAAAACGCCAATTAACTCGTTAAAAAGCCAATTTTTAAAGTGGTTCAGTATTTCATTTTAAATAAGAGAGAGTAAAAAATTTGAACATAGGTTGAATTATTTTTGAAAACGATAATTAGAAAAATTAATTTTAGAAAACTAACTTGATTGGTTTTTTTTTATTTTTACAAAAACAATAAGTACTGAATAGGCTATTCGGTACCTCTCATTTACATTTAAGCGGTACCAAATAGTACAACCCAATTTTACCCTTTTAATTAGCAGAAACTATGAAAAAATTGTGAACTAGGAGGTACCGAATAGGCAATTCGATATCGCTTAAACATAAATGAGATGTACCGAATAGCCTATTCGATACTTATGGTTTTTGTTAAAAAAAAAAAAATTCAATCAAGTTGGTTTCTCTAAATTAACTTTGAATAATTATGGTTTTAAAAAAAAATTACATAGGCTAGTTGGCAATTATATCCAAGTACATAATCACGTGCTTAAAATTTGCACATAAAATCTCAAATATTTCATATATTTGAAAGATACAGTTATTTATAATATAACTATATAAGAACAATATATTTTTCATACTTATATAATTTCAAAATAACAACAAATATTAATTCATTATAATTATCGTAAGTTTTTTCAAAATACACTTAACAATTATCAAATAAAAATAAAAAAATTGAGTGATTATATTCTTAAAGAAGAACATTCAATCCTTTTCGGCATTTCCGTTCTATTTAGATGTTAAATTTTGAAATATACCTAAAAATTTAATTTTATATTATATTGTTGGATATATAGGTGTGAATTTTCATAGATACAATATAAACAATATAATTATTTTATAACAATTCTCATATCTCATATATATATATATATATATATATATATATATATATATATATGTTACTATTTAATAAACCAACAATTGAATCGGTTGATCCACTGGTCTGACTAATAAACCACTGACCTGAATATTTACCGAATCTATGTCCAATCCGGTTGTGATAACATTATATATCGGGTGATGATACTATTATTAACACAATAGATTCAAATATTTTATTGGTCTGGACAAATTCGTCCTTGCTTAACTGCTCTCTAAATGTCATATTTATTTTAAGATGCACTTTCTTTATTTTAATGGTCTTTGCTTATTTATTTTATTTCCATAACTAAAATGCCTAAAGAAATCTCTTATTTATTGAGAATGTTTCATTTTTTTTCAAATTTGAAAAGTATAGATACACGAATTTATTAAGCAAACATTTCTCCTGGAAAGAGCCTTAGTTGCATTTGCAACATTGAATATGCCATACCTTGCATCATATGTGGTTTTTTTTTTACTGTTACTTATTTATATCATTGAGTTTTGGAAAAAATAAATATAAACTATATTTAAAATATATTATCATAGTCCAACATAAAGACACTAAAATCTATATTATCTTATTTAATTGAAAATAAAATCGTACTGAAACAAAATATTATATGCTAAAAGAGTTGTTTGTGAAGGATGTGTGTTTTGAAAGTTATCTTTTTAATAATAATTTATATGTTGTTCATGATTTTATTACGAATGTTATTATTCATGTTCCTTGAGATTTATATGTTATATCTTTGGAAGTGTTGAAGAATATGCTCTTGGTCTTGAACCATAGAACTCTAAAGATGAGAAACATTTAATCATTAAATATGTTCACAATCGTGGTAATTAAAAAGGAACATTAATTACCGAGGAAGATTGTCATGTTGATTAAAGTACATTGAAGTTCTATAAATGTTGATAAAGCATTATCATTTAATAACATGAATATATAAATATGTATTTTATATATTGAACATGACCTAAATGAATGGAACATTATGTGGATTGTGTTTTGTGTCATTAATGTTTCTATTGTGTCTTTGGAATCTTAGATATGAGATGTGTAGATTTTTCACATGAGAAGTATATAATGTGATTGCTATTTAAATACTATCTTATGATAGAAATAAAATAGTAGTTCGTTGTGTACAACTTGTGCGGGAGAAATCTATATATTAATATTATCATTGTCCCTCAATTTCAGTTATGATATTACTGGGCCCCTTGGCAAAGTGAAATTATATCGCATGCAATATAACTGATGTAGTTATAATTATAATTCATTTGAGAGACCAAGAAAAGAATATAATGCAAGAATGACACGATCCTATTTTGCATATTATTCATAATATCATGTAACAAGGATAGACACGGAAATAGTGGATTGAGTAAATGATTACTATGTCGTTTGGATAACTATAATGTAATGATAGAACCTCTTATAGTCAATAATATAAAGTTTTATATTATTGCCAAGATGACATAGATCCTCTGTACGGTCACACCAACTGAAGAGAAACAACAAATATTTTATATTTCATAATGATGTATTAGATAAAATACATGAGATGAAATACTAAAATAAAATGTCATAATATGACATGCTTAGATCATAAATAAATTTGTGAAGTTATGCAAATATTATTTGGTATAATGTTTGAATGCATTATAAGAATAATAAGAATATTGCATAATTGAATAATATGATTAATATTATTTGTTCATAAATTAATTTATTAAACCAATCACAAGATAAGATTAGAGATGATAAAATGGCTAAATAAGGCTAGTGGCAATTGTGTAAATAACTCAAACTTTACACAAATGATAGCCCTAACCCCTTGCCTATTTTAAGGGGTGTAATTAAGGAAATAAGTGAGAAAAATTCTGCTCCTCTTCCTTGGCCGAAATTCCTCTTGAGCAGCCCCAATTTTGCTCAAGGCAAAAACACTAAGAAGGTGTTCAATACTTGGCCGAAAATTACACCTTTTTCTCTCATCTCTTCTTGATAGGTTTAGCCACCAAGAAATCAAAAAACTTGTTGATTTGAAGATTGTTAGGTGGTTGGATCTAAGCCTTGAACTTCACATCAATCTATCTAAGAGGTGTGTAAGTTCGTTGTTTAGATTCAAGGTGAACTAAGAGGCGCTTTCGAGAAGAACACGAGATCTAGAAGGGAAACCGGCTTCTCTCCATCAAGAGATTTGACAATCTCTTTAGGTAAAGGTTTCCATTATTTTCTCTTGCAATAAATTAGATGAGATTAATTTATATTAATTTAGTACACTTTAGTTTGTTGAAGAAAATCTTGTTCGCTTTTGTCGTAAAATAAGATCCTTTGTGTATTGAGCCAAGTGGTGATAGGAAAATTTTAAATTCTCACCACATAGGCATACACGTGAAATCCCAACAGTTTGATAGAATGATTTTTTCTTGTGTAAAGAATGGGTTTTTTAGTTTATTATTTCTATTCTTTGAAAAGGAAATGTATTAGATGAATATTCCATTATGAAAATGATATTTATAACAAAGAGTTATTAATATGAAAAAAAAAACATGTATCTTATTGGTTGATAATCCATATAAAATTTGACCATACTTAAATTGTTTTTTTCTGCAACTTTCATCCATAATTGTTTACCTTAATTTATTATTGATTTAGTTCACTAAAATTAGCATGTATCTGATTTAGTTCATTAAAACTAACATGTATCTTTTGTGATTTTTATTTGGACTAAAAATAATGTTAACCATTTGTATATGATATTAATTAATAATTTATCTTGATTTTTAGAAATAAGATTTAAATATATTATTAAATTACATAATAATAGAATATATTACCATATTAAAAAAAACAATGGATAGTTTTCAAAATACATATTTTTAGCTAAAAATAAAACATTAATGAACATCCAAAAGATACATGGGTTATTTTTCTTTTGTTGTTGTTCTTATAAATTAGATAAAGATTTCACAATGAAGAATATATAGTAACTAATAAATGGTCTTTGTTCTAGAAGATTGCATAAACTCCGGGAACAAAAATGACAGTTGCAAGATATATGTATGGAGGGGCAAAAATGTCTTTAAAATTAAACAAAATTGTAGTTGTTGTGTCCAAATAAAAAATTAGTGTGTTAATATCATCATAATTCAGCATCTAAAGAAACCGATTAAGCAGTTCGGCTTCAACAGAAATTTCCTCAAGGAGAGAAGGAAAGGAGGCAGCATCGAAATTAATGGCTAAAGAAATCAAATCATGGATTTGATTCCTTTAATTATGGCATTTTATGGGGTTCCATTAGTTTTGTTCTTTTAATTAATGTTTCTATGAAATCTAAATTTCACTACAATCTATCTAATACTCAATATTTTTTTATATAATTTTGAAAAATAAAAAGTATGGCAAGGCGAAACTAAGATTTTAATATAATAGAATAAGATTTTAAAATGAGACACAATTATATAATTATTTCGAATAATGAGTATATTTTCATAATTTTTTCAAAAAAAAGAAATATAAATATTTTTCTGAAGAAAAATTTAGGAGGAAGTATGATTTTATAATTTTGTAGATTTTACATCTATTTTTATAATTTTTTAAGTGAAATAAATAAATTGGCATATTGAAACTTTTAACGGCTCTATGCAGCTCCGCCACTTTCGTTTTGATTATGCATTAATGCATTAATACTATTTTAAATAAAATCATTCAATTTATCTTATAACAGTTTTATCAGGTACTATAATAATTTGTGGTTCTCTGCATTCTAAAAAGAAAAAAAATTGCTGATCTATATATGTGCACCCACTTTCAAGTTCAGCAAATGCTTTAAATTATTTTAGCAATGTGTAACGACGAGCAGCTTGAGACACGGGACCACATTATGTGGGAGTGTGCCTACTCGAGAAGGTTTTGGTGGAGTCTAATGACACCCTTCAATATCCTAGTGCCAGCATCGAGCGAGTTCCGGGACGCTTGGTTCCGCCACAGGACAACCATATCCGCACAGCAGCGAGCGCAGTGGGATACGGTATGAGTGACAGACAGGCACAGTAGAGAGCTCAATAGAGAATGTACATGTAAATAGAGTAAACGTTTGAACAATTAACCGAAAGGTTAATTAGGGCTTGTAAATAATTTTTAAATCTTTTTAATACAAAATTGTTAGTGGCATATATGGGTGACAGACAGGCACAGTAGAGAGCTCAATAGAGAATGTATATGTAAATAGAGTAAACGTTTGAACAATTAACCGAAAGGTTAATTAGGGCTTTTAAATATTTTTTACATCACTAGTACAAAAACGCAAAGTATACACGGCATTTTATACATGTTTACTCAAAATTTTCGTTAAATCTATGTCCAAATTAAGAAAACACTGTTCCAAAAATTTAGTCAAATTTTGCACGGTTTTATTATTTACAACTGTGTATGTGTTAGTTTGTAATAATCTAGAAGTCAATAATACGATAATTTAATTATATAAAACTTTGTTCATGAAATGAATGATTAATAAAATGTCATTTTGTTTCCTTGAGTATTATTGAATTTATGAATCATTTCGAGTTAATGACTGGAATTGTGAAACTTCATAATACAGATGATATATTGTCACACCCCGCGGCCCAACGAGGCGCGACAGGTGCTCTCCTGCCGTAGACATACGGTTGCCCGTATGCCTACAAGGCAATTACGATATAATAGGAAATAAAAACATAAACAAACAACTAAACAAACAAATAACATAAACCCAGCTGGTCAGGTAATATCATACAAACCCGTATCTCGATGGATACGCATCACAAAATGACATAGAGACTATATATGTACATCACCAAAACATAACTATATACATAATCTCTAATGTCACCATACCAGACAGTCTAAGCAGCGGAATAACCAGGCCTACCGACCTCGTGCCTCTCTCGGATCTGCTGAACCGGAACCTGAAAAGTTAACCCAAAGAGGGGGTGAGAAATAAATTCTCAGTGCGATAAATTTGCCACGTTTCGCTCCTGGACTTGCAATCACAGATTATATTCAAAAATAAAGCACAAATAAAGCTCAGATTAGTTTATAATGATATATATAAACATGAACGCAAAAACCGACATCAATAAGCCAAATGAAATCCAACTCAGGAATTGCCAATCCGAAATTCAATCACACAATATTTGGTTTAACTCGAACTCAGAATATCTGGTAGTACAGGCTTAACCGTTTAATTACAAGTCTGGTTCCATTTCATATCCGGAAAATTCCATTTAAAACCAATCGACCATCCAAACGCATTACCCCCTGGGCAATGCCTCCGATACACAAGTCACCCATAACCAAATTCATAATACAGAGTCACTTACCCCTCGTCCCAACCGGTACTGGGAATTGCTGAGGGCCAGACGATCTAAAGCTTTAGAATACTGGGTCGTCAAAGTCCATGCATAGACTTTGACAAATCCGAACACACCCCCTGGGTGTCGTCGCCACGATGGGGGACGGTAATACCATATCCACCAACCGATGGTGATATAAATCACGGTGACTTTCAATTCCAAATTAGATCATTCAGATCAATACACAAATAATAACCATACCAGCATGCAGATCAATCAGATAAACAATCCGAGTTTCAATTAATTAGGGCAATGCAATGTATATGCAACACAATCCGATAATGCAATTCAACCAATAATCAACATGTCAATAGAAACACAGTTTAATTCTGAATATAAACTATCAAACAAGTCCAGAAACCCCGCACTTGAGTATATAGTGCACTCGTCTAAGGCTCAGGCGTCTCGAATGATCCCGAGATCCGATGCCTCGTAGGTTTACCACCTATTTATTCGTTTAGATTCGATTAAAACATTCGATCGGTATCCCATAGGTTAAACCGAGTTAAATTAGGTTAAACACGGTTTAGTGTTCGTATTTGGGTCCTAATGGTATAGGTTTAGGTCATGGTTCAACCAATTAGGTTTAGACAACACAAAATACACATTTTCAGAATTTCTGGGTAGGTATTGCGGCCCGTAATGGCCCTGTTGCGGCCCGCAGACAAACCTTCCAGAGAGTTGGTTTTTCTGCCAACTTCATTGCGGCCCGTAATGGCCTTGTTGCGGCCCGCAACCACAACACAGTACAGCCTGAAATTTTGGTTAAGTCATTGTTCTCTTGCGGCCCGCAATGGCTGGGGTTTCGGCCCGCAATAAAGCACACAGAGGCTGGTTTTTCATGTTCAATTTGACTCGTTTCGATCGGGTTTCGATACGGTTAACCCTTGTTACTTGTTCTCGGTTCAGAAGGTATAATTCACGACTATGTTATCGAGAATCAACAATTAAACCATGAATTCAATTGGTATCAAATTGGTACAAAACCCTAATTCCAAATTCAACTCAAATGGATGATTTAACTCAAACAACACGAATCGAGATGTTCAAACGATTATGACTCGATCGATTCAGATCCAAATGGTGCATAACACCTGAAAATTTAGTAATTTCCCCAAATCCCATCATTTTACCAAAACCCTAATTCCATTTCCCATTTCACAACCAAACCATTCGATTCAATACAAATCAAACCGGATATCGAGTTATATCGAATCAATCGAACTTTAAATCAGATTCTCAAAGAAATACCACAAATCAAACAAATTAGGGTTTTCCAAAAGATTACAAAGAAGGAAGAATATACCAAATTGAAGCTCTAGAGTTGAGCACGATCGTCTAATTAGCTCGAATCTCCGATTTTCCGACAATTCTGATCAGATTTCACGTTCGATTTCACTCTCTCTCTCTTTCTCTCTTTGGTTCGGCCAAAACCTAGCCCCTCACGAAAATTAGATGTGTAAATGGAATGATTAAGTGAAGAAGAAGGTTGTCATCTTTAATATATGGAATTTTTGCACATAAGCCCTCCAAGTTTTAAATATTGCATAACTTAAAAATCTTCACAACTAGGCCCTTTTTGCATATTTTTATTTATTCAAGGATTAGAATGTAACAATTCTCCCCCCCTTAAAATGAAGTTCAGTCCGCTGAACTTGATTTCGTACCTTAATTGTCGAATAACTCCGGATACTTTTCTCGGATGCTCTCCTCGAGTTCCCACGTCGCTTCCTTATCGGAATGTCGTCCCCATTTCACTAACACAAGCCGGATCACTTTGCTTCGTAGCCGTTGCTCTTTTCGATCCAATATCCGCATCGGTTCCTCTTGATAGGTCAGATCATCTTGCACGTGTAAATCCGAATGGTCAATACAATGTGACGGATCTCGTACATATCTGCGCAACTGTGATACATGAAACACCGGATGAACCCGGTCCAACGCTGGTGGTAGTGCAAGCTCGTATGCTACCGGCCCAACTCGTCGCAAAATCTGAAACGGCCCAATATAACGAGGACTTAGCTTACCCGAAACACCAAATCTGTGTACGCCTCTGACAGGCGAAACTCGAAGCCATACGTGATCACTTTCTTGGAATTCCAACGGTCTTCGATGAATATCCGCGTATTTCCTTTGTCTTTCTTGAGCTGACTTGAGTCGACTCAGAACCATTTTCGTTTTATCAGCAATTTCTTCTAACATTTGCGGTCCCGTAGGCGGATAAGTACCCGCTGGTCCCCACCACAGCGGAGTACGGCACTGCTGCCCTGTCAGCGCCTCTTGCGGTGACATACCAATGCTCGAGTGATAACTGTTGTTATAGGCGAACTCCACCAGATACAAGTGATCAACCCACGAACCTTGTAAACTTAGCGCGCAAGAGCGTAACATGTCTTCCAATGTTTGGATAGTGCGCTCAGATTGACCGTCTGTCTGAGGATGATGCGCTGTACTGAATCTCAGCTTAGTACCCATTGTCTCTTGAAAGCTCTCCCAGAAATGAGAAGTGAACCGAGGATCTCGGTCTGAAATAATATTGCGTGAACAACCGTGGTATTTGAATTGATATTTCAAGAATAAGTCTGCTAATTCTTGTTCCGAGGTCTCAATTCGAAGCGGAATGAAATGAGCTTTTTTCGTCAACCGGTCCACAATCACCCAAATAGTGTTATATCTACTAACGGTTCTCGGAAATCCGGATACAAAATCCATTGTGATCGACTCAAACTTCCTCGTAGGTATTTCTAGCGGTCTCAACAATCCCGCTTTCCTCCGTCGATCTGCTTTAACTTGCTGACATATCTGACATTTTTCTACATACCTTTGCACGTCTCGCTTCATTTTCGGCCACCAAAAATACTTCTTCAAATCTTGGTACATTTTTACTTCCCCCGGATGAATAGCGTAACCCGAGTCGTGCGCCTCCGATAAAACCAGATCTTTCAGTTCAGATTTATTTGGTACACAAATGCGGTCGTGAAACCTCAAAATATCATCTCCTTGAACTTTAAATGGGGAATCAGCATTTGACTCGTAGTGCAGTTTAAATTTCTGACATTTTGGATCATCCTGTTGCGCTGCACGAATCTGTTCGTGTAATTCCGATCGGATCTCAACCGCTGCTAGCACAACCGACGCGATTGCAGTTGCGCTAGTTCCCACCTCACTTCGATTACATTTAGATACAACTTCCAACGCTAATTCGCGTGATGCGCCAACATGAATTTCCAATCTACGCATTTCCTCAAGAAGATGTGCTTCACTTGTAATTACCGACGCCAGGTTTACCTGACTCTTTCTGCTTAACGCATCTGCTACACTGTTCGCTTTTCCTGCGTGATACTGGATATCCAAATCATAGTCTTTCATCAACTCCAACCACCTTCTTTGCCTCAAATTCAGTTCTTTTTGCGTGAAGATGTATTTCAAACTTTGATGATCGGTAAATATACGGCATCTCACGCCATACAGATAGTGCCGCCAAATCTTCAACGCAAATATCACCGCCGCTAACTCCAAGTCATGAGTCGGGTAGTTTTGCTCGTGCGGTCGCAATTGCCGAGATGCATAGGCAATTACATGATCATCTTGCATCAATACGCAACCCAACCCTGATCGAGATGCATCGGTGTAAACCGTGTACTCTTTATCAGCAGTCGGCATAGCAAGGATCGGTGCGGATACCAGCCGACTCTTCAATTCCTCAAAACTTTTATCTTGCGCGGTACCCCAATCAAATTTCACACCTTTATGCAACAATTTTGTAAGTGGCGCAGCTAACCGCGAAAACCCGAGTACAAATCTCCTGTAGTACCCGGCTAACCCCAGGATGCTGTGAATTTCAGTAACTGTCTTCGGTCTCTTCCATTCAGTAACAGCCCGAATCTTTTCGGGATCCACCGCTAACCCTTGTCCCGAAACCACATGCCCCAGAAAAGTAACTTCATTCAACCAAAACTCACATTTCGAAAACTTTGCGAATAACTGATGTTCGCGCAATCTTTGCAAAACAATTCTAAGATGTACCTCATGTTCTTCTCGGGAGTGCGAATACACCAATATATCATCAATGAAAACCACAACTGTCGAATCCAATAGATCGTGAAACACACGGTGCATCATATCCATGAACGCTGCCGGTGCGTTCGTCAGCCCAAATGGCATAACAAGGTATTCATAATGCCCGTACCTTGTACGGAATGCTGTTTTGTCCACGTCGCTTGGCCGAATCCTCAACTGGTGATACCCTGTTCTCAGATCAATCTTTGAATATATCGAAGATCCCTGCAACTGATCAAACAGATCATCAATCCGAGGTAACGGATACTTATTTTTCACTGTTACCTTATTCAGCTCGCGGTAATCAATGCATAACCGCAATGTTCCATCTTTCTTTTTGACAAACAGCACTGGCGCACCCCACGGCGATGTGCTGGGTCTGATAAATCCACTCTCCAACATGTCTTCCAACTGCGCTTTAAGTTCTTTCAGTTCTGCCGGTGCCATTCGATACGGCGCCTTTGAAATCGGTGTTGTGCCCGGTACCAGTTCGATACCGAACTCCACTTCTCGCTCAGGTGGCAACCCCACAATCTCTTCCGGAAATACATCTACAAATTCTGAAACCACCGGTATAGTGCTGATCTCTGGAACTGCCGCAGCTGCATACACCACAGCCACCAGATAAGCTGTACACCCTGTTTCTAATAAATGTTTCACTTCTACAGCAGAAACACACGGTGTTAGTTCCCCAATTTCTCTACATTTCAAAACACACGACATACCTCTTGAATTCGCAAAATGAATCCGTCGATGCGGACAATCAATAGTTGCCGCGTGCCTCGTCAACCAATCCATTCCCAACAATACATCATATCCCACAATATCCATAACTAACAAATCAGCCTCGAATTCCCTTTCGTCTACTTTAATATTTCGGTTTCGGCATACAGTAATTTCTCGATCAGTTGATCCAAATGGGGTTTGGACGTTTAAAACTTGGTGACTCATTTCAATTGGCCAACTACACCTTTCCACGAACACCCTCGACACAACCGAATGACTACACCCCGTATCAATCAAACAATACGCATCATGATCAGATATAGAGAGTAAACCTGTCATGACGTCAGTCTGGCCACGTCCCTGTGCTGTTGCAGCATTGCGCGAATTTCCAGCGATGTTAAGTGCATGCGCCGCCGCCCTGCCGGTACTACCAATGCTGCTAGCCCTGCTAGCGTTAGCCCCGCTAGCTTGAAATGAGCCACGTCCGCGCCCCGTTGGCGCGCCACGCCCAACGCTAGCAGACCCTCCCGCGCCACTAGCGCCTTGCATCCTCATAAGCGAATTCGGGCATTCCCTCGCCCAATGTCCCGCGCTACCGCACACGAAGCAAGCACTAGCCTTGCGCCTACACTCAACCTCATCGTGTGCTTGGTTGCATGATCGGCACCATTGCGAAGGCATCACCGGTTTAAAACCCGGCATAGAGGTTTGTCTGAACGGGGGTCTCGGCGCCATGTTCGGTCGAGGGGGTCTAGTATATGATGATCCTCCCCTCGACTTCGACACTTGCCTACTCTGATCTTCTCGCTGTTTCACATTCCTTTCAGTCACTTGCGTCTTTCTCCTCTTACCATGCATTTCAACTTGTTCGGCGTGATCCATCATTGCTTGTAACTCCCTCGCCATCGGAGTATCCACGATCATAGAGATATGCCCATCCAACCCATCCAAGTATTGTCTATTGTACCTTTCCACATCATTTCTCACATCCGTAGCATAGCGCGATAAGGCCAAAAATTCACTATTGTATTCCACCACCGGACGCCCATCTTGCCTCAACTCCAGAAATTTTCTCCGCAGTGCTTCACGCTGCAAATTGCTCAGAAACCGCCTATTAAACTGCTGTTCGAACCATTCCCAAGGAATCCTCGCTTCCTCGCCTTCATAATTACGTCGGGCCCCGTCCCACCAGAATCTAGCATCACTCTCCAACTGCTGCTCAACTAACTCCACTTTATTTTCATCAGGAGCACGGCATAAATTCAGTTTTGCATTGATCTGAGCTAGCCATTCTTCAGCTGCCGCATACCCGCCGGTTCCATCATAACGCGGCGGATTCAAACGCAGAAATGCATCATATAACCTTCTGAAATCTTCGGGTGCCCCACCGTGAACCACTGGTGCGACATCCCGCATCTGTGCTTGACGACCTCTCTCATAGGCCGCAATCAACCGGTCATCCAAGTCCCGGTCTCTACCAGCTCCTCCAGCGACATCAACCCCTCCAGCACCTCCAACACCAGCTGGACCAGTCCCAGCCCGATCCACAACTGGCTCGATAATTGGTTCCGGATTAGGTTCAGGATTCCTCCGAGGTCTGCCTCTACCTCGGCGTGTTTCCATTTTCTGAATAAACAAAGTTAGTTTATAACATTATATATTCCTTATTTATCATACGAAATTCGTATAGTCGTGCCGACCCCAATTAATACGCATACCACTCTCGTATCCAAACAAGTCTGGTTCAGGTTCTAAACCATGCTCTGATACCACCAAAGGAAGACCTGTCACACCCCGCGGCCCAACGAGGCGCGACAGGTGCTCTCCTGCCGTAGACATACGGTTGCCCGTATGCCTACAAGGCAATTACGATATAAGAGGAAATAAAGACATAAACAAACAACCAAACAAACAAATAACATAAACCCAGCTGGTCAGGTAATATCATACAAACCCGTATCTCGATGGATACGCATCACAAAATGACATAGAGACTATATATGTACATCACCAAAACATAACTATATACATAATCTCTAATGTCCCCATACCGGACAGTCTAAGCAGCGGAATAACCAGGCCTACCGACCTCGTGCCTCTCTCGGATCTGCTGACCCGGAACCTGAAAAGTTAGCCCAAAGAGGGGGTGAGAAATAAATTCTCAGTGCGATAAATTTGCCACGTTTCGCTCCTGGACTTGCAATCACAGATTATATTCAAAAATAAAGCACAAATAAAGCTCAGATTAGTTTATAATGATATATATAAACATGAACACAAAAACCGACATCAATAAGCCAAATGAAATCCAACTCAGGAATTGCCAATCCGAAATTCAATCACACAATATTTGGTTTAACTCGAACTCAGAATATCTGGTAGTACAGGCTTAACCGTTTAATTACAAGTCTGGTTCCATTCATATCCGGAAAATTCCATTTAAAACCAATCGACCATCCCAACGCATTACCCCCTGGGCAATGCCTCCGATACACAAGTCACCCATAACCAAATTCATAATACAGAGTCACTTACCCCTCGTCCCAACCGGTACTGGGAATTGCTGAGGGCCAGACGATCTAAAGCTTTAGAATACTGGGTCGTCAAAGTCCATGCATAGACTTTGACAAATCCGAACACACCCCCTGGGTGTCGTCGCCACGATGGGGGACGGTAATACCATATCCACCAACCGATGGTGATATAAATCACGGTGACTTTCAATTCCAAATTAGATCATTCAGATCAATACACAAATAATAACCATACCAGCATGCAGATCAATCAGATAAACAATCCGAGTTTCAATTAATTAGGGCAATGCAATGCATATGCAACACAATCCGATAATGCAATTCAACCAATAATCAACATGTCAATAGAAACACAGTTTAATTCTGAATATAAACTATCAAACAAGTCCAGAAACCCCGCACCTGAGTATATAGCGCACTCGTCTAAGGCTCAGGCGTCTCGAATGATCCCGAGATCCGATGCCTCGTAGGTTTACCACCTATTTATTCGTTTAGATTCGATTAAAACATTCGATCGGTATCCCATAGGTTAAACCGAGTTAAATTAGGTTAAACACGGTTTAGTGTTCGTATTCGGGTCCTAATGGTATAGGTTTAGGTCATGGTTCAACCAATTAGGTTTAGACAACACAAAATACACATTTTCAGAATTTCTGGGTAGGTATTGCGGCCCGTAATGGCTGGGGTTTCGGCCCGCAATAAAGCACACAGAGGCTGGTTTTTCATGTTCAATTTGACTCGTTTCGATCGGGTTTCGATACGGTTAACCCTTGTTACTTGTTCTTGGTTCAGAAGGTATAATTCACGACTATGTTATCGAGAATCAACAATTAAACCATGCATTCAATTGGTATCAAATTGGTACAAAACCCTAATTCCAAATTCAACTCAAATGGATGATTTAACTCAAACAACACGAATCGAGATGTTCAAACGATTATGACTCGATCGATTCAGATCCAAATGGTGCATAACACCTGAAAATTTAGTAATTTCCCCAAATCCCATCATTTTACCAAAACCCTAATTCCATTTCCCATTTCACAACCAAACCATTCGATTCAATACAAATCAAACCGGATATCGAGTTATATCGAATCAATCGAACTTTAAATCAGATTCTCAAAGAAATACCACAAATCAAACAAATTAGGGTTTTCCAAAAGATTACAAAGAAGGAAGAATATACCAAATTGAAGCTCTAGAGTTGAGCACGATCGTCTAATTAGCTCGAATCTCCGATTTTCCGACAATTCTGATCAGATTTCACGTTCGATTTCACTCTCTCTCTCTTTCTCTCTTTGGTTCGGCCAAAACCTAGCCCCTCACGAAAATTAGATGTGTAAATGGAATGATTAAGTGAAGAAGAAGGTTGTCATCTTTAATATATGGAATTTTTGCACATAAGCCCTCCAAGTTTTAAATATTGCATAACTTAAAAATCTTCACAACTAGGCCCTTTTTGCATATTTTTATTTATTCAAGGATTAGAATGTAACATATATACTCTTAAAAAGTCACTGACCAAGGTAATTAGCAAGGAACACTAATTACCGTTACAAGGTTAGTATGAGGATTAAAAGATAGTCAAGTTTTCCATACCATAGACACAGAGTTGTCATTTTAATCACATAGATACATGTTCCAGGAACATGGTATTTGACAGACCCCGAATGAAACATTATACGGAATTATGTTCGTGTCATTAATGCTTTCATTCAGTGTTAAATTCTAAAGTATGAGGTATTCATCGTTCCTACATAAGAAATGTATCTGTGACTGTTACCTAATGCTATCCGTAAAAAGTAGCTATAATGGTAGCTCTTCGGTATACATAACTTATGCTGAGGAAGTGATGGTCTACCAAAAGTACTATTGTCCCTCGTATTTATTATACGAGTTATAGCGTTACTGGGCCCCTTGATAGAATAAGATTATCTGCATGCAGTATGATTAACTCTTTGATTAATCTGTTCAAGATCAAGAAAAGATTAATTTGCAAGGATGACACAAACCTACCTTGAAATTAATCTGACAGCTATGAGACGAAAGAATTAAACACAAGTAAAATAGTTTACTGGATCGTGATATTGTACAGTACAGCATCATCTGTGTAATTGGATGGTCATGATGCGTTTTGCCAGACGCCTCTCATGATTATAGAAGTTAAAAACAGTTTTAATTCTATTTACCAACATAACACAGATCCTATCGGGTCACACCAATAGGAAAGTAATCAGAGAATTAATTTATTTGATTAATTATAAATGTTATAATTAATAAATAAATGTCATAGAGATGACAAGCTTAAACACATTAAATTTATAAGCGTGTACGACACGTTGTATAAAGTTATCGCAACAAGCACCACGCTGCAAGCTGCTTACAAGCATCTCAACAAACCTCCTTACTATTCACAACCTCCTTACTATTCATGTGGTATTTTGGTTTTTTCACAACATTTCAAAGGCTATAAATAGAGGGGTAGGGGTAGAGAAAAATATAGAAATCAGATTCGACTCGATTCGATTCGGTTATAATATTTTCTCTCCCAAATAGTGTTTTCGTGAGAAAAGAAAGAATACGTAATTTGATTACATATATCTTGCGAGTCGTGAATAGTGTTTTTGCGAAGTACGCGGTATTTTTGCCGTCGATCGTGAATCATCTTTTGCGAAACTGTGAATAGTGTTTTCACCTTTTGTGAATAGTGTTTTTGCGAATAACGCGGTTATAGTATTTCTGGCAAAAGAAATAACCGCTCTCTGGTTATTCCTGGTGGACAACCGATAGAGGCATCAGACGTCTGGTGCTACGAGACGCGACTACAATCCAATTGGAATTTGGATACAAGGTATAAACTTGTTATATTAATCTGTTTAATTTGTAAATAGATTAAAACTTTAGAAATCAATTATGGAGTAGATCTATAAAAGGATTAAATCGGGTTTTGATGCCAAAGGAATACTGAAGGTGGACCGCCTTGGAAAGTTTCCTGACATATCCCGTTTAATCCGTAGCTTAAATAGAAGTAAAAATTTTTGTTTTACGTTCTTTCTGCATCTTAAGCTAATGAACGGGTTTGAACAGTCAAAACTCGAGATCAATGGGTTTGAACAGTCAAAACCCAACAGTATGTACTTCAACATTCATACACGGTTGTAAATAGTAAAACCATGTAAAATTTGACCAAATTGTACACGGATTTTTATTAAAAACCTTGTATGAAAGTTGGAGGGTATTTTCAACAGTTTTGGATCACATTTTCGGATGGGTGTATATTAGATCCTCCAACAATTTTACACGGTTTTACTGTATGATCCATGTGTGATGAAAAAAATACAAGTTTTTCCACGTCATCGATCCGTGCCTTCCTATTATAATGCATCTCTCTATTTTTTCTAAGTTATTTCTAAAGCATTTCTTTCCTGTAGGTTGTACTGTACTAGTGTGAGAGAAGTAAATCTAAACATGTGAGGTTAGGGCTAGGGATAAGGCAAGAGAGGCAATATTTTCACCGAAAAAATGATTTTTGGCAAAAAAACTTCAAACAGGCGTATCTCGAAGCTCGAGTGTCCTATTTCGGAAATGACTATTTTTCGGAAAACTTGAGAGAAGATATTGATTTTGACCTCATAGCGATTATCGGAATATCAGAATTGCAAAACAACAAAGTGAAGAGCCTCAAAACTTGAGTTGAAGTTTCCGATTAAGTTTTTCATTTCTAATGCATTGTTCATGTAAATTTAGGAAGTCTCAGATCTAAGATTTTTTTGTTATATTTTCATTTTTTTTAGTTAGAATGTTATTCATGTAACTAATAACATGTGATGTAATTGTAATTGTTGTTTATAATTTGGTAAATGTAGTGTTGTAGTGTTTATATTTGAAATTTAGTTTAGTATTTTTGGTATTTAGATCTAGGGTTTAATTTGAATTCAGATCTAGAGTTTGATTTGAATTCAGATCTTGGGTTTCATGTGGATTTTTTTTTACAATAAATTCTTAAATTATACACAGTTTTTTATTAAAAATCATGTAGGATGTGTGTTTGTATACACGGTTTTACTTTAAAAACCGTGTATGATAACTTTTGGCCAAAAAAATATGAATTATACATGGTTTTTAATAAAAAAAACTGTATAGAATTAGTGTTTTTGTACACGGTTGGAAAACCGTGTAAAATTTAGCGATCCTATTGTACATGACTCCCGTAGACACGGTTCGAAAACCGTGTAGAAGCCCATTTTTTTAACGAGGTTAGTAGCGTTTTCTGTACTAGTGCATAGGGGTGTCAACGGGTACGGTAAGGGTCGGGTGGAAGCATTTTCATACCCGTACCAGTTACAAATTGTCCTTACCCGTATCCTACCCTTACCCGCTACAAATTATCTTATCCGTATCCTACCCTTATCCGTTATAGTTGTTGGATAACAAAACAGTAGCGAATAAATAACGGGTAATACTAATATAATAATTATTTTTATTATTTATTAAATAAAACATTAAAACATATACATTCATTTCACACATGTATAGTACTTTAATGAAAAAAAAATCTGATCATGCTAAGCGCAAGTAAATCCATTAAAGTACTCTTTTCAATGCTTATTAATATATATAATATATATAATTAGCTGATTTCAATGTAGTCTTCTAAAATAATTTAGGAGTTTTACATAATCACCTTCACTACAAGAATGGGACAGTATCCACGAGGGATACTGTCGGTATACCCTCGCGGATACTGTTCCATTCTTGTAATGCTTGTACGAGAGTTAAACTGAAGGACATACGAAAATACTATTTAACCACAAAATGTTTTTTTATTACAAATAATTGTAAGAAATGTCAAGTGGAATTGTAATTACATCATCTATATATTTTTAATTAAGGAGGTCAGCAGTAGTGATGGCGAATGAATCATAAGCACACTCTTAAAAGTCATATAACCGGTTGCCATCAATTATGATTTTGTATATCATCTATTTAAGTTTGCATTTGACCAAGCCTCCAGAGGGAGCTCTATAGCAACAAAACAAGCGCTCATTAACTGGCAAGGACAGGGACTTGAAACCAGCAAAACAAATATGAGTTAAATGAAATAAATAGATGACTCAATCCTTAGTTACTAAAATCATTTAAACATACTTGTAAGGGATTAATAATATTTACACTCTCTTCTATATGAGATATATTTTCTTCTAAATGGAGGAAAAGAAATAAACTAAATTTTCATTAGATAATATAGATTAATCTCTTCTAAAATAAATTAACCTATTTTCATGTGGCCCAATATATATCCCTTTATCTATGTCAGTCCAATGGCCGAGGTATTGTTCTTCGTATGAGAAGTTACATGTTCGAAATCGGACAAGAGGATCTCTTAAAAATATTTATACTTAGAAGTCTTGAACTTATTTATATCTCGAATTAAATATATATTGCGGTCTAGGTTTACATTGTATAACTATTAAGATACGGTTTTGAAATAATATTATCTCGTATTTGCGGAAGTTGCTAATTGCACATAGGTTATAAACTTATAATATATTGATGGGTTAAACTTAAGAACAAAGTTTTCAAATTTAATTATCAAAATAAATTTATTAGATTATTTTTTCTTGTAAAATTAATTACCCCATTTCATATTAGTCTTCAAATAAAAATAATTTTCGTGTTTTCAATCATGCTCTACCAAAGGTCAAATGCAGGACGTAAGAATATACCATCTTTGTCCAAAAATGCAAACATCTTTGTTCTTTAATTGGGAATTGTTATTATGTCGTCTCTAATAGTTTAAGGATGTCAGCAGAATTAGTGGTGGGGATTGCACATGGCAGACTATTAATTTAATTAATGAACTAAAAGTCATCCAATCGGTTGCCATTGCTTAATTATTAGTTAACTATAGTGGTACCTATCATAGCATCATCCTCTCTCTCTCTCTCACACACACACACACAAAATTAAAATTCTTCCGAATAATTGACCAAGGGGCATATTGACTTTAATTAATTACCAAGGGGCAAATGAATTCCTGTCCCAAAATTTGTTCCACTAATCTGCTTTATCTTCAAATTAATTAAGAGAGTTCCAAGGGCCGCAATTCAAGGTTTTATTATGTATCTGCAATAACAGGTGCTGTAATTTACAAAAAGTCAATAAACCATCCAAGTTTGGTTACTATTTTAATTGGGTTTAATTAAGGTCCTTTTTGGAACCCACTGAGTAAAAGTTTGGTTATGAACTAACTAATTATAATAACTAGATGTTAGTCCATTTATGTAGGCTCTTATTAGGCTATCGGACTATAAATCCAATTCAGAGCCCACCAATAATGCCACAGTAGAGAGTGACAGACATAAATTATGGCCTTTTGGAAAGACCTGATACTAATAAATGCCCAATTTCTTCCTCAGCATCACTTGCATTCGCTTCTATTTTTTTATTTTAGGATAGTGATATAATGTCTCTTGTTATGCTCCTGAAAATAAAGTTACTAGCTAGTTCCAACACATCAATATTTTGAGAGGCATAATAGGGGGCTCTTTTTTTTCCTTTTAGCTTTTCTCATAAGTAGGGTTTATTCTGTCAATGTGACAGAAGGGTCTCGTTTTTCCTTTTTTTTTTAGGATTTTCCTATGCTGTTACTTGATAGTGCATTCATCTGTCGTCAAAGGAACAAGTTTGAAAGAGTAACAGAAAATTAATTAGTTGAAGGAACCAACCCCTCATCATCTTTATTTTTGTGTATGCCTCAATCCCTTAATAATTCTATATTAAACTAAAAAGGAAATTTTACTAATTTGGGTCCTCTGAATTAGATCTAAATCTTCAGTAAATAAAGGACTATACGCAGTCACAAGGAGATCACAACTCAAAGAACCTTTATCATAGCATCTCGGTGCCGATACAATGTTTTGTGTGGAAAGGATTTAGGAAGGGCGAGACCTGAACCTTCAGTTAAGTCGACGAACTCATTTTTGGTTGTTTCCCTGTCAAAACATTGAATCAGTTAATGTTCCTAATATGAACCTGACTTGTTGCATGGCGAGGCCATCTCCGGGCATCTTCTCCTGCCCATTCTAAATGGTATATCATACACTTACCCTCGGCTTTGCCTTTCTCAAATCTCTCCGGCTTAAATTTCGTAGGTTTCTCCCATATGTCAGGATCTCTGTGGATACTACATGCATTCACTAAACCATCGTTTTCAAAGGGATGTTGTAGCCTCCAATTGTGACATCTTTTTGTGATTCATGAGGCATGAGAAGAGGCCCACCGGGTTGAAAGCACCTCCCTCAGAATACAGTGAAAGCATAAAATCTGGTTCATGTACGACTCCTCTATCAACCATTTGTTTCCGACGTGCTCATCAATTTCAACCACCGCCTTCTTCAGTACTTCTGGATTGTTCAGTAGGTTGGCCATCGCCCAATCCACTGTGTTAGCCGAGGTATCCGTTCCAGCCAATAAGATGCTCTAAATTTATATTGAAAAAAAAAAACAAAATATAGTTTTCAATTTAGAAATATAGAAACTCGATATAATATATAATTTGTGTTTTATTTGCACTTGTTTTTAGTTAAGAGCTTAACATACCAGGCTGATCCGAAATTTTTATTCATAATAAATAGGATAAAGAAAATATTAAAAATGAGAAAGGTTCTATACTACTTTTAAAAATGAGAAGACAATAATTTGGTATGGTGTCTCGGCGGGACGCCATATCAGACATAAGCTTCTGCAAAGAAAAAAAAAAGAATAAATAGTGGGACACCATAACAAACTATTTCCAATTAAAAACAAAAAAAGGATGCCATTGAAAACCGTTTATCAGAATTGCTTATATTTTTCTACAATTTTGCAACTTATATGTCATAAATTATGTTATAATCAGATTTAATTTGTCCAATTTAAATAAAAAGCAGTTGACTTCATCTTAGATAAACGACACGTGAATGGTCATAGCACATTAGTCACACCATTACCACACGTGACGTGTCCAAAGGTAACTAGTCACGTTTAACTTTTTTTCATAATTTAAATTAGTTTATTCAAGATTTACAATTCAATCAAGATCAAACGGTCATATTTACACGTGGCTTGTGTGACCACGTGTCGTGACCAAATCGTTCACGTGACGTGCCGTGTCAAATTTTCAAAAGATAGTCACGTCACGCGAATGGTCACGGCACGTGACCAGCACACGTGCCGTGCCGGATCCGGTCACGTTGTAACTTTTTAGATCAGAACTAATAAACCCGCGACATGACTTGAACTTGAATTATTATTTTTAAAATACTAATATTGTAATCAGAAAAATATGCTAAACTAAGAAATAATAAACTGTAAAATCATTTGAGAAATTTTAGAGTAAAGATGAGTTGGTTAGTTCCAATGGCGTCATTTTTGTTCTTTTGGCAGAGACTTGTGTTTGATATGGCGTCCCGCCGGGACGCCATATTAAATTATTGCCTTCCCACTTTTAAAAATAATATTGAACTTTTCTTATTTTTAATTATTTAATTTTTTTATTTATCATGAATAAAAATTTCGGCCACTGGATCATTTCTCTGCAATTTAAGCAAATGAGCTATCATTGTTTTCATTGCATACTAATTATTGCTTGCTAGCTACGGCGTGATGCAAAGTAGTTTTTCGTCTGTCGTCCATTGCATTAAGGTCCTGCACCTGGTCAATCAAGAACTCAACTGTGTCGAACGAATTATATTTGAAAGCCAAATAATGTATATAGTTTCTCTACCATTTGTCAGCCTATGCACTGCTTCCCCACATGCTTCCACTAACTCTTTGACGATTCACGTCCATCATTTTTTAACAAAAAAATGAAGTGGCAATAACCCTTCCTGTTTCTCACATAATAAACAAAGGTCCAAGCCGGCCTGGATTGAAAAATGTGCATTGAGTTACAGGCATACTTTGTAAACCATATGATCTTAAAGGATTTCTGACAACAAAATGCTTATAAGTTAACTGTATATACTATATACTAGAGGTGTTCTCATATATTTTCAATTAATCAGAAACATCAAATATGGTGACATGACCGTGGATGGTAGCCAAATGCATAGGTGACAAGGCCTGGTCGTTAAGCTCCTCCGCAAGCGCGGGTTTGTGATGGATAACCTCCAGCATTTCCAACAATTAATGAATTCACATGACCTCCAGCATGAGAGAGCCCTTAAAGTCTTGTAAAGTGCTTATCCATATGTAGTCGGTCTCTTAACTTGGTTGATCTTTACATACATAACACTAGTACCTCAAGTAAAGTCTATGCCTTTAATATAGTAAGGCTTGGGTGCTATGAATAGAATAAGGTCTTCCGTGCTACGGCCTCAAAAACCTATCGTATAAACTTCAAACTTCGATTTAAGTAGCTCAGTAAATTTGTTATATAATGAACTTTTAGAATGCCAATTTTTACTATTTTTGGAAATTTTTTGCTATTTTTTATGATTTATGAAAAATGGCAAAAACAGGCTTAAAAATAAAAGAAAATTGTCAATATTTTAGACCATTTTTTGCCATCTTTCATAAATCATAAAAAATAGTAAAAAAATCCAAAAATAGTAAAAATTGGTATTATACAAGTTCATTATATAACCAATTTACTGAGCTACTTAGATCGAAGTTTCAAGTTTATACGATAGATTTTTGAGACCGTAACACGGAAGACCTTATGCTATCCATAGCACCTAAGACTTACTCATATAGTTTGTGCCGAATGTTGACCCAACACCAACTATTGTTGAGTCAATGGATATGTAATTTACAAAGGACAAGAAAGAGAAACTGTGTTCATCCTTACTGTTACTTCACTGTCCATTCAATTATTTATAAACATAACTATATACATGTATGCTAAATAGAAGGGAGAGCCTAGCTATCCCCCGGAATCCATCTCCCGTTTCATCCCCCAGTTAATAACTACTTTAATAACTACTAACTACTTTGGATGAACCACTTACTATTTGGGGACCGCCTAATATCTGAAATATTTTACAACTGGCGCGCGTAAGTATTCATATATAATAAATCAGTATTCACACCTAAGATATCAAGTATTTAAAAAAAAAACTGGACACATCACTCACCCATCTTTTACACATTTTTCGAGGTGTTTTTTTTCTTTCTCCGTTCAATCTAACCAATATTTCTGACGATTTGTGAGGAATTTTGCAAATCTAAAATCACCAACGTCTTCTACACAATTTTCTCTTTCAAATGAGATCCATGATGACATACTTTCGAGTTGTCCGTTGCACAAGTATTCATACCTCGTCATGCAAGTATTCATACCTCATCGAGCAAATATTCATACCTCATCGAGCAAGTATTCATACCTCATCGAGCAAGTATTCATCCTCGTCGTGTAAGTGTAAATAGTTCATGTATCAAGAGTATTACAAGCATATGTGCATACCTCGATTAATTTTACAAGAGCAGCCGAATAGTACTGAACATTGTTTTATTGTTTTCTAGTTCAATTTTATTTTTTGGAAATAAAAAATAGTTGCCACATGTTTCACTGTCGAAATAAAAATAATCTATCAAATTTTACAGATCATGTAATTGAAATGTTACAAACAAAAAAAAAACAAAAAAAATATTTAAATAAAACAAAACATACTTCATTGAAGTATTCATACATATACGTTGAAGTATTTATACCTAAAATATCAAGTATTCATACATATACGTTAAAGTATTCATACCTAAGATATCAAGTATTCATTCATACAAGTTAAAGTATTCATACATATACGTTAAAGTATTCATACCTAAGATATCAAGTATTCATTCATACACGTTGAAGTATTCATGCCTAAGACATCAAGTATTGAATCATACACCTCTATTTTCTTCAAAATTTGTTTTTCTGTCATTTTTTAGTATTTAGTACGCACTGACCTAATTCACCATTTGCATGATTAAGAGTGTAATATCAACAGCCTACACAAATTCATCATGTCATGATTAGTACTCATCTATAATGTACAATAGTATTCATCCATGAATACCCAAGTATGAATAAACCCAGTAATACACAAGTATTCATCCAAATAATATACAAGTATTATCTCATTAATACCAAAGTATTCACCCATTAATATAAAACCATTCCAAATCCAGTAATCACACATGTATCAACATAAAAAAATTTACTAGTACTCTATTATTCATATGAGAACATTGTCTCATCAATTCTTCCATGTATATTTGTTCTTCCACTGGATTCATCTCCTGGGTAGCCGTTGAAAACCTGAATTCATCTCCTGTCAGATTCCCCTTGCACCAAAATTGCATGTTTTGGTTGAACTTTCACATAATCGCTCCTGAGAAAATTAATCCAATCAATTAAAGACGATCAAGCTTGACTTGTCAGTGATTTGTAATGTAATCTATGCTAAGGAATCTCAAATGGAGGATTAGTAGCTGTGTATTTATGATTAATTCCTTTTTCACTTGGTGTCTTCTAATTCAGATAAAAGCAAAAGAATATGTGTGCATGTGAATTCAATCCAAGCATTTTTTTTATGCAAATAACTCCTGGATTATTGTGTATGAACAAAAATCACACATAATTAATGATTTTAAAAATATATAATCTTAATGTTACCGTGATCATCTGAAAACCCATGGATGCCAACAATACTTGGATGCTTTATTTTGCAAAGCAACATGAGCTCTTGGTGAAACAAGAAGTATGGTAGATCGAAACAGGAGGTATGGTATTACCGGTTTTAAGATTGTCCTAGTCTCTGATTTTAATCCATACTTATTTGCCAAAATCAAACTGAAAATCACAATAATTCACATGATTTTGTCAGAAAAGCAATGGCAAATCCCATTGGCAGCCCATGTACTAGCAAGTCAAATGAGTTCATTTTCTTTGATTTTCTATTACAAGGGCCTTTATGATGTAAAAGTGGATAGTGTGAAATTTCTTTATAATAGCAAGCGTGATAAGTACTCTTATCAGGAAAAAAACTGCAGGCATGAAGAATCCACTGGAAAATCCGGCTTCACAACTGCAATTAATTGGTTTTATTTGTTATTTATCCATTTTCCCAGAGGACCCCAAATTGTTCATGTGCAGTACTTAATACAGGACATAATTTGAGAAAAACACAAATTGTTTATGTACTGATGTGTATCTAATATCAACATTAATTATTATGAGGAGCAAAATTCGCAACATTAGTTTAAATAATTTCATTTCTTTTAATTTCATATCGTAAACAAATGAAAAATTGAAATTGATAGATAATTAGATTAAGAATGAGATGATAATCTGAAATAGAATTTGTATCCGACTCAAAACTAATCTATGCATAAATTAGTAAAGCACAAAGATGGGCTGAAAAGAACCTGGCTAAGTACACAGTGAAAAACAAGGGTATCTTTGCCTCTGAACCGGGCAAATTGAGGAGATGGGCAGAGAGGAGGAATAAAAATTATTTTCATTTTCAGATCGGGAAAATTGAGGAGAGAAGAAATCGCGCTAATGGAGAAGGAAGGTTTATTTAAGGTAGTGTCGGTGGTGGAGACCGTGAACCGTTAAAATTCGTTAGAAGGTGGAGCCGGTCGTTACTGCATTAATTAGTTTGACGGGGGATGAAATGGGGGAAGGTACAGCGGGGGATGTTATAATTACTCTAAATAGAAATACATAATAGTTAATAATAAGTATCATTCATGGTGTACGTACCGGTATTGAAACTTCTATCAATATATGGTGGGTTTTATTAAAAGAGGGGCAAGTAATTTATTGTGATGGGTGTGATGTTGAAACCTTGACACTTGTCACTAGATGTATAGTTTTTTTTTTTTTTATTATTACCGATACTACCTACCTATGATAAAAATCTGAATATCTGATACTATATATAGTGTGTAGCTGAGTGTATGGCTGAGGAGAAAAAATAACCTTGCAATTCATCTCTTTACCTGAGATGAAAATCTGAGATAAAAAAAAGTTAATTTCCAATATATTTTTCTTACATGTAAACATGTCCCAGCAATATAAACTTTACAAAAAATAAGGGCAACAAACTTTTATTTGGCACAGTACACTCAAGAAACAACATAAGTAACTACTGATTTGCAAGAAAACAATAAAAAAAATAGGTACAGAATTTTACATCTTCACACCAAACCAATCAAAAACAATAAGTTACAGAATTATGCATCTTGACACAAAACCAAATTGAAGCAGGCTTAACTAATCCACCTCACCTCGGTATTTCAAACACATCACTATATTGGGTACTATTAAAACCAGATGCATCTGATATAGTGGGAAATTTTCTTTCACCGAGCAAGGTCTCCATCTCATCTTCATCAATTTGTGGGCCAGGGAAGCTGTTATGGAATGTCACGAACTTATCTAATGCCTTCACCATTTGCTCCATTGTCGGCCTATCTTCTCCTTTTGGGCTCACACACTGCAGAGAGATCTCACAAATTTCTTCAAGAACCTTCATAGCATTCTCATCGTTAGTTACTAGTTCCACATCCACCATCTCACGATGCTCATTTTTCCTTGCTTTTGAAAGAAAGGTTGTAGCCAAGGGCTGGTTTTCCCCTTTTTCATCTATATAAATTGCCTCCTTCCTAGTCAGGAGCTCCAACATCACTACCCCAAAGCTATATACATCACTTTTCTTTGTTATTATCTGTGTGTACAAGCACTCAGGGTCTAGATAGCCATGTGAAAAATGGACAAGCTCAACAATTTCGTTTACATGCACGGCACTTGAAGCTCCAAAATCAGACACCTTCGCAGTGTAGTTTGCATCTAGTAGTATATTAGCGGACTTAACATCACTATGAATGATAGACGGAGAGATAGATGAGTGCAGATGATCTAGGGCTACTGCCGAATCCATAGCAATTTTTAGCCGAGTACCCAAGGAAATTGACCTTCTATTGCTCTTTCCATGAAGAAAATAAAAAAGTGTACTGTTTGGTACATACTCATAGACCAACATTGGAATTTTAACCTCTAAACAACAGCCCAATAATCTAACTATGTTCTTGTGGTTTATTTGTGAAAGAAGAATGATTTCATTCACAAATTCTGCTCTTTGGGTTTCTTCAACTTCCTTTGCTTTCTTTATGGCCACAACCTGGTTATTTTCTAATAATCCCTGGTACACATTACCATGGCCTCCCGTACCTAATACAAGATCATCGCTGTAATTATCAGTCGCATTTTCTATTTGCTTTTTACTGAATACGCGGAGGTGCTTATCCATCATCATATAGTAACTTTTATACTCTTTTTTTTCCTTCATGTGCCTTTTATGTTGTCGACACCAAACTAGAAGGACACATACGCCCAGTAATAGAGCAATACCAAGTATACAAGCTGCAATCATGCATGAAAAATAAGAATACATTAATTGGGTGAGTAAAAGGTTTTGCTAGGAAAATAACTTTAATCAACAAAAAAAAGGATAGGATAATTGGATAAGACAATTCAAAGGCCACGGATTGAAACACCAACTGACCGAATTATCATCTCCCACGAAGCATTATAAATTAAAACGGTAGTTCTCTATGTTGTAGAGTGAAATAATTTATTATTTTTATATATTGTTGTTGCTATTTAATTATTCCTATAATATCATTTTTATTATTATTACTATTATTAATTCAATAACAATGGTCGTCATTGTTATATTGTTATCCTTTCATCATTTTCATTATCAAAAACATGGAAATTTCTGTGTTTTTCAAGGAAACAAGTTAAAATGTCTGTGGAAACTATATAATATTTTACCATCGGTACCTGAAATTACTAAAAAGTTAATAAAATAATTTTCTTGTGTTGAATAGTAGATTATCAGCACCTAATATTTCTATAGGACAATTGACTCGTAAAATGTCCTCAAGTAATTGCAACAGAGACAATAAAACTTTGATTGTGATTCCTTTGATAACGGCTTATCTTAACAACGCTTTGTTAAATCATGTAAATAAAATAAAAAATAGAAAAACACAAATAAATATTTTCTTTTCCTTAATTAACTCTGTACTAATTTTGTACAATTTAATATATCATCTGATGGTTCCATTAGATGTAGTTAAATAAATACCAACCCTTAAAATTTAAAATTGAAGGCAATAACGCTTTTATTCTAGCTCTTTCTTTCTTAATTAATTTTTGAAGCCAAAAGGAATACTTACACGTAGCCACACGAGCGAAATAGGGAAATTTCTGTGTGCAATAATCTGTTTTGCCGTCACCTTTTGTGTATTTTGGGCAGGCACATGTGTAGTTTCCTACTGTGTTTATGCATCTGCCATCCTTACAAGGGTGTTTGTCACATTCGTCGATATCTGTCCAATAACAAAATCAAAGAGGAGAATTAAACACCTGAAAAAAAAAAGTTAACACTGCAGCATTTTGGGTATTAATACACTGATGCATAGTTAAGGTGAATACATATGCCGGTAGGTTTAGCTTGCTGAATGGTTCTTATCTTATACAAGCGAACCTACTAGTCCTTGACATTAAATTGCGAAGTAATAATTAAACTCAATTTATCCCTAGTAGTATATTACCTGTGCATCCATTAGGGAGGTAGGGGTTGCCCTCGTACCCTTGCATGCATTTGCAGATGTATCCTGCACCGTTTGTCGTGTTGTAGCACCTGCTATTTTCGCTAAGACACGCAGAGTGAGGTTTCTTCTCCGTGTCCGTATCTAGGCATGTGCCATTGTCCCTGATAGCCCAGTCAAGCACAATTGGCACCCTTCCCTCATCAGTCCTATTGTAATAAAAATTCTCCCCGCTGAGATCCTGAACTTGGAACTTGTACCAGTCTTCCTCCACCAGCACAGCATAAATGCACGGGTTGAAAAACCAGGCAGAGTTGTTGTCAAAACCCCACTGTACTTCATAATCGGCTAGTCCTGCTGGTATCGAGGTCTGGCAACAACCCAACCCATTGCATAATCCACCATCACCAGTTGTGTTATATATGCTCCTACAGAAGCTCACACAGCCTGAAAAGTATGATTGGCTTCTATCCGATTGTTGTGGTGAGGTCACAATATATGCCAACATATCGCAACCTATTGCCGTGAACTTGTTGCGTCTGTCGGAAAAGTAGTATGGACTACGTCCGAGAGTAATTGGAGCGCTAAAGTTGGAACTAATATTGTTCTGCTTATTGTAGCAGCGAAACCCAACATGTTTGTAGACACGTGCTTCACCATCACTTATGCTGATATTTATAACCTCAATATTTTTACCCAAGATTGCTTTCCGGGGATTAACGGAGTCATTGCACGTAAGATGAAATCCATCCCGGTAACAGCCATCAATGGTGCCGAATGGATAGGGGATGGTGATGTTGCCACATTTGTCTGGGCAACCAGGCCATGCGGAGGCGACTATGGTAGTTGGTAAGAATATTAGGCATATTAGTGCTAGGTAGAGAAAGAAATGTGCTTTATTTAGAGGAGAGGCCATAATCTCTCACACTTGGACATATACGAAGGGTTAATTAGTAACTGCAGAATAAAAAGAGATGAAGCTCTTCTGTCTTCAATTTTATATTGGTTGTAACCCGTTGACTTTTAGGACAATTAATTGCATCACGTTAAAAAGTTACGATTTTCAAAATGCATGCTAGATGAAAGACAATAATTTAATTTAATTACATTGAGATTAATATAATTTAAATGATGCAAGTAATATTTTTCAAATATAAAGAATAAAACAAGTTTTATTCAATGATATTTATGTAATTTATTTACATGATTTATAGACACGAGCTCATCTCCTTCACTTTAAAAGAGTTACAATTTATGGCTTCATTACAAAACGAAACAATCTTGAAAAATGGCAGTGCAATATAATCAACGTTTTAATTAGTGCACTGCGATGTGATGATGAAAAAAAAAACAATAATACAAACACACACATCATACATATGTGCACATATACACAACCAAAAACAATAATGAAAAAATAAAATAGTGAAATATCAAGAATACTACAAATTTTGCCTCCATAAAGATTTTTATATGCCGTTGATGTTGAGTTGCTCAGATTATTTGTTCAAATTTTGGATATTAAAATCAGTTAAATGCAATTTATGTGTTCTTATCCTCGACAATAGTCATTTTTTAACCTTGCAGATAAAATAGATTCTTGTTTAATGGTTCAAGTGAACAGGGCACTTTTAAGAAATTAATTAAAGTACATGCCCGGGCAAAACTGTCATCACATTGTTTTATGCGGTTAGCAACGGTGAAGTTAGTCAAGGAGAATGGATCATGCGCACTAATTTTTATTTTATCATCTATTTAGTTTGCATTTGACTAAGCTCTATAGCATCAAAACGAGCGCTCATTAACTGGCAAGGACAAGGACTTGAAACCAGTATAACAGATATTACTCAAATGAAATGGATGACTCAATTAATGCTTAATTACTAAAATCATTAAAACGTACTTATAAGGGATTAATAATCTTAACGCTCTCTTCCATATAGATGGTTTAATGGCATAAATTCATGAGGTATTTTCTTCCGAATGGAGGAAAAAAATAAACCAAAATTTCATTAGATACAATCACATTTTTTTTAGCTGAACCAATATATATTACTTATCAAAGTCAGTTTAATGGCCAAGGAAATGTCTTTTGTATGAGACGTTGTATGTTCGAAATATGAGACGTTGCATGTTCGAAATTGGACTAGATTAAGAATATTTATACTTAGAAGTCTTGGACTTATTTGTATATCAAAACATATATTGCAGTCTAAATTTACAGTGTTTTCCAATAAGTTGGTCCTATATATATAATTAGAGGAGGGTTCCAATATCTCGTGCCTTTCATACCTCATCATACTTCATATTTTATAACTTCATTTTCAAAGTTCAAACTGTCATTCTGAACCGCTCAACATGATATACTTGGGAATTAAATTTTATATTTTTCGGAAATAGTTTACTATTTTTTAAGATAGGTACCAAATCAGTGTTTTTGTACCATTCAAATTAATGATTTTCTACTTATTAAAAAATAGTAAAAAATTTCCAAAAAAGTATAAAATGACATCCCCAAGCATATTTTAAATATGTATATCATGTTGAGCGGTTCGGATCGACAGTTTTGACTTTGAAAACGAAAATATAAAATATATATGAGGTATGATGAGGTATGAAAGGAATGAGGTATTGGAACCCTCCTCATGTAACTATTAATATATTTGGTTTTCCACTTTCCCTTAATTTGCATTCTATTGGTGAAGAAGAAAGACATAATTAATTAGCTTATTTCATTTTTTTCTTGTAAAATTAATTACCTCATTTCATATTAGCCTTCTAAAATAGTTTTCGAGTTTTCAATTACGTCCCTTTGTCCAAAAATGTCTTTTTTACTATATTTAGCTCTAATAAATATCAACTAGGAATTGTTATTACATCGTCTATAATATTTTAAGGATGTCAGCAGAATTAGTCGTGTGGGACTTTTAATTAATTAATTAAAGAACTAATTAAAAGTCGTATAATCTGTTGCCATCGCTTATTAGTTAACTAGCTATACCTATCATAACATTATCCTCACACACACACACACACACACACACACACACAAACACAATAGTTAAAATTCTTCCGAATAATTGACCAAGGGGCATATGAGTTCCTGTCCCAAAATTTGTTTCACAACTCTGCTAGGCATTTCAAAATGGGAGCGGGGCTCATCCGATGGGCATCGGACTCAAATCGGTCTGATTCTCTTTTGGAACTGTCTGATTCGCTTCATTATTTGTACATGCTACTTCAATATTCGTGCGGGTCAAGCAAGCACGAATTATGAAGCGAATCGGACAGTTCCAAGCAGGCACACAAAAATAACTTTAATCATCAAAATGAAAATTTTGAAATCTTACATATAATAGCAAGTGATATTCAAGAATCATTTATATAATTTATTCACAATAATTTATAGAAGCGAACTCATGTCTTGCACATTTGAGGAGTTACAATTCATGGCTTCATTACAAAATATCTATAATTTATTATTTTGTACAACATATAGCTAAATACAGATCCATGGAATCAACGTTTTATATTGTGCTTTGGTACCAAGAAACTCCTTGTTGATTTCATAATGAATGCCAAAAATATATATATATATATATATAGAGCTGGGCTATGGTGAGTTGTGAAGTAAGAGGTCATTTTTACTTCACGCTCATATTTTTATTTTGAAAATTGAAACAACCGATCCGAACCGCTCAACATGTTCTTTATATTGAAATGTGCTTGGAGACTAAATTTTACATTTTTTGGAATTTTTTTACTATTTATTAAGCCACTTTGAAAATCGCTGATCCGATGGTCCAGAAATTTTTACTGTTTTTTACTGTTCACAGTGGATCAGCTATTTCAATGTGGCTTAATAAATAGTAAAAAAAATTCCAAAAAATGTAAAATTTAGTCTCCAAGCACATTTCAATATAGAGAACATGTTGAGTAGTTCGGATCGGTTGTTTAGATTTTCAAAATGAAAATATAACGTCGTTTTACTTCACAACTCACCATAGTCTATCTATATATATATATATATATATATATATATATAACTGTTGCCAACGGTTGTCTTTGTACAATCATAAAATTTTCTACGGTTCAAGCACAAAAGATTAATGAGTGAGGCTACGGTACTATGCATAGCACGGTTTGGTCCGTGCTACGGCTCAATATTTGAGTTTTCAAAATTCTAACGGTCGATCCGAACCGTTCAATATGATTATAAAATGAATATGTACTTGCAAACCAAATTTTACATTTTTTCGAATTTTTTTACTATTTTTTTAGATAGGTAGAAAATCACTTGATCTGAAAATTCTGGACCATCCAAAAACAGTGATTTTCTACCTATCTAAAAAAATAGTAAAAAAATCGAAAAAATGTAAAATTTGGATTGCAAGTACATATTCATTTTATAATCATGTTGAACAGCTTGGATCGATGGTTAGGATTTTGAAAACTCAAATATTGAGCCGTAGCACGGACCAATCCATGCTATGCATAGTACTGTAGCCTCACTCAAGATTAATTTAGCTGATTTCATTGGTAGTCTTCTAAAATATTTTTGAGTTTTAAATAAAATCATACCTACAAATTTAGGACGTACGAACATATCATATTTTACCATAAAATGTATTTTATTGTAAATAATTGTAAGAAATGTCAACTGGAATTGTAATTAATTACATCATCCACATATTTTTAATTAAGGAGGTCAGCAGAATTAGTCTCGGAGAATGGATCACGGGCACGTCTTAAAAGTTTGCATTTCACTAAGCAGAATTAGTCATGGAGAATGGATCATGCGTACTAATTTTTATGTTATCATCCATTTAGTTTGCATTTGACTAAGCACTATAGCATCAAAACAAGCGATCATTAAATGCCAAGCACAAGGACTTGAAACCAGCTGAACAAATATTACTCAAATGAAATAGATGAATTAATCCTTAATTACTAAAAACATTAAAACGTACTTATAAGGGATTAATAATCTTTACGCTCTCTTCTATATAGATGGATTAATGGCATAAATTCATGAGGTATTTTCTTCCAAATGGAGGAAAAAAATAAACTAAAATTTCATTAGATACAATCACACAAAAGTCTAAAATAGATTAACATTTTTTTTTAGCTGAACCAATACATATTACTTTATCAAAGTCAGTATAATGGCCGAGGTAATGTCTTTTATATGAAACGTTGTATGTTCGAAATATGAAACGTTGCATGTTCAAACTCGGACTAGAGGATCTCTTAAGAATATTTATACTTAGAAGTCTTGGACTTATTTGTATCTCAAAAACATATATTGCGGTCTAAATTTACAGTGTTTTCCAATAAGTTGGTCCTATATATATAACTTCATTTTCATACCTCATCATACCTCATATTTTATAACTTCATTTTCAAAGTCCAAACTGTCATTCTGAACCTATCAACATGATATCCATACTAAAATATACTTGGGAATTAAATTTTATAATTTTTGAAATTTTTTTACTATTTTTTAAGATAGGTACCAAGTCAGTGTTTCTGTACCATTCAAAATCAGTGATTTTATACCTATCTTAAAAAATAGTAAAAAAATTTCAAAAATTATAAAATGACATCCCCAAGCATATTTTAGTATGGATATCATGTTGAGCGGTTTGAATCGACAATTTTGACTTTGAGAACGAAAATATAAAAATATGAGGTATGATGAGGTATGAAAGGCATATGAGGTATTAGGCCTCATATAACTATTAAGATATTTGGTTTCACTTTCCCTTAATTTGCATTATATTGGTGAAGAAGAGAAAGACATAATTAATTATCTTACTTTATTTTTTCTTGTAAAATTAATTACCTCATTTCATATTAGCCTTCTAAAATAGTTTTCGAGTTTTCAATTACGTCCCTTTTACCAAAGGTCAAATGCAGGACTTAAAGAATATACCATCTTTGTCCAAAATGTCTTTTTTACTATATTTAGCTCTAATAAATATCAACTAGGAATTGTTTTTTTTTTTAAGGTTAGCGACAAATTGTCGCCAACAATATATTAATTAAGAAAAGTTTATTTACACGTAACTAGGAATTGTTATTACATCGTCTATAATATTTTAAGGATGTCAGCAGAATTAGTCGTGTGGAATTAATGCACCTGGCAGACTTTTAATTAATTAATTAAAGAACTAATTAAAAGTCGTATAATCTGTTGCCATCGCTTATTAGTTAACTAGCTATACCTATCATAACATTATCCTCACACACACACACACACACTACACACACAGAATTAGTCATGGAGAATGGATCATGCGCACTAATTTTTATGTTATCATCCATTTAGTTTGCATTTGACTAAGCACTATAGCATCAAAACAAGCGATCATTAAATGCCAAGCACAAGGACTTGAAACCAGCTAAACAAATATTACTCAAATGAAATAGATGAATTAATCCTTAATTACTAAAAACATTAAAACGTACTTATAAGGGATTAATAATCTTTACGCTCTCTTCTATATATTCATGAGGTATTTTCTTCCAAATGGAGGAAAAAAATAAACTAAAATTTCATTAGATACAATCACACAAAAGTCTAAAATAGATTAACATTTTTTTTAGCTGAACCAATATATATTACTTTATCAAAGTCAGTCTAATGGCCGAGATAATGTTTTTTTTATGAGTAGTATGTTCGAAATATGAGAGCGGGCATATGAGTTCCTCACACACACACACACTACACACACAACATTATCAAAGTCAGTCTAAGTTGCTATACCTATCATAACATTATCCTCACTCACACACACACACACACACACACACAAACACACAAACACAATAGTTAAAATTCTTCCGAATAATTGACCAAGGGGCATATGAGTTCCTGTCCCAAAATTTGTTTCACAACTCTGCTAGGCATTTCAAAATGGGAGCAGGGCTCATCCGATGGGCATCAGACTTAAATCGGTCTGATTCTCTTTTGGAACTGTCTGATTAGCTTCATTATTTGTACATGCGGGTCAAGCAAGCACGAATTATGAAATGAATTGGACAGTTCCAAGCAGGCATCGGACCGACACACCCGCTTAGTTTAAAATTAAGATCAAATAACTTGTAACAGTTCCATAGATGCTGTCTTGAACGGGTATCTCCTGCGGCAGGTCAATTTGAATACTCTTGACATGGAAACCAGCAATAATGTTTACGCTCTCTTCTCTATATAGAAAGATTAGTGACATATACTAGTGAGGAATTTTCTTTTGAAATTGAGAAGGAAAAATCTACTAATTAAAATTCTACTAAACATAAAATAATTACAGAAGTCTAAAAATAGATTGACCTCTTTTCAGCTGGCTCAGTATTTCTTTTTATGGGCCATATATACTGATGAAAGTAGAACAACCCATATTACAATTAATTGTAGTATCTTAGTCTTCAAAGTAGAACAACCCAAATGCGCATAGGAATTGTTATTTTTTAATTCCAGTATAGGCCATTTTTCTAATAGTATAACTTAAGGCACATTTTGGATAAATTAAAGGTGATCATACTTTAGCTTCAAATTAAGAGATTTCTAAGGGTCACAATTCAACGTTTTATTATGTATCTGCCATAACAGATTTGACTTTACTATTTGAATTGGGTTGAATTAAGGTCCTTTTTGGAACCCGCTAATTATAATAACTAGATGCATGTGAGTCCATTTATGTAGGCTCTTATTGGGCTACCGGACTATGGATCCAATTCACAGCCCACCCATAATACCACTGTAGAGAGTAATAGACATAAATTAAGGCCTTTTGGAAAGACCTGATTCTAACAAAAGCCCAATTTGTTTCCTCAACGTCTCTTGCATTCCGCTTCTATTTCCTATTTTAGGATAGTGATATAATATCTCTTGTTATGCTCCCGGAAATAAAGGTACTAGTTCCAACACATCAGTATTTTGACAAAAGGGTTTCCTTTTTCCTTTTTTTTTTTTAGGATTGTGATATGATGTTCCTTGATAGTGCATTCATCTGTCGTCAAAGTAACAATTTGTGTGATAAAGAGTAATAAAATAGGAATTAGGTGAAGGAACCAACCTCTCTAATTAATCAATTTTAAGTGTTAGAGGTGATAGATGAAGAAATGTAAACCATAACAAATGAGAAATGCAAGAAATAACATAAAGGATATTATATACTTTTGTACATGCCCCACCACCTTAATAATTCTATAGAAAACTAAATAGGACTATTACTAATGGTCGTCTTAACTAGATCAAAGGTTCAGCAAATAAAGAGCTATGGGCAGTCACAAGAAGATCACAACTCAGATAGAACCTTTATCATAGCTTCTCGAGGCCGATACATTGCTTCGAGTGGAACGGCTTTAGGAAGGGTCAGACCAGAACCCTCAGTCATGTCAACGAGTTCATTCCCGGTTCTTTCCCAGTCGAAACATTGAATTAAAATTCCTAATATCAACCCGACTTCTCGCATGGCGAGGCCTTCCCCCGGGCACCTTCTCCTGCCCATCCCAAATGGTATCATCCACTTACCCTCAGCCTTCCCATTCTCAAATCTCTCCGGTTTAAATTTCTCAGGTTCTTCCCATATGTCGGGATCTCTGTGAATATGATACACATTCACTAACACCATCGTTTTGCATGGTATGTTGTAGCCTCCAATGGTTACATCTTCGCGTGATTCATGAGGCCCAAGAAGAGGCCCACCAGGGTAAAGACGGAGCACTTCGCTCAGAATGCATTGAAGGTACGGAACCTGTGCCATGTCAGACTCCTCTATCAACCGCTCGTTCCCGACATGCTCGTTAATTTCAGCCGCCGCCTTGTTGAGCACTTCTGGATTGTTCAGTAGGTTGGCCATTGCCCATTCCACTGTGTTAGCCGAGGTATCCGTTCCGGCAAGTAAGATGCTCTAAATTTACAATGACAAAAATAGTTAAACCAAAATCTGACTTGAAATTAGAAAAATATAACTATTCAACACAATTTTAACTTGTTTGTACTTCTTTTCAGTTGTGGGCGCTTAACATACCAAGCTGATGCTTTGAATTATATGGTCACTGTATCCCTCTGGATCCTTTCTTTGCAATTCAAGCAAATGAGCTATCATTGTTTTCTTTGTTTCAGCACTACTTGTTCGGTGCTCTTCGATTAGCTTTCCGATCATCTCTATCTGTTGCTTTGACAAGTCTGCCTTTTTCTTCATCACTCCATTTAGATCCAGGAACCGAAGCACTGGAACGAAGTCTTCGATATTAGATGCCCCGCTCAAGGCAAAGTGCTCCTCCACGGCTTCCCTAAACCTTTTTTTCTCGTCCAAGTCATCTATGTTATCTCCATAGAACCTCTTCCCTGCTATTGTTGTCATCAACACGTTAAGCGATAGTTCAAATAGATTTGTTTTCAGCTCAAGCTTCTTTGCCCCATCTGAGCTCTTCAATCCAATACAACAATTCTTCCAAGACTTGAAGAGTCGGCGAGCCATGTCTTGGACCTCTCTGGCACGAACATCCGATGATGCATGTAAACGCTGAGCAGAGAGGAGCTCGACAGCTGCAATCCTCCTGACACTACGCCAGAAGGGACCGTAGTTGGCCACCCCTATGCCAACGATCTCGACTTTTCCGTTGTTGCGTTTGGCTGAGGGTAATTGAGGTCTGTTAGCTAAGGCCAAGTCGTGGGTGGTAAAGCACTCTTCAGCCAATAATTTAGAGGAGATGATGAGAACTGGCCGAGGACCAAAGCGAAGAAAGGTGATGGGGCCGTATTTTTGTGATATGCGGGCGAGGGCATGGTGGAGGGGCTTTTTGAAAAGATAGAGGTGGCCGATAAACGGCAGTGCCAGAGGACTTGGAGGCAGTTTCCATTTGTTGGTTGTATTAGAGATAATAAATTTTACAAAGACAAGGATAGCAATGGAAAGAAGGATGCTTTGAAAAGCAAAGGAATTAGACATTGTTAAATTGAGTAGTTGCTTTATCATGATTCTAGAATTTCTAAAAGATGAAAATGTGATGTGTGGTTACTGAGTGGGATTGCAAATCTGTGGATTATGTTGAGCAATGCAATGATTCATCATGCATGTGAGGCTTATAAATTAATAAGATTGAATAGGAATCTGATACCAACAAGTGATTGATAAGGACCGTTCGGTTCTCTTTGAGGTTCGTACAAAAATTAAATTATAAACTAATAGTGAGTCTAAATATACGGTGTGAATCTTAATGTGAAAGAATTTGGTAGTTTTGAAAAATATTAATTTTGTACCTATCGATAGTAAAAGGTTATTGAAAAATATAAAATTTTGTTGCTAAGTATGTTTTAATATAAAAAATATGTCAAGTGATTCGGATGAATTGTTTAATTTTGAAAACAAAACTAAAAACGTAAGATACAGTTGTATTTGAACCCAACTGTTGTTGAATTGGAAATTAATCTGCTGCCATCCGAATTTCAGAAATAGTAACTCTGAAATTTTTATTTTATCAAATTCAGTCGTCCAATTTTTCTGTACACGCATCTCAAAATATTTGAGTTTTTCTTTGCACGTATTTCGAAACAATTCAATAGCTGAATTCGAAAAGGCAGATATTTTAGGATACTGTTCACATGTGAAGGATCGCAACAGATTCGGATCCTGCTCAATTGTATAATATACCTCGTATGATTATTCGGATTTTAGGCTCATTAAATTGTATAAGGGTACTGTTCACATGTCACGCCACATTAAATTGTATTGACTTGTCAAAGTAACTAGTCAATATTATTGGAGCGAGAACATTCACAAGGTGACGCGTCATGTTCCAACTATCGTAAGGAGGCGCGTCATGACATAAACGACATATTAATTAATAGATAGTTTCGTTCACACAACAAATGGTCCCCAAAGGATTCGAGAGGCGAGCGCTTCCAATATACAACAAGACAAATTCTGGGATTGATTTAATTAAACAGAGATTCCCTTGAATGCCTTGCACCATAATTTTTTAATTTTTAAAAATTATATAAAAATTTATATAGAATATTAGTAGATTGCGGTGAAATTTCGATGTGATCCAGTTTCTTAATTAGCGGTAACATCAAAACTTAGAATCAGTGTTATTGGAAATAAATCTGCTGTGATTTCAAAGAATCGCAGGAGCCTGCTATTCCAAATCTAACTGTTAGAAAGCTTGCTATTCCAAATTTAACTGTTAGGAAGTTTGCTATTCCAAATCTAACTGTTCATCAGTTTTGAGATTTGTGCATAAAAACCAATTTTTTTTTAGATTCGTGCATTTTAAAAAATTAATGGTTAGATTTGAAATAGCAGGCTCTCTGCAATTCTTTGGAATCGTAGCAGATTTATTTCCTATAAAAGCTGGACCGGACCAGACGGTGAACAGGAATGAACGGGATGCTGCTCTTTTCCGGTTTGATTTATTTGAAAGTTCATTCATGCAAATTGAACCGGAAAAAACAGAATTAAAGAACCGGTTTGTAATAAAAACGCCAACTTGTTAAAAAGCCAGTTTTTAAAGTGGTTCAGTATTTCATTTTAAATGAGAGAGTAAAAAATTTGCACATAGGTTGAATTATTTAGAACATGTTAAACGGTTCGAATTGGTTGTTTGGATTTTCAAAATGAAAATATGGCGTGGAGTACAAACTTGTTTTACTCCACGTCTCACCATAGCTCATCTATATATATATATAGAGGAGGGATCAAGTTACAACAAATTTGAGTTACAACAAAGTTACAACAACCATTTTTTTCATTTTCAAAGTCCAAATCATCGATCCAAACCGTTCAACATGATCTCCACAATAAATTGTGCTTGCAGATCAAATTTTACATTTTTTTTTAATTTTTTTACTATTTATTAAGTATTTTACAAAAAATAGTCATATTCAGACCATTGAATTTTGTACCCATCTTAATAAATAGTAAAAAAATTCAAAAAAATGTAAAATTTGATGTGCAAGCACATTTTATTTAGATAATCATGTTGAATGGTTTGGATCGACGATTTGGACTTTGAAAATGAAAAAAATGGTTGTTGTAACTCAAATTTGTTGTAACTTGATCCCTCCTCATATATATATATATATATATATATATAGAGTATGGCTAAATTGCTGCCGGCAGCATTCTGGCCAGGTGCTGCCGGGGGCATTTCGGTCATTTCTGGTGTTCAAACAACAAATTTTTTTATACAGATATGTTCTAAATATTAAAATCTACTTGGAGACCAAATTTTACATTTTTTGGAATTTTTTAGCTATTTATTAGGCCACTTTGAAATTGGCTGATCCGGGTGAACAGTGCACCAAAATTCTGGACCATGTGATCTGGAATTTTCAAAGTGGCTTAATAAATAGTAAAAAAATTCCAAAAAATGTAAAATTTGGTCTCCAAGTAGATTTTAATATTTAGAACATATCTGTATAAAAAAATTTGTTGTTTGAACACCAGAAATGACCGAATTGCCCCCGGCAGCACCTGGCCAGAATGCTGCCGGCAGCAATTTAGCCATACTCTATATATATATATATATATATATATAGGGATCAAGTTACAACAAATTTGAGTTACAACAACCATTTTTTTCATTTTCAAAGTCCAAATCATCGATCCAAACAGTTCAACATGATCTCCACAATAAATTGTGCTTGCAGATCAAATTTTACATTTTTTTTAATTTTTTTACTATTTATTAAGTATTTTACAAAAAAATAGTCATATTCAGACCATTGAATTTTGTACCCATCTTAATAAATAGTAAAAAAATTCAAAAAAATGTAAAATTTGATGTGCAAGCACATTTTATTTAGATAATCATGTTGAATGGTTTGGATCGACGATTTGGACTTTGAAAATGAAAAAAATGGTTGTTGTAACTCAAATTTGTTGTAACTTGATCCCTCCTCATATATATATATATATACACATATGTTTGTGTAATAGCAGGTGCTGTTCATAAAAGTTTAGAATAATTGTTTTTATTATGTATCTGCAATAACAGGTGCTGTTATTTACGAGATTACATAAACGATCCAATTTCTTTAGAAGTTGACAGATTTAACTTTACTATTTCAATTGGGTTTAATTAAGGTCCATTTCGAAACCCGCTAAGTAAAAGTTTGGTTATGGACTAACTAATTATAATAACTAGATTAGTCCATTTGTGTAGGCTCTTATTGGGCTTTTGGGACTATCTATATAGACCCAATTCACAGCCCACACAAAATGCCACTCTTGAGAGTCATATAAATTAAGGCCTTTTGGAAAGACCTGATACTAACGAAAGTCCAATTTGTTTCCTCCACGTCTCTTGCATTCCGCTTCTATTTCCTATTTTAGGATAGTGAATTAGTGATATAATATCTCTTGTTATGCTCCAGCCTCCAGGAAATAAAGTTACTAGTTCCAACACATCCTATTTTGACAAAAGGGTTTCCTTTTTTTTTTTTTGTAGGATTGTGATATGATGTTCCTTGATAATGCATTCATCTGTCGTCAAAGTAAAATTGTGTGAAAAAGATAAAAATAGGAATTTGGTGAAGTAACCAACCCCTCATAATCATTCATATACAAGTGGTGTCATTTTTTAGTGTTAGAGGTGATAGATGAATAAATGTAAACCTTAACAAATGAAAATGTAAGAAATAACATAAAGGATAGATGAAAACTAAAAAGGAACTATTACTAATGGTCCTCTTAACTAGATCAAAGGTTCAGCAAATAAAGAGCTATGGGCAGTCACAAGATGATCACAACTCAGATAGAACCTTTATCATAGCTTCTCGGGGCTGATACATTGCTTCGAGTGGAACGGCTTTAGGAAGGGTCAGACCGGAACCTTCTGTCAAGTCAACGAGTTCATCCCCGGTTCTTTCCCAGTTGAAACATTGAATCAATGTTCCTAATATCAATCCGACTTCACGCATGGCGAGGCCTTCTCCCGGGCACCTTCTCCTGCCCATCCCAAATGGTATCATCCATTTACCCTCGGCCTTCCCATTCTCGAATCTCTCCGGCTTAAATTTCTCAGGTTCCTCCCATATGTCGGGATCTCTGTGGATATTATACACATTCACTAACACCATCGTCTTGCATGGTATGTGGTAGCCTCCAATGGTTACATCTTCGCGTGATTCATGAGGCACGAGAAGAGGCCCACCAGGGTAAAGACGGAGCACTTCGCTCAGAATGCATTGAAGGTACGGAACCTGTGCCATGTCAAACTCCTCTATCAACCGCTCATTCCCGACATGCTCGTCAATTTCAGCCGCCGCCTTCTTGAGCACTTCTGGATTGTTCAGTAGGTTGGCCATTGCCCATTCAACTGTGTTAGCCGAGGTATCCGTTCCAGCGAGTAAGATGCTCTAAATTTACAATGACAAAAATAGTTAAACCAAAATCTGACTTGAAATTAGAAAAATATAACTACTCAATATAATTTTTTTTTGTTTGTACTTGTTTTCAGTTTAATGGCGCTTAACATACCAGGCTGATGCTTTGAATTATATGGTCACTGTATCCCTCTGGATCCTTTCTTTGCAATTCAAGCAAATGAGCTATCATTGTTTTCTTTGTTTCAGTACTACTTGTTCGGTGGTCTTCGATTAGCTTTCCGATCATCTCTATCTGTTGCTTTGACAAGTGTGCCTTTTTCTTCATCACTCCATTTAGATCCAGGAACCGAAGCACCGGTACGAAGTCTTCGATATTAGATGCCCCGCTCAAGGCGAAGGTCTCCTCCACGGCTTCCCTAAACCGTTTTGTCTCCTCCAAGTCGTCTATGTTATCTCCATAGAACCTCTTCCCTGCTATTGTTGTCATCAACACGTTAAGCGACAGTTCAAATAGATTTGTTTTCAGCTCAAGCTTCTTAGCCCCATCTGAGCCCTTCGATCCAATACAACAATTCTTCCAAGACTTGAAGAGTCGGCGAGCCATGTCTTGGACCTCCCTCGCGCGAACATCCGACGACGCATGTAAACGCTGAGCAGAGAGGAGCTCGACTGCTGCAATCCTCCTGACACTACGCCAAAAGGGACCGTAGTTAGCCACAGCTATGCCAACGATGTTGACTTTTCCGTTGTTGCGTTTGGCTGAGGGTAATTGAGGTCTGTTAGCTAAGGCCAAGTCGTGGGTGGTGAAGCACTCTTCAGCCAATAATTTAGAGGAGATGACGAGAACCGGCCGAGGACCAAAGCGAAGAAAGGTGATGGGGCCGTATTTTTGTGATATGCGGGCGAGGGCATGGTGGAGGGGCTTTTTGAATAGATAGAGGTGGCCGATAAACGGCAGTGCCAGAGGACTCGGAGGCAGTTTCCTTTTGTTGGTGGTATAAGACAGAACAAATTTTGCAAAGATAAGGAGAGCAATGGAAAGGAGGATGCTTTGAAAAGCAAAGGAATTAGACATTGTTAAATTGAGTAGTTGGTTTATCATGATTCTAGAATTTCTACAAGATGAAAATGTGATGTGGTTACTGGTTACTGAGTAGGATTGCAGATCTGTGGATTATGTTGAGCAATGCAATGATTCAATGGTCATGCATGTGAGGCTTATAAATAGGATTGAATAGGAATCTGATACCATCAAGTGTTGAGTTGAATATTCCAACCAAATAAAGGGAAAAAAAAATTAAATTTCATGCGGTTGGTGTGGAATCAGGACCGTTTGGTTCTCTTAATTCGTTTAAAAAATTAAAATTATGAACTAATCGTGTGTCTAAATAGATGGCGTGAATCTTATTCAGGTTTTGCACTGGATCACAATTGGGTGTGGGTGAGCCCCACATGTTGAATGAGGGTTCAAATGTTTTATGTTTTTCATGTTTATTCGTGTCTTATGTCTTTATTTTTATTTTTAAAATTCAATCAATCGAATTGAATCGCTCAACAGGATCTTCAAATTAAAATGTGATTAGAAATCAAATTTTATATTATTTTTAAAAAAATACTACTTTTTAGATAGATACAAAATCATTGTTTTTGAATGTTCCCCAGTTTTTGAAAAACATTAGTTTTGTATCTACCAAGAAGAATAGTAAAACAAAATTTTAAAATATGAAATTTTGTCTCAAAACACATTTTAATATAAAAATTACGTTAATAGATCGTTTTAATTTTGGAAACGAGATAAAATAAAACACATAAGATACGAATAAAATATAAAAGATACGTATTATATTTGAATATACCTCGCATGATTATCCGGATTTTAGTCAAAGTCACACCTCGTGAAATTAATAGACTTGTAAATATCTAAAGGTGACACGTCATGTTCCAACAATCGTAAGGCGGCGCGTCATGACATAAACGACAAATTAATAGAGCGTTTCGTGTACACCACAAATTGTCCCCAAATGTCTCTCGAGGCATGCGCTTCCAATTGTACAGGACAAATCCTGAGATGGATTTAATCCCGAAATTTTTATTGTTGATATAAAAAAAAATCAAATTAAATGAATACCACCTCAGGATCCTATTTTCAATCATACCACCCACGCCAACTGAGTTCACGCACCAAATAAGCGGGTGCGTGCACTGATTGGCGCACCCAAGTGCGCCACACCCAAAGCGTCTGGGAATTAATCTCTCTGTAATATCTTAGTGGAGTGACATCACACTATCTCAGCACATTGGACTTGTGTGTCTTGGAACTTAGAACTCATACACCTAAATGTAATTTAATTCGTTGCGATATTTATATCACCTTTTGGGAAAGGTGCCATCATCTTATTATAAAATAATAACTATATGCTTGCCTTGTGTTTTGTTTGTATCAATTAATTAACTTTGATCAAATACCTGGTGCGCCAACCCAGTGCGCGCACCCGCCAATTTGGTGCGCGAACTCAGTTGGCGTGGGTGGTATGATTGAAATTAGATCCAAACGGGTGGTAATCATTTAATTTCGTTTTTAGGGTGTCAACTAAAAAAATTTCGGGATTTAATCAGAGATTCCCTAGGGCAGAATTTTTTAATTGTAAGAAAATAGATTCGGTTTTTTTCTGAAAATATCTAAAGGAAGCGTACTAGGGACAGATATCCTCCCAGGTACCTGACTCAAGCAAATTGCAACGGCCGGCCCAGATTAATTCTATCTGGGCCAAACTCAATCCGGTGCCTATTGAGACTGTAGGGGGTCTGTTTTGAGATTCGTGCCATGTTAAATGGGCCGTCCGATCGTAATTTGCTTGAGTCAGGTAACTTGAGGTGATGTGAATTCAGCGTACTAGTTAAGAGGTGAAAATGGAGCAGATACGGCGGATAATGGTAAAATCATATCCATATTTTTTATTTATTTTTCGGATACGGATATGGAGCGGATATCCACTACAAAAGACTGACACTTTTTGTGAGGATAAAAAATGACTTTTCGCGATGGAGTACTGTCATAACTGTGTTTTTTCTATTCGCGACGGTACTTTTCGCAACGGAGAACCGTCATAAATGCGCTTTTTCCCTCGCGATAAGTTAGGCTTTGTTGTTGTGATCAGACATATCGATGGATACGAATACGGATCCGGATCAGATTGGATATTTATTAAAATAATATTAAAAATATTAAAGTTCATAATATTTAATTATAATGGTGAATAACATAAAGTTTTCATAATATATATTAAAATATATGGTATATATCTACATTGGTAAGGATAATAGCACAATATTTAAATGAACAAGTTTTTCTGTAATGGACTGATGATGTTTTGTTGCCCATCCTGTTAGTGTTGAGCTTAATTTATGAATCTTAGATTGTCATTGAGGAATTCATATCCTTTGTATTAAAGTACCGTTTGAGTTTAGATCTGAACCATTCGTTACTAGCACGAATATTAAAGGAGCATTGTACATCACAGACATGGGTCAAATTGACTCAAATTCTGATCAATTTTGATAAGATCAATTTTGATTTGTGCAAGTTGATAGCCAATCTAGATATTTGTTAAAAAGTCACAAACTTTTGTTGTTGACATAATTGAGGTAAAAAGTCCAATTGGTGCGGTCAATAATGTACTGCTCCTCAATAATGTTCAATTTGATATTTTTACCCGCCAATCAAGTTTTTCAATATATTTTTCAAAGGTGCGGTCAAATTCCAACTAAAGTCCAATTGGTGGAATATATATAGTTTCCACTTTACACCAATTAAAGCTCAATTGGACTTTAAACTATATATATTCCAACAAATTTTTTAAAGCCAAGCTCCTCAATAATGTTGATATTTTTACACGCCAATCAAGTTTAAAAAGTTGCTATTTTTAATCCATGTAGTTGTTGAGTTTCTGATTTGACAAAAAATAATGCATCATCAGTGACGTACTGCTTTTAAAGGTTAACATTATTTAACTGTTTAATTTTAGATGGCCATACAATTCTGACAGAAGCTGTAGACAGTCAGAATTTTGTACAGATAAAATCATTTCCATGATTTGGATACAGTATAGTAACAATCATATAGGTGACTGAAATTAAACCCAACATTTCACTTAGTAGTTACATACTAACAATATATCGATGAATGAATAATTAAAATCGTCTAATTTACCCACAAAATTCGAAATTTAGAAGAAAAAGTTGCATGTTGAAGTTGATTGACTACCAGGGACGGACCCAATAAGGCCCATATAACTGCAATTGCCTACTTTTGAATTTTAAAAACATTTTTAGCCCATGTATATATTTTTGGTGATATTGCCTATTCCTGATAATTAAATTTGCCTACTCCTATGTCAAATTAATTAATTATAATAACTAGATGTGAGTCCATTTATGTAGGCTCTTATTGGGCTACCGGACTATGGATCCAATTCACAGCCCACCCATAATGCCACTGTAGATAGTAATAGACATAAATTAAGGCCTTTTGGAAAGACCTGATACTAACAAAAGCCCAATTTGTTTCCTCAACGTCTATTGCTATAATATCTCTTGTTATGCTCCCGGAAACAAAGTTACTAGTTCCAACACATCAATATTTTGACAAAAGGGTTTCCTCTTTCCTTTTTTTTTTTTTAGGATTGTGATATGATGTATCCTTGATAGTGCATTAGGTGAAGGTGTTATGGAAAATAATATAAACTAGTGGATTCTTATACATCTGTCTATTCTGCTGCTTTTTTTTAGGCTTTATTGATGAAAGTGTTATGGAAAATAGCATCCGGCTCTAAGGCTCTGTGGGTCGGAATTGTAACGGCAAAATATCTTCCAAGTTCTGATCTGTGGTTATCTAAAAGGACGTATAGAACTATAGATGTACATCATTATGGAGGGGTGTCATGAACGCTAGAGAAAAATTACTACCTTTAATAACATGGAGGGTTGGAGATGGATTACGGTGCAAGGCATTTGCACAACCATGGGTTCCAGGGGCGGGGTTGTTTACTGCTGCTAATCCAGGGCAGAAAACAATGAGACTTCGAGATTTATGTGAAGATGAGTCAGGTCTCTGGAATATGGAGTTACTGATTGAGCTTTTTGGTCATCAAAATTCCATGCACATAATTGCAAATGTCACTCCACCAAGAGATGAGGCGGGCGAAGATATTCTATTTTTTTCTAAAACCACGAATGGGCAATTTTCGGTCAAGAAGGCATACAATCTCATTAGGCAAGATGAGGCCGAATCAGGTATTGATAGCAGTGTTTGGGAAAATATTTGGCGCAAAGGTCGGGTCCTTCCAAGGATCCGCATGTTTTTCTGGAAAGTCATGCACGGTGCTCTGCCGCTTGCTAAAATTCTTGCTACAAGGGTGCCGAGAGAGGATCCTATATGCCATCTATGTGGAGTGGAGGAAGAGGATGTGAAACATATGTTGTTTTTATGTCCTTTTGCAAGAGCCTGTTTGTTTCATAGCCCTCTAGCGCTAAGAACAGAGAATCTGTATATGGTAGTTGGCAAGACTTTCAAAGGTTTAGCAGTTAACACAGCACCTTTTGGAGGTGCTGTAATGAGAAACGTATGGGGGTCAGATACCGAGTATAGAAATGTTCAGAAAATTCTATGTGGTGGCCGAAAGAGAGTCAAGGATTGCCGCAACAACTAGCAAGGAGTTAACTGTTTTGTCAAATGTCGTACAGTCAATACATAACTCGGAAATAGCTGCAGTTACTTGCCATGTAGATGGCTCGTGTGGAGGGAGCCATGGCTAGGCGGGTTGGGTTTTATCATTGAGCAAGGAATGAACTTGGTGGCGTACAGGGCAGCACCGACTAAAACCAGTTGTCCGATACATGCAGAGGCAGCAGCACTAAGCAAAGCAATCCAGACAGTCAAAATTATGGGTATAACACGCTGCACATTTTTCTCTGACAACCAAATGCTAGTTCAGACATGCATGGCGTTACACAACCACTGGTGGAAGCAGATTGGCGAGCAAATAGGAAGATGTATGACATTTGGTTACTGTTAAAGGAGAATAATTACAATTGCCTTCATGCTAATAGAAGCCAGAACAGTGTGGCAGATCACTTAGCTAAGGCAGGTAGCAGGATATTTGAGGGTCAAATGGGATTTACATATCCAACTTTTGCTCCATGTAATTTCTGATTAGGGTGTGCATATTTTCATATTGTAAGTGACAACTATGTAACCCTGTGTTGTGTGAAATAAAGAAGCCTACGGGCATGCAATATTGCAAAAAAAAAAAAAAAAAAAAAACTTAAATTTCTGTCTCATTTAGGTGTTCTAGTTGCTGTATTTATAACCATGGATGAAAAGCGGGATGAACATTTGGGTTCTAGTTGTTGTATTTTGCTCCAATGTTCAATTTTGGTTGGTGGCCTCTCTTGGGTATTAATTGCTCAAACAAAATATTATAATCGGCACAGTGTGGGCCCGGCCCAAATTTGGGTTGTTGACTTCTTTTTTGGGGATCACAAAGGTTTACACAGTTCATTACTTAATTTCACAGTTTGCAAATGGTGAGAAAGAAAACCTTTCATTTTAATTTTCTCTATGATGCCTGTGGATCCATATATTACAGGAAAGGCAATTCTTGCTACACAGTATCAAAAACCAGCAACTTTGCAGAGCTGATTGGAATATATATACACAACAAAACAAAGATAATTAAAGCATACCAAAGGAAACTATAGCATATTAAATTACAGATGTACAAAAGAATAAAAAAGAATCATAAGCAGCTAACACAACAAAGATTTTATTGCAGTTTATTCTCTCATCACCTCGCCGTCTCGGTGTCAATTTCCAGCACTGCACTATAATCAGTACTAGGAAAAGCAGTTGAATCTGATGCAGAGTAAAATTTTGGTTTTCTTAGCAAACTTTCTGTCTCTTCTGGTTCAACCTGCCAACCTGGCAAGCTGCTATCAGACTTCAACAGATTTTGTAATTCCTTAACAACTTGCTTCATTGTCGGTCTATCGTCTCCTCTGGCGCTCAGGCACCGCACAGCGAGCTCGCTAATTTCATGGAGAACCTCAATTACCTCCTCATCATTAGTCACTATTTCATCATCCAACATGTCATGAAGTTTATTCTGATTTCGTTTCGAAACGAAACAAGAAGCTAAGTGTTGCTTTTCACCGGTTTCATGGTCTAGATAAATCGCCTTTTTCCTTGTAATGAGTTCCAAAATAACTACCCCAAAACTATATACATCACTTTTCTTTGTAATTATCTGAGTGCACAGACATTCGGGATCTAAATACCCGCGAGTCCCTTGTACAAGCTCCACAATAAGAGCATCATCAACCGGCATGAGATTTGAAGCTCCAAAATCAGAGACTTTTGCGTGGTAACCATCATCTAGCAAAATATTTGCCGATTTGACATCACCATGAAGTATAGAGTGAGAGATGGAGGAGTGCAGATAATCAAGAGCCATTGCTGACTCTAAAGCAATCGTTAGACGAATACCCAAAGAAATTGGCCTATTTTTGCTCTTTTCATGAAGCAAATCAAAAAGTGTCCCGTTCGGAACAAATTCATAGACCAACATAGGAATTTGAACCTCGAGACAACAACCAAATAATCTAACTATATTTTTGTGGTTGATTTGTGAAAGGAGAATAATTTCATTAACAAACTCCTCTCTTTGGTTTTCGCCAATTTCCTTGGATTTCTTGATGGCCACAGCCTTGTTATTCTCTAACAAACCCTTGTACACCTTCCCATGACCACCAACACCTATTATGTGATCTTCGTCGAAATTATTTGTTGCAATTTCTATCTGTTTCTTGCTGAACACTCGAAGGTGGTTGTTCATCATCTCGTAGTATTTTCTGTACTCGTCTTTTTCTTTGATGTACCTTCTCCGTTGTTTATACCAAATTGCAAGGAAACAAATACCCAGCAAAATGGCAACAGCAAGGATACATGCTGTATTGACAAAAGAAAGAAAATAAATACTAATCAGTTGGTAGACATTTGAGTTGTTTTCAGATAGAATCTTATTAAAAAAAAGGATTGGTGATTAAAAAGGTATAATATATTGATTAATCATGGATGCAAAAAACAACACAACTGACAGAATTATTGGTATAAAGAAACCAGAATTATTTAATGCTTACCAATAGCCACTCGAGCAGGATAAGGGAAGTTCTCAGAATTCTTGGTGCAATTCCCGGCTTTGCCGTCTCCTTTGGTGCGTTTCGGGCAAAAACACTCATAATCTCCATCCGTATTCTTGCAGGTTCCCATGCAAGGGTACTGATTCGGAAATTTACATTCATCAATGTCTGTTGCAACAACAAGAAAAAATAATATCAATTGTAACTTCTCTCATATGGATGGTCATGTTTGTTTCCTTAACATGCAATTCTTATATATCGATCAATCGGTACTTCATCTGATCTGTTTTAATAGTTGGTACTATCATCTGATCAATTTCATTGCAGCTGATGGATGGACTTTGCCATTAGCAATTGGAGCATGTTTTATTCAATCATTTTAATTGCATTCTACAAGATGTTGAAACCCAAATTAGCTAATTCTAGCAGAATATAAGGAAAAATATACATAGAAGATCAAATTAAGTAGTTTTTGGTTCGTATGGGGCCGGACCGTGCTACATCAGGCCCAAAACATTTAATAATTGGCCCATATCTCTGACAAGCATTTTGACCATTATGAAAACTAAATTGTTATAACTAGTGAACAAGGCACTTATTATTTATAGATTACCAATTTTAATACTACCAACTTGGGTACTTTTTGATTAATTTTAAATTTATTTCATGTCGGAGTATGTCTTGTTTGACCTCCTTTGTGAAAACTTGGACCAAATATACTATGTGCTTCAATCAAGATCTCATAAACCGTTTAATTTTGTTTCCTTTGCATCCATTGGAAAACTATTGAATTAAGATGAACAATTATATGGATGGGTGTGTTTATTTGAGAAATTGAAAATTACCTGTGCATCCATTTTGGAGGTAGGGGTTGCCCTCGTATCCCGGCAAGCATTTGCATATGTATCCATCACCGTTTGTCGTGTTGTCGCATCCGCTGTGTTTGCTTTGGCATGCTGGGTTCAAACTGCTCTCAACATGTGATTCCAGGCATGTACCGTTTTCTCGGATAGCCCAGTCAAGTACAATTGGCACATTTGCCTTATTCCTCTCAAAGAATCCAAACCCCTTGAGATCCTCCACCGAGAAGTTGTACCAATTTTCTTGCATCAGCGCAGCATAACCGCATGGGTTGAATGACCTTGCTTTGTTTTCATCGAAACCCCACGTCACATTATAGTAGTTGAGACCCGCTGGGACGGTGGTCTCGCAACAACCTAACCCATTACACGTGCCATCATCGCCAGTTGTACTATTTAAGCCATCACAGACGGAAACACAGCCCGATTGGTAAGGACTGTCACCTTGGCCCGCAATAAACGCCAAGGTGTAGCAGCCTATTGATTCGAACCGGTTGCGAGTGTTGGAGAAGAGAAATGGTGTTCCTATTATATTGCTCGATGGATTAGAATAATTAACCCAGGTTGTCTGATTGTAGCAGTAATACCCAATGAAATTGAGGGCGTGTACCTCGGCACTAGTTATGTTGATATCTGTCACCTCGATATTACCTGAACTGTAAAAGGCTTTCGGGGGAGTCGTGGTCTCGTTACATGTTATATCAAATCCAGAACGGTAACAGCCGGGACGGGTGCCAAAAGGGTACGGGATGGTGACATTCCCGCATGTTTCCGGGCAACCGGGCAGCGTTGACGCTACTATAGTTACCGGTAAGGCTAAGCCTATCAGGGCAAGGTACAAAATGTACTGAGCTTTTCTCAGAGGAGAGGCCATGATCTCTCTCTCTCTTTCTCTAATTTGATTATGAGAAAACAATTACAACGTGTACGTAGTTTCAGTCTTCCTCTCTATGTACTGTGTATCTCTCTCTCTCTCTTTCTTTGAAGATTCTCAGTGGTTGCCTCTCTCTCTCTCTCTCTATATATGTAATATTGACAAGTTGTTGTGTTGTTAAGTTCAAATTTCAGAAATATTGAACTTTGAAAATAGTTGTGTTGACCATGTCATCATTAGGAAACCAAGAGGTAGGTAGGTCTAAGACATGTGATTGGTGCAATTTGTTCTACAACAGAACCCGTCAAAATAATTTGGTTTACATTTATAATTTAATTTAAAGATTAGTGGTCTTAATGTCTACTAAAAATTGTATTATTAACCGAAAAAAGTATTTACAACACTTGAATAAAAAAATGTATTTCAAAATATAAGTTTGTATTCTTCTCTATTCTTGTCTTAACCCTTTCTATTCTACTATACGCTATAACAAGAATCTCTATTCCATATTTACATCCTTTTATTCCTCTTAATTTCTCCCAAAACCTAACAATAATATCCTAATCTGCTATTCTTACAGATCTATTTTCTTTACTCCCTCTATTATCCTCTGTTCTACAGATCTCAGTTACGACGGAGAGTCTCCGTCACCGCATCAATCCAACCCTAGCTGCTCCGATCTTCAATCTCTACTTTCACCTTCTTGCATGGTCGCATCATATGACAGAGCCACCACTAATTATGGTGATCTCCATTACATTTAGTATTTTGGATATAGTCTTTTATTTTTTAACAATATGGAAGATTTTAAAGAAAAAAATTTAGCGATACCATTTAAAATTTTTTAGAAGTGTAAAATATTTTCTTTTTGTTTTATTTTGTACATCTTCAACTGCATTCAAACTGAATTTCATACAAATTTGCACTGAATTGTTCATTTTATACAACATCACATACATCCCTTAGATACCCTTAGATATATACTTACTATAAGAATTTTTCACTATCTGCAAAGTATTGTTGCAGATACTCCTATCAGTAATAGCAATACCATCAAGAATAACAATTTATATTGGTTTATCTTCAACAATAGTTACTTTTTTACCCTCACAGATAGTGGCAGATTCTTGTAGTACTATAATTTATTATTTTTTGGTTTTGGAATTCTTAGTCATGCATCTATAATATTCTAAAAAGTTTTTAATATTGGTAGTTCCTTTTTCTATTGTACCTCGTAGCGAAACAGTTCAAATTGATCAGATTTTATTAAGATCGTCAATTCAATTGACATAGTCAATTCACATGTATTGTACTTGTCTAATACTCCCATGTTAAAATCAGCACTCATTTTGTTGGTGCAAGTTTTGGGACAAAGTAATTAATTAATGAGGGGATACGAGAATTTAGGACAAAGTAATTCAAAGTCCAAACAGTTGATCCAAACCATTCAACATGATCTCTATATTAAAATATTCTTGGAGATCCAATTTTACATTTTTTAAATTTTATTTTTTTACTATTTATTAAGTATTTTACAAAACTGTTGTTTTTCAGTGGTCCAGAATTGTCTAAAAACATCAGTTTTGTAAAATACTTAATAAATAGTAAATTAATTCAAAAAAATGTAAAATTTGATCTCCAAGCACATTTTAATATAGAGATTATGTTGAATGGTTTGGATCGACTATTTGGACTTTGAAAATCGCAAAACCGAATTGTTGTAAGATGTTGTAACTTGCAAATGTTGTAAGTGGATCCCACCTCATAATATATATATAGTTTGTATATAGAAATGATTCTCAATATTCACCCAATTTAATACATGATCTATTTACAAAATTAAGATTAAATTAATAAGATAGGTTAAATTTTTACTTTTTTTACTGTCATGCAAGTAAGTTTAGTGGCCAATATAAGATTAAAAAAAGTCTTATACAAAAAAAAAAATAGAAAGGAGATAATAGGCAGTTTTAGGAACTTAATTAGAAAGCCGGCCTAATGGCTAAGGTAATGAGATAATGTAGGTTCAAAATTCTGTTGAAGAATTTTTTGTAAATATTTAAAAGAATAATTATATGAATTCCCACATATCTATCCCTCCATTATCCCCGCGGTATCTTAATTAGATTTTACCTTCCATAACTAACTGACGGGCTCCACTAACTAACTAGTTTAACTAAATTTATTCAAAACACTGTGGTCCCCACGATATACCGTATATTTCTTTCCTAATTCAAAATTCAAAATTCTCCCCCCCCCCCCCCCCCCCCCCCCCCCAATTTCCTTTTTCGAAGCTGAGAGCGATTTTCAAGCGATTCTAAGTGATTTATTAGGAACTTAATTTTACTCATATTTGTAAGTAATTTATTAGGAACTTTTAAATGTTCAATACTTGTGTACTTAAGTATTTATCCTTGTCCAATATAGCATTTATCATAAACTTTTTAAAGTTGCCTTTAAAGTATTTATCATTAACTTTTTATAAGTTTATCAATGTTCCAGAAAGTATTTATCCTTGTAAAATACAGTATTTATTAATACTTGGTACATTTCTTAATTTTACTCATATTTTGTAAGTAATTTATTAGGAATTTTAAATGGTCAATACTTGTGTAATCAAGTATTTATCCTTGTCCAATACAGTATTTATCTTAAACTTTTTAAAGTTGTCTTTAAAGTATTTATCATTAACTTTTTAAAAGTTTATCAATATTTCATAAAGTATTTATCAATGTTCCAGAAAGTATTTATCCTTGTACAATAAATAAATACTTTCAACTATTGTATCTCAATTGCGTAAAAAAATCATTCTAATTCACTGTATACAAATTACTACTAAATAACTTATAAATAAATACTTTGTTTGGATGGTTTCAAGTTTTAGCCCATAAAGTTCGGCCCATGAAAATTAAAAAAAATTATCATTTTGGCCCATGAAGTTTGGCCCATAAAGCGTTGGACCCCGATATTTAATTGTTCACCATACTGCGGGGACGATACACAGAATAAAAGAAAATTTGTGCTGGGACGTGTTTTGGGCATTTTTTGCGTACATAAATGTAGTCTCTTTCATAGAGATTAATACTTCAACAGTTCCCGTTAAATACTTTGATGTTTCATGTTAAATAATTGCATTTTATTAATTATTTAGTGGCTCCATGATAGTTATGGAAGTTAAGTGGGGGATAATGGAGAGATAAGGATGGGAGACACTTATCAGGATCCTATTTAAAATGGGAGAACTTCGACTTTTATCTTTATCCAAAAAAAATGTAAAATAATATTTTCTTAGTTTTTCTTACTTTTCTATTAAAATTAGTCAATTCTAAACAACAATGACTAGAACATGGGATTGAGTAGTGTATTGATTTTACCCGACCGGGTCGATCCGGACCGGGCAAACCCGTGACCCGGAACCGGACCGACCCGGACCCGACCCTGAACCCGACCCGAACCGTCCTAAAGGGTTGGGTCGGGTTTGAAACGGGTCGGATGCAGTTTTCTAGGAGAAACCCGACCATACCCCCACCATTTCAACCCGCCTACCCGAACCCGACCCGCCCCGCCCGAACCCGACTAAACCCGACCCCAAACCGGTCTAACCCGGGTGAACCCGACCCTAACCCGGCCGAACCCGGGTGAACCCGACCTTAAACCGGCAGAACCCGGGTGAACCCTACCTTAAACCGGCCGAACCCGGGTGAACCCGACCCTAAACCCCCGGACCCGAACCTCCTGAACCACGCCCGCACCCGTGAGCCGCGACCGTGAACCGGACCCGCACCTGTGAGCCGCGCATACACCGGCGCAAAAATTGGGTTTTTTTTGTTGTCAGCGAGATTCGAACCCCGGACCTCTCTCTCAACAACCTTACAACCAATACCTTTAACCACTTGGCCACTGTTAACTTGTGATATATTCCAATAACTTTAATATTTAATCTATTCTTAGATTAAGCCTTTAATTTTTTTATAGTTTGAGCCTTTAATTAGAATTTTTATGATTATCTAAATACAATATATAAATAATAAAGAATAATATATATATATATATATATATATATATATAATAGCCGTATCGTATCCTTCGTTTTTAAAAATATGAATTAACATATATACATATTATTTGACATCTTAATTAAAATTAACATATTCATATGCTAATTGATATGTTAATTCTATAAACTTTAATTTGAATTAACATATGTATATATATATATTAGTATATTTGATATAGTAGTATATTTGAATTAACATATGTATATACATATTCTGTCCATCTGATCATGATCATGTTATATATATTAGTATATTTATACTAAAATACGCTAAATTACTTGAAATTATGTTGAATTACACTATATTAAGTTAAATTACATTACATTACGCAAAAATACGGTAAATTATACATGAATAGGGACGATATCTTCACTGAAAAGGCGAAAAACGACGACGAAACTTCAAACGGTCATAAAACGGCGCTCGAGTGTCCGATTTCAGCAAATGACCACTTTTCGGAAAGCTCGCGAAAATGCGCATGCGTCCGTGCCCTCTATGTCAAATTCTGAAATTCAGAATCTCCAAAAAACAAAGGGAAGAGCTTCAAAACTTGAGTTGAAGTTTCCAATTAAGATTTTCATTTTTATTATTCAATCCAAGTAGCTCAGTAAATTAGTTACATAATGAACTTGTAGAATACCAGTTTTTATTATTTTCGGAATTATTTTACTATTTTTTATAATTCATGAAAGATGGCACAGAATCGGTCTATTTTAGCGTAATTTACCGTATTTCAGCATAATTAGCGAAGTTATTGTAATTTAGCGTAATTTAACGTAATTTAGCGTAATTTAACATAATTTCAAGTAATCTAGTGTAATTCATTTTTTTCAGTCCTAAAAATTGCATAAATCATGTTAATTTATAAAATACACATTTATCATTTTCAATTCTAAATTGCACACTTGACTGTTAGTGCGATTTAGTATTTAATTAATTGTTTATTAAAAAAATTGACCAAAAATTATAAATGTTCAGAAGATGAGAACGGAGAACCTATAATATTACTTTCAACATAACAGCTCTCTCTTCTTTCAATAATTTTAGTATTTACTATTTAATGATTGTTGTTTAGTACTTAATGATTTTTATTTTAGTATTTAATGATTGTTGTTTAGTATTTAAATTAACTTTTGTTTTAAAATAATTCGGTTTTAAAGATAAAAAATAATTCGGTTTTAGAATAATTTGGTTTTAAACTAATTTGGTTTTAGAATAATTCGGTTTTAACAAAATTCGGTTTAACATAATTTGATTTTGTTATAACAAAAATATATTGAGTTCAAATAAAAAAAAAACAGCCAAAAACCCCCAAACAAAACAGAAAAAATATATCAGAAACAGAAAGAAAAAAAAAAAAAAAAACCAACCGACCCGGACCTACCCGGACCGGACCGACGTCCCGACCCGACCCAACCCGCCCCGACCTAACCCGTCGGGTTTAGGCCGGGTAAGGGTCGGCCGACTCAAACCCCAACCCGACCCCCCCTACCCGACTCAACCCGTTGACCCGGGCTAACCCGTGCCCGAGTCAACCCGGGGACCGGGCGGGTTTGGACCGGACCGACCCGACCCGGACCCGTTTCAATACACTAGGATTGACTAGTTCTCATCGAATCATGAAATATTTATATTATATTATCATCACCCGTGTGTAATTGTGGAATTTATGACATAATTAAATCAGCTAACTTACAAAGTCAATACTGTACCTATCAACCTATCACTAAAGAAGATTTCTCAGAACAATTATCTGAAACCCATTCTATTTTAAAATGGTTTTTTTTTTTATTTGACTGGCCTGGTCAAGAGCACGTGTATATATACTTGTGTAGCCAAGAGATGAGATATATATATATGAGTGAGCCTATGGTGCTATGCATAGCAAGGATGGCTAGTGTACTACAGTTCAATATAGTATTTTTTAAAATCCTAACGGTCGATCCAACCGTTCAATGTGATAACCATATGAATATGTACTTGCAAACTAAATTTTATATTTTTTCGAATATTTTTACTATTTTTTTAGATAGGTAGAATTTTGATGGTCCAGAATTTTCAGAAAACACTGGTTTTTCTACCTATCTAAAAAAATAGTAAAAAAATTCGAAAAAATATAAAATTTAGTTTGCAAGTACATATTCATATGATTATCACATTGAACGGTTGGATCGACCGTTAGGATTTTAAAAAGTATCATATTGAGCCGTAGTACACTAGCCATCCGTGCTATGCATAGCACCATAGCCTCACTCTATATATATTATCAATTGACTGATTTAATTGGAGGAAATTAATTGGATCAATAAAATTGTGTTGAAATGAAAATTTTGAGTTTTCAACTATAAAGTTTCAACACATTTGACAGTTCAAATGTGAAGTAACGGTGAAAGAAATTAACTAAATTTTCAAATTTTCATTTGAGTCCTTGTAAATAGTACAAATAAAAATATTTTTATTTAGCATAATTAAATCATTTTGGTGGACATATGTTTGTTTTTCTCTTTGTTTGGTTCGGTTTGGTAAAACGCTTTGCTTTGAATGAGCAACAATAATGGACTTTTTATATATATTCCAAAAAGGTGTACAATGATTATATATATATATATATAGAAATTGGCTAACATCAAAATAGTAGTTCATGAGCTTTGGTGTTAACAATTGGTTTTGCAATTTTCGAAGTCCAAACAGTCGATCCAAACTATTAGATATGATCTCTATATTAAAATATGCTTGGAGATAAAAAAACTTAATTATTTATTAAGATGGTTTGAAAATCGCTAATTTTCATTGATTCAGAAGTTTTTTACTGTTTATTAAAATATAAGTTATTTTTAATTGTTGTCTTTCAAAATTCTCATCTTTAAAATAATGCATCCTCGCACCTCCAAAAAATTGAATTCAGACACAGATTTCCAAACATCAATTTGGAGAATTACTATGAATATAATATCATGTAGAGCAGTTGGAATAGTAAATTTCATATTTAAGCTCCATTATCATTTGAATAGCAAGCATTTGCAAGTGCCAAAAATACAGCAATGGGATTTCTATAAAATAGAGAGACATAAAAAGTTTCTGAAATAAAATAAGAGGGTTAAGTACAAATCCATGTTTTGTATGAAACAAATTTGAACCTTATTTGCTCCTGAGAAGCAGGGGTAACAAAGAAAGAAAATCAAAAAGAGTATGAGAAAATAAATTGTTTTGAATCTTACAGTTTCAAAGATGAATACCAAATGAAAGAGACCTTCATACCTTTACCTTAACCATAATTCAGGAAAATCATTTTTAATCTATATAAATTATTACTAAATAATAAAGGAAAACACAAAGAGTGTTGGAGTTTTTCGATGGCATAGATGGATCCGAAAAAAAAATTGAATCCAAACTTTGGAACCGAATATTTTTTTGGATCCAAAGTGTTTTCTGTTTTAGAAAAAAGTTATTTCTATTTCAAAAAAAAATCTTAACCACTGCTTCAAAAAAAAATCTCATCACTCTTTCTGTTTCAGAAAACACCAGATACTCTTTCAGGAAAAAAAGACACTTTGGACCGGAATAAAAAATATATTCCAAAGATTGGATCTGAAATTCTTTGTTTGAATCCATATATACCATCAAAAAACTCTAGCACTCTTTATGTTCCCTTTATTACTTAACAATAATTTTCATAAATAAAAAATTATCTTTTTCTCACTATCTACAATCACAAACCTTGCAAAAAACATCATAACATCTCTCTGATGAAATCTAGGTTTAGTGTGTCTCTAACAATAAGAAACAGCCCCAACATTACTACCAACAACACACCTGACGAGGTGATGCTCTGTTCGACTTCTCTCGGAATCCTTCTGCCTCCTCTTGCCGCCTCAACTAGAAGCAGAGCGAGGGTCCCACCATCCAGAGCGGGTAAAGGAAGGAGATTGATTGCAGCCAAGTTGAGGTTGATTATTGCCGCAAATTGGAATAAACCTTCAACACTTGATTTTGCTACCTCAGCACCAACAGCTATAATTGCCACTGGTCCTGAGACCTTCTCAGCTGACTGGAAAAAAAAATGATTAAAAAACAGAGTTAAAAATAAAATAAATAACATAATGCTTTTTCTTCCATATTATTACTATGCATAGCACATATTGGTTTGTACTAGAATCAATATCTTCGTTTTTAAAGTCCGAACCGTCGATCTGAACCGTTGAGCATGATCTCCATATGAAAATTTACTTATTCACTAAATTTTACATTTTTTGAATCTTTTTACTATTTTTTACATAGGTAGAAAATCACTACTTTTGAATGGTCTAGAATTTTTGGATCAAATGATATTCTACCTATCTTAAAATATAGTAAGAAAATTCTAAAAATATGTAAAATTTGATCTACAATTACATTTTCATATGGAGATTATGTTGAATGGTTCAGATCGACTGTTTGAAATTTGAAAATAGAGATATTGATCCATAGTACGGAGTAATATGTGCTATGCATAGTACCATAGCTTCACTCCCAACTTAGATATTGATATCACTAAGTCCCCAAGTTGTTTGGTCTCACATGTGAGTGTGGATATTACTGTTTTATTGGTTTAATCGAAACATTTATTCAATTAAATGTATAAAAATTTGCCCTTCATCTCCAATTAAATAAATATATTAATTGGATGTTGGGTCAGTTAAAATAGTTCATCCCAATTATCAAGAAGTTAATTCAGTTTTAATAAACTAAAATTAGTCTTAAAAGTTTGTTACTATAAATGTCAGGTGCAATTGTATATATAACAGATAAAGAAACCATTTCAAAATACAACATTCAATAAAAAACTTCAAACTGTTGATAAACTTAAAGTTACCTGAGAGAAGTTCAAAAATGTCTGTTTAAGCCCTTCAAAAACCGCTGCTATCAGCAATACAAACTCTTTGCTGGCTAAAGATGTTGCCTCGGCCAGATTACTTGCTTTAAGCCTTGTAACACGAAAATTAGGTGATAACTGCACCCCAATCCGACCCGTGCCATCCTGACTCAAATCAGGGGTGATTTTCAAATCAAGCGGGTCAGAGAACCCGTTTCGTTTGACTTTTACATTGAGGGATTTTTCAGGATTGGATTTAATTACGTTGACCAGATCAGATACGGAAGGAGAAGAGAGTACGATGTCACCGGCAAGGAGGCCTGAGCGGGCCCCAGCTGAACCTGGTCTGACATCTGGCACCAGTACACCTGGCAGAGGTTCCTATATCATAAGATATATTCATTATATGTTTAAAAAAAACTATAAGGACCAGGGAATAACAATCATATATAATAAAAACAAATCAGTAAGTAACAAGGCTAGGATCAAAGTCTCAGGAAGTCATTATGTGTCAGTTAGATCAGTACTGGTACATTAGATTTAGTTTTTACTTAATGTAATGTACCAGTACTTAAGCCTCAGGAATTCGTCATGTGTCTTTACTGGTACATTACATTTAGTTGTTTGCAATTGGTAATGAAACTTAAACCAAGTAGCCGAAACCCTAATTAGTTTCACTTGTTACTTAGTTTAAAAAGAAGAGACCAACATATGGGGGTCAATGTATATTTAAACTGATATTAGAAAGAGTATAGTTATTATCACTTATTAACCTTATTTTGCTAGTACTGTTGACAAAACAATTACCCATACTTATACCAAACCAGGTACAAATCACAAAAGATAAATGTACCAGAAACACTGGTACACATAAAACAACCACTAAATCTATTGCTCATTAACCATTCATTCTTCCGTACCAGGACATTATGTACCAGTCTAGCTGTACTGGTAAGGATTCTGGACTTGAAATATCCAGCTGTTAAATTATTTCCTTTCTCTATTTCACTAAAGCATCAGGTACTATAACATTCTAGTAACTCCTTGGTTGTTTATATCCTAGGTTTGTGATACTGGTACCAAGCTTGAATCAAATTCAGGTGGTACAGGCGGAGAGTACTCAGTAAAGCAGAATGGTATGGAGAAGCACCAGTACCATTCAGTTGGTACAGGCGGTAGAGTACTCATCAAAGGTCTATTTTGGTCAAATTTATTTTCAAATTCAAGTGAACCCAGTAAGAGAACCCCCATTCAACTTTCAATTTGACCAAAATAGACCTAATTTTGGAATTTATTTTTGCTTCTAAATCAGAAAGTAGCACTTAAATCGGAAAATTCAACTAATTGCTACTGATATACAACAGCATGTATGAACCAAATTTCATCAAGTGTACTAATTACCTAAATTTAATGTACCAGTAAGAGATTTTATACCTGGACAGGGAGATTTCATCAAGTGTACTAATTAGGTCAAATTTATTTTCAATTTGATCAAAATAGACCTAATTTTGGAATTTATTTTTGCTTCTAGAGGGTGAGAGAGTACTCAGTAAAACCGCACTTACATCAGAAAATTCAACTACTTGGTACTGATATAAACCAAATTCACTAAGTGTATATATTAAGTAAATTTATTGTACCAGTAAGAGATGTTATACCTGAACAGGGAGACCAGTGGTGAGAGATTGTGTGAAAATCAGAAAAAATGCAAAGGTAATATTGGCCACAACACCAGCCGAAACAACAACAATCCGATCCACAATCGGTCTATTCCTTAGCAAATCCGGGTCGTTAGCGGGTATACCGCAATCCGGGTCATCCGCATCGGGAAATGCAACAAACCCACCAAGAGGAAAAGCCCGGAGTGAGTACTCAACCCCATCTTTCGGGTACACGAACCGAGCTAACACGGGTCCGAACCCGATAGCAAACTTGCTGACATGAATCCCTTGCAATGTTGCAGCCAAGAAGTGACCTCCTTCATGAACTATGATTATAGCAGTGAGAACAGAAGTGGCTTCTATAACTGGTTGGAATGATTCAAACAAGGCGCGAGGCGGGTGGTACCGATGAAGGTACCGATGGTTGTACCGGAGGGGAAGGAGAGGAGGGAAGGGAGAGGAGGGGAAGGAGAGAGAAGAAAGGTGAGATGAAGAGAGAGAGAGGGAGAAAGGAGGAGTTATGGGGTGGTGGAGATGAGGAGAGATAGAGAGGTGCATTAGCATGGTGATGTGAATTGGTGATGGTTTTGAATTGGGGTTTGTTTCTGTGGTGAAATGGTTGGATGGGGAAGAAGGTGAGAAGGAGGGATTTTAGAAAGATAATCCATTGATTTAGGTTTTTCAAGGGGTTCTGTGGATAGCAAGTGAAGTGAGACCTGTTTCATTTCACATGTTTCAGTTTGGATTTTCATTTCCTGTCCTCATAAATTTCAAATTACTTCAATAGTCAATATTTTTTATTTTTTGAAAAATTTATACATATACCTATCATAACCTATTCATTTAGATATTTTCCATCAAAATATCTAAATTAGTTATTTCCTTATCTAAACTCACTTATTTTTATTAATATCTCCATTATCTAATTTAATTACTTCAAAATAATAAATAATATTGATAAAATTTTAAAAGGAAATTTTTCCCTTATTTCAAATGTTTTGAGTTTGGTTTTTCTAAAGAATTATGGTTTTGTTTTCATTTCCTGTCCTCATAAATTTCAAAATTATTTCAATAGTCAATATTAGTTTTCTTAATTTTGTTTTAGGTACCAATGAATTATGGTATTAAGTTGGTCTGCGTTTTAACTAGGTTTCTAATTTTTAAAATATGCAGGTTACTTTTGCATTTTTTTAATTTTTCAAAATGGTATAAATAAAAAATTCGGAGCATTGATTGTAGGAGGATTGGAATTATGCAAAGTCTTGCGCACAACTTTTATAATTAATAAATTTATTAATTAATACTGCAAGCCCACTCTGCGCCTGAGGCCTTTTTGTACTGGGCTTTGGGCCCAGTAAGGTTGGAAAAAAAAAAACCCAACATTTTTTAGGGAATGTTTCATCTTTCAAGCAATATTTTGTTAATTTAGAGGCTGATAAACCATGGATTGCTGTATATTTAAATGCTGTAAACTTTTTGACAAAAATCAATTACTACACAGAAGAGACCAATATAATGAAATGTGTTTTGATCAATACAAATATTTTTCTCACAAGAACTGGATATAACTTAATTATCAAAAAAAGAATTGAGAAGCCATAACACCTTATCTATCAATCTAATTCTATAAACCTATAAGAAAATTACTAAATATGTAATATAGTGATCAAAATGATACTTTCAAGTGTGAGATTATAGCTACGCAACGATAATTAATTAAGATGCCAGTTGTTTTATGCTTAGAGGGTAAACCAACGGTGCTGATCCGTCGAATGCGGTGCTCACAACCATCCTGGCCGTTGCCTCGGTCGGGTGGTAGAAGTCCCAGAAAATGTGGTTGCTTCTATTGGAACAATAGGTGGAAATCGGAAGGCACGCAACCTTTGCATTCAGGTCTCCTAATCCACAGCATGCCGACTCCACTTCTGTGAAACCTATTAAACACATCAATGTTTAGTTTTCAAATAGAAATGAATTTAATTATGTTTATCCTGTAAGTTTGTTTTTCTTTCATATGTTATACTCATTTCCTAAAAGGTACTCAGAGTTTGTCATGTAATCAAGAATTCATATCAACTAATTAAGGTAAAAGAATATTTATGTTTAGATCCAAACCGTCCGATCAGAATCAACACGAATATTAAAGAAACCACGTGCATTTCACCACAGGCAAGATTGGCCCGGATTCTAATCAGACGGTTCGGATCTAAACAGAAATATTATGTTACCTCAGAGGATATGGACTTGTGTATATCCTTACCAGTACCTGAAATGCCTTCTAAAGACCTTGCTTTCTCAACTAGAGAAACTATTTAGCCATTCACCTTTAAATATTACAACATACTTGTATCAGTATATTAGAAAATCTCATTTTCCTTATATGAATGTTATATTCTAAGTTTAGGAACCGAAATCAGTAATCTTTCCTTGATAAAATCTAAATTGAATTGTACCATAAGCAGATGGTTGTTGGATGTATTGCAGCAAAACAGTGTTCGTGTCGAGGAAGGAGTAACTCATGTCGGTGACTTGTGTGCTCATCTCATTTAGAAGAGAAGAAACTGCCTGGTTATAGAGGACAGAAGCGTAATTTCCTCCTGCGTTGCATTCCTTTGTCTTGTTTTGCTCACGCAAAGCCGGGGTGCAGCCAATTGACCCTGTGCCGATGAACACGAATCTCCGTGCACCTAGGTTGTATATTCTCTGAAACATTTTTCACAAAAATTACATTTTTTGGTGTCTTCTTTTTCATTAAAGAATGTAAGTGGAAACATTAATTTAATGCTAGAGATCAGACAGTCACCTTTAGTTGGCCCTGTAGAGTAGGAATAATCGAATCGACAAATTGTTGCGGGGTCGCTTTGTTACCGGAATTTGACTTTGCATAATTTAAAAGCTCATTGCTTCCTATAACAATTGCAAAAACTGATTTGGAGAGGTGATCTTGTGCTTGTACTGTTCCGAGTTGTTGTACTATGTTTCCGTATACTGTCGAGTAGTAGCTGATTTGCTGATCAAAGGTTATACATGTACCCTGAATAAACAGAATTGTTGAACAGTTATGATCAAAATAAGAATATGTATTAGTATCTTACTGCATTGAGTTGTATGTGAGACTACGGTACTATGCATAGCGCATATTGATCCGTACTATGAATCAATATCTTCATTATTAAATTTGAAACAGTCAATCTAAATCCTTTAATATAATCTCCATATGAAAATATACTTGTAGATCAAATTTTACATTTTTTAGAATTTGTTTTATATTTTTTTAGATAAGTAGAAAATCACTTGATCTAAAGATTCTGAACCATTCAAAAGTAGTGATTTTCTACCTATCTAAAAAATAGTAAACAATGTTTAAAAAATGTAAAATTTGCAACTACATTTTTGTATGGAGATCATCTTTAACGGTTTAGATCGACTGTTTGAACTTTGAAAGCAAACATATTGATCCATAGTACCGTAGCCTGACTCTCAAGGATGATATAAAATACATCTTTTAAAAGTGCAATTTTGTAAAATGATTCATTCATACCGAATTTGTGGAGTTCAAAATGCCGGCACCACCCGAAGCAAAACTGACACCAGTGAGATACACAGAGGTGTTGTTCGATTTGGAAGAAAGAGACAGGTATGGCAGCGAGGTTTGCAAACCGAGATTCTCAGCTGAAAACAATCAATTATTCATAAATGCAGGGTGTCAACTATAATTTCAGTAAAGACATTAACTGTTTCCAAAACAGTTCTGATTTTGTGCACAATCACATAAAGTCTACATCAGGATTAGTTACCAGTAAGTAGATTCCTAGATAATCAAATGATTTTTATATATATGGAATACAAAGAACTTGTCACATAATATTCTTCAATGAGTGATTACAGGACACCTCCGTTCTTTGTAAAATGGAGAGTAAAGTTTATGAAATTTCTTCCTCTGCTGGGGTATTACTCACTGGAGGCAATTAATGTAGTAATCAAAAAAAAAAAAAAAAAAATTAATGTATATGGGCCATGTTTTATATCTCCTATTTAATGAACAATGTTGACTTCTTTGACTTTATGATTTTCTCTGCAATTTTCCATTTTTTTTTTGTTGAAAATTTTCCCAAGTTACACCAGGCAGGATGTTTCCTTTTTTTTTGTATACCACCAAATCAAATGTGAAGAATTTTTTTTTTTTTTGTTTTTGAAAGTGATATGTGGCTGTTGTATGTATTAATTGTGCATTAAAGTATCAATTAGTCAGTAATAGTTGGGTCGGTGAGTAAAGGTGTACATTAATTTATTTCTTAAAAATATGGTATTGGCATTTAAAAATTTAATAATTTGGAAAAGTTGTTTGCAATTGGTATAATAGATCTTTTAACTTTAATTAACTTACAAGTGCCATGCATTATAGAAGCTTGAGTTTAATAAAGTATGAAAAGTATATTTTAATTTTATTTCAAAAAGTAATTGCAGAGGAGATGTCAAGACTACTAAAAGATTATTCCTAAAAATGCTATTGGTATTTACAAATTTAAAAGTTGTTTGCAATTGGTATAATAGGCCTTTTAACTTTAATTAAAATACAAGTGTCATACATTATAGAAGCATGAGTTTATAAAAGTATGAAAAGTATATTTAATTTTATTTCAAAAAGAAAATTGCAGAGGAGATGTCAATACTCAAGACCATTAAAATATTATTAGGGTCTCTATCTGCACATGTTGTGGAATATCACTTTGTGAGGCCACAAATAAAGCAATATGGAATGCAATATTATTGGTTGTGAAGCTTCCATGAATAGTAACATATATATGCATGCATGAAAATAGTTCTTAAAAGGAACCCAAAAGGAGATGTGATATTAAATAATTTCTAAAGTGGATTCCCATAAAATGCATAACAAAAGTGTATACGTGAGATGTCATCTAAAAGGTAGATGCCACTGTGATAACTAGAAGGAACCAAAAGCTTGTAAATATAACTAGAATGAACCAAAAGCTTCTAAAAGGTAGATGTCATCTAAAAGGTAGATGCCACTATGTAAATAGAGTGAGGCTACGGTACTATGCATAGCACGGTTTGGTCCGTGCTACGGCTTGATATTTGAGTTTTTAAAATGTTAACGGTCGATCTGGACCGTTCAACATGATTATAAAATGAATATGTACTTGCAAACCAAATTTTACATTTTTTCGAATTTTTTTACTATTTTTTTAGATAGGTAGAAAATCACTTGATCTGAAAATCCTGGACCATCCAAAAACAGTGATTTTCTACCTTATCTAAAAAAATAGTAAAAAAGTTTGAAAAAATGTAAAATTTGGTTTGCAAGTACATATTCATTTTATAATTATGTTGAACGATTCGGATAGACCGTTAAAATTTTGAAAACTCAAATGTTGAGCCGTAGCACGGCTCAATCCGTTTTATGCATAGCACCGTAGCCTCACTCATGTAAATATATCAAAAGTTTCTCAGTTATATAATAGGTAGGAGAAAAGCTTTCTCTATCAAAAGAAAGAGATAAAAAAAAATTACATGCATGTCAATGTATACAACGTCATCAACAAAAAATTGGGAGATTTTAATTATAAATGCTTATATATAATGATTATAACATTTCATTAGCACCTGTCAAATCATATCCTTTGGCAGTTGGCATGCACTCTTTTAAGTTTGTCATTAAATGAATGATGCATACAGTGAACATACAGAAACTAAGATATTTTTTCAAAATTCGTCCCTTTTCTTTTAACAAAGACAAAATGCTCAAAACTATCAATTGTTTAATGCACACAAAATATCTAACTAACATACAAAGTTTGGTACTTTGTTGTGATCAACATCACAAGAAAATTTCTTTATCCAGGTTATATATCATTTTCACTACTAATTAATATATACTACCTAGCTAAACAAAAAGTGGATATATAATGTGTGTCAAGTCCTTTATCACTGTGGATGCTAACAATTTTTTGAGGGGCAAAATAGGGAACAGAAGATTCATCTCAATACATGCAAACATTATTACTTCCATATCTCATATACATACATAATCACAACTTTGGTGCAAGTTACTTTCATCTTAGTTTTTTTTTTTATGCAAACAGTATTTTGAAGAGAAAAAATGCATGAAAATTAAATAGAGAGTCACTAGTTACCTAAGAAATCTGCAAAGTTTTTGCCATTACTGAAGCGGCCAGTGGCTTTGCGGCCCGGATAGTCGACTCCGTTATGAGGGAAGTTAGCTTTGAGCAAAGAGAGTTCAAGGTGGTTGTTGTTACCTACATCTGCTAATGAGTCTCCAAATACATACACTGCTGGTACAATTCCTTGTACATTTTTACATAGCAATAGAATGAAGGTTATATATATTATGGTGCAATAATAGGTCATGTTAGAGGCCATGGTTGTAAGAGAAATATGGGGAGAGAAATGAGAGGGAGAGAGAGAGAGAGAGAGAGAGCTAGCTAGGGAGAGATGTTTTGGAGTTTGAAATGTGTGGTGTCTCCCTCTCCTTTTATATATAAATCAACTCAATGTTTAAATGGAGGGGAAGTGTGGAGAATCAAATTCAGATATTGATGGGACAGATATCAAGTCAACATTGGATTGGTAACTTTTTGTTAGTCAAATAAAAGCATATTGTACAGAAATAAAAATAAAAAATATATCACATGAGACCTGAGTTCTACTAAATTAATAAATAATAAGTAGGGTTAAAATATTTCATTGTTTAAATGTTTCAATAATGCATCACATCTTTATTTCTGTTTTTAAATTTCAAACCGTCGATCTGAACTGTTCAATATAATATTCATAATAAAATGTGTTTGAAGACCAAATTTTATATTTTTTAGAAGAAAAAAATTACTATTTTTTTAAATATATATAAAATCAAAGTTTTTGGATGGTCTAATCATGTCTCATATTCTTATTATTTTCGTTTTCAAATTCAAAACAATCAATCTGAACCTTTCAATATTCCATATTATGATGTAATTGGAGACCAAATCTTATATTTATGAATCTTTATATATATATATATATATATATATATATATATATATATAGGGATGAGCTATGGTGAGACGTGGAGTAAAACAAGTTTGTACTCCACGCCATATTTTCATTTTGAAAATCCAAACAACCGATCCGAACCGTTCAACATTTTCTCTATATTGAAATGTGCTTGGAAACCAAATTTTACATTTTTTGGAATTTTTTTACTATTTATTAAGCCACTTTAAAAATCGCTAATCCACTGTGAACAGTAAAAAACAGTAAAATTTTCTGGACCACCGGATCAGCGATTTTCAAAGTGGCTTAATAAATAGTAAAAAAATTCCAAAAAATGTAAAATTTGGTCTCCAAGCACATTTCAATATAGAGAACATGTTGAACGGTTCCGATCGGTTGTTTGGATTTTCAAAATGAAAATATAGTGTCATAGAGTACAAAATGGTTTTACTCCACGTCTCACCATAGCTCATCCCTATATATATATATATAGAGAGAGAGAGTAGAACTAGGGTGCTCTCGAGTTCACCAAGCCCTTGGTGAACTCAAGTCCAAAACTCATCGGATCGGCTTCAAACGACGAATCCGACCGTTGAAACCCGTCTACCTTACGAGTGATGCGTTTACATGCAAAAAATTAAAATTTTGAAATTAATTTTGCATAGAGTCAAGTGGTCAAAAAACGTCAAAAAATGAATCCATTAAAATTAATTTATTAACCTTCTAATTTTGACCACTTGACTCTATGCAAAATTAATTTCAAAATTTAAATTTTTTGCATGTAAACGCATCACTCGTAAGGTAGACGGATTTCAACTGTCAGATTCGTCGTTTGAAGCCGATCCGATGAGTTTTGGACTTGAGTTCACCAAGAGCTTGGTGAACTCGAGAGCACCCTAGTTCTACTCTATATATATATATATATACAAAAACACTGTTTTAATTTGGATGGTCCAATCATGCCTCAAATGAGGTGTTTTTGGAGTTTTAAATGAGGTGGTGTATGTCTCTCTTTTATTGATGGGACACATATTAAATCAACAATAGATTGGTACCTTTTTGTTAGTCAAATAAAAGAAGAGTAATATACAAGAAACAAAAATTAAAAAATATATCACATGAGGCATGAGTTTCCTAAATAACATTATCATGATTAATTCTTGTTATACCTTTCGAATATATGTATGTATTTGTCAACCATTTTCAGTTACAACATGTGCTTGGGAATTCAAAGGAACAAAAAAAATGTATGGTCGGCAACCGACATTTTTATTAATATCCAAAGTTTAATACAAATTATTAATTCTGCCCAGAACTCGACTCAATATCGAAAAATACCCAAGCCGGCCAGAAAATGGCCGGCTTAGGTACCAGAGTAAACCGGCCATTTTCTGGCCGGCTTACTCCATTTTTTTTTTTTTTTTTTTAGAGAGAGACACTATGAAGATCAAAATATTGAAATCTAACTCTGAAAATTTGAAATTTTTGTTTAAATTATTTGTTATATTACTTCTTTTGATGTATAATTAGCATATTTATACTAAAATACGATAGATTAATTGAAATTATGTTGAATAACACTAAATTATGTTAAATTACGTTAAATTACATTAAATTACGCTAAAATACGGTAAATTACGCTAAATTACAAATGAATAGGGACGATATCTTCACTGAAAAGGGGAAAAACGACGATGAAACTTCAAACGGTCATAAAACGGCGCTCGAGTGTCCGATTTCAGCAAATGACCACTTTTCGGAAAGCTTGCGAAAATACGCATGCGTTCGTGCTTGCAATGCTGGATTCCGAAATTCAGAATCGCCAAAAAACTAAGGGAAGAGCCTCAAAACTTGAGTTGAAGTTTCCGATTAAGATTTTCATTTCTATTATTCAATCCAAATAGCTCAGTAAATTAGTTACATAATGAACTTGTAGAATACCAATTTTTACTATTTTCGGAATTTTTTTACTATTTTTTATGATTCATGAAAGATGAGCAAAATCAGTCTACTATAGCGTAATTTTGTGTAGTTTAGCGTAATTTACCGTATTTCAGCATAATTAGCGAAGTTATTGTAATTTTACGTAATTTAGTATAATTGAACATAATTTATTGTAATATAGTGTAATTCAATATAATTTCAAGTATTCTAGCGTATTTTAGTATAAATATGCTAATTATACATCAAAAGAAGTAGAGGAGGGATCAAGTTACAACAAATTTGAGTTACAACAAAGTTACAACAACCATTTTTTTTCATTTTCAAAGTCCAAATCGTCGATCCAAACCGTTCAACATGATTATCTAAATAAAATGTGCTTGCAGATCAAATTTTACATTTTTTTGAATTTTTTTTACTATTTATTAAGATGGGTACAAAATTCAATGGTCTGAATATGACTATTTTTTGTAAAATACTTAATAAATAGTAAACAAATTCAAAAAAATGTAAAATTTGATCTGGAAGCACAGTTTATTGTGGAGATCATGTTGAACGGTTTGGATCGACGATTTGGACTTTGAAAATAAAAAAAATGATTGTTGTAACTTGATCCCTCCTCAAAGAAGTAATATAACAAATAATTTAAACAAAATTTTCAAATTTTCAGAGTTAGATTTTAATATTGTGATCTTCATAGTGTCTCTCTAAAAAAAAAAAAAAAAAATGGAGTAGTACCTAAGCCGGCTATTTTCTGGCCGGCTTGGGTATTTTTCGATATTTAGTCGAGTTCTGGGTAGAATTAATAATTTGTATTAAACTTTGGATATTAATAAAAAGGTCGGCGGCAAGTCGGCAATGATCTATAAAAAAAAATTCATAAAAGAATTTTGGTACTCATATTTAATTAATGACAGCCTCAAATATATAATGCAAAATATATTATTTGTAATTCATAAAGGCAAAAGACCAAAAATAATGTATATAAACTAAGAGTAGGGTTAAAATGTATCATTGGTTCCGTGCTCCAATCATGTTCCACATCCTTATCTTCATTTTCAAAGTTCGAACAGTCGATCCGAACCGTTTACCATGACCTTTGTATTAAAATGTGCTTGAAACCGAATTTTATATTTTCTGAAATTTTTTTACTATTTTTTAAATAGATACAAAATCACTGTTTTCAGAAGATTCTGGACCATTCAAAACAGTGATTTTGTACCTATCTAAAAAATAGTAAAAAATTTCAAAAAATATAAAATTTTGTCTCCAAGCACATTTTAATATGAATATCATGTTGAGTGGTTCAAATTGATTGTTCGAACTTTGAAAACGGAGAAAAAGATGTGAAGCATGATTAGAGCACAAAACCAATGGTGCATTTTAACCCTACTCATAAACTAAATAGTAATGCTATATTGCACTAAATAAAAAACACTTATGTTATAATTTTGTTCAAGACCCTATATATCTATTAAATTTTCCAGTTTTTGACATAGTTCTTATTTTTTCCCTGTTCAGTGTGTTTGATCAAATCATAATGTTTGTTAAACTGAGTACTAATGATGATAGCAATGATATACGATATAACAATAAAATTAATTACTCAAATATAAATATATAATGTCCATTGCCTGACATATTTAATTAGATTTAACATCAATTTGCTTTCATATATGATATAAGAGGAGGGATCCACTTACACTATTTTTGGTGACACCCGATTACACCTTACATTTTCAAAGTTTTCAAAGTCCAAACAGTCGATCCAAATCGTTCAACATGATGGATATATTAAAATGTGCTTGCAGATCAAAATTTACATTTTTTTTAATTTTTTTACTATTTATTAAGTATTTTACAAAATCGTTATTTCAGACCATTGAATTTTTGTACCCATCTTAATAAATAGTAAAAAAATTCAAAAAAATGTAAAATTTGATGTGCAAGCACATTTTAATATATCCATCATGTTGAACGGTTTGGATCGAATGTTTGAACTTTGAAAATGTAGAGTGTAATACGGTGTCACCAAAAAACGGTGTAAGTGGATCCCTCCTCATAATATAATATTATGTTTACATGTTTATTTCATCTTTCTGAAATTAAAAGTTCCCTTTTAATTTGTTTGTTAAACAAACAAAAAAGTATTAAATTATGAATTACATTTTATACCTTTAACATAGTGTTGTGAAATCTCTAGCTAGGCCAGTACTGACTTGGCCACATGATGTGATAAATGTTCATGCTTCCACATGTAGGAATCAGAAAAAGTAACGCGGTATGGTGGGTCCATGAAACAGTACAATTAATGCATGGTATGCATTCATGTTTTCACATTTGTTTCACACACATAAAAAGTAAGATGATATTGTGTTGAGTTGGATCAGTTGCACACTTGCACCAGAGAAGGCTCAGTCAGTGTTGAGGAAAAAGAGAAAAGGATGGAGCAATTTGGAATCTAATCACACTTTCTCAAATGAAAATGACACATCTTCTAAAATCTAATTAATATACAGCTGGCGACCTGCATGTGCTCCAAAACATGTCAATTCTTTTCACACGCTAGTGTATAAAGATAAAGTTGACTACTCTACTTGTATAAGCATATACTACTATTGTGTTTGTGCGTTGCAACAGAAATATATTATAAGAGCATAAAAAAAATTCATACAAAATAACATATTTTTATAAAAAAAATTAGACTAAATAACAAATATTATTCCTTAAATGACATATTAAATAACATCTACATGTAAATAATACCGAAACTTTTAAAAATATTCCTGCCCAAAAAAATACTAAACCAAAAAACCACAAAATCTAAGAAATTTCATATTTAACACATTCACAATGTGAAATTGAGAACAGAAACTGAATATCCATAACTTCACACTGCAGACAACTACTTTTTTTTCTCCTCACACTATGTGATCTCTCACCTCACATTGCGGACAACTGAAAAAATTGTGGGGCCCCAATTTTTTCTGACCAATCAAAATGGAGTCAGTGGTCAAAGTTGGTTTGAAAAAAAAGGTGATGTTCGCATTCCGCAACTTTAAGTTGTGGATGTGCTAAATATAGAATTTTCAAGAAATGGTGGTTTTTTTATTTATTTTTTTTGGAGCAGTGTTATAATTAAAAATTTCGGTAAATAATATTCATTATATGACATATTTTGTTTTTTTATCTTTTTGACATATTTGTATAAAATAATCTCATACAAAATGACATATTAAATGACAAATAATATTCTTTATATGATATAAAAAATAGAAATAAATAAAGACCTGACCAATTAATTATCAATCAATTAAAAATTTTCTTAAATGACATTTAAAAAATATAATGAAATCATGACCAATCAGAATGATAATACAATTTGCATGTGCATGGTGAGTATATGTCTAACTAAATTTGGACTTCTACACCTAAAAAAACATAAAAAAAGATACATAGAATCAGAAAAGGGAAAATTATTTGATTGGAGGGATGATATTCAATATGAAATTTTATCTTTTAATCACAGCCATTAGCGGATTAGTTAATCTACGTGCTTAATATAATATAAGCATATATATGTGAAGGTATATACTTAATTATAATTTAAAAGTCATTTTTGTGTGTTCAAAGTCCAAATAATTCAATTTCAAGTACTCAACATGTTCTCCGTATTAAAATGTGCTTGGAGTCCTAATTTTACATTTTTTTGGAAAATTTTTATTATTTTTAGATTTTTTTTAGAATCATTGTTTTAATATGGTAAAAAAATAAAAAATTATGAAAAACAGTGATTTTCAAAAATTGTAAAAAATAGTAAAAAATTTCTAAAAAAATGAACATTTTGATTTTCAAGCACATTTTAATATGGAGAACATGTTGAGCGCTTGATTATTTAGACTTTAAAAAACGCAAAAATAACTTATAAACACCACCATTGCAAAATTAAACCAAGATTATGAGAGACGATGCGTATCTGTAGTCATGATTATTTTTGTTTAGAAGAAGTTGCAAGTCAAACAATTAATTGTCTAATATTTTAGGAGGAATTTTATTCTGATTTCGAACTTGTAATTTCTCACACAGATAATATTGTTTTTTGTCACTCTAGACCAAATATCAGTAATTCTTAGTTATGATTAACTTTTTAATTTGTTTTTAATAATTATACTTAAATCCAAGTTAATTTAACTATTAATTTATTTGACGTCAAGTCAAGGAATAAAAAAAAAATTAATTAACAATGTGTGAAAGAAAAGTGTTTTGTGGGCTTAGGTCAATTGATTGGTCCATATTTGTATTTTTTGCAAGAAGTACTGATCATTAAATACTTCAACTTTTTCTTCTCATTTCTTTGTGGGGATGGATATGGTTCATGAATTATTGGTAGACAAATCATCTCCTCCCGAAATTTTTATTTATACCATTTTAACAAAATAAATTAATAAAATAACCATCGTTTCTGGTCAATTCTAAATCTAACACGGCCGCAGAATGCCGGAGCGGACCCATATGAGGGCGGCCGCAGAATGCCGGAGCGGACCCCCATATGGGGCCGCAGTATGCCGGAGCGGACCCGGGTCCGCACTATGCCGGAGCGGCCCCTGTTTTTTTTTTTTTTAATCTGATTCTGAAGTTGATTATGATTTTGTTTTGGAAATTTTTATCAAAAATGTAAAGTTTGTACTGGAAGTTGTGTGTAATTACTTATGTTTGAAATGTCGTTTAATCTGAAATTGTTGTTCGTCGTTTGTTTGATCAAAAGAAACATTACAATAGAAAGCCATATAAAGAAGCATACAATAGAACAATGCTAATGTTATTGGAAATTACAAATACGTCTAATTAACTGAAAATAAACAACATTTTTACGAGTACAATTAAAAAAGCAACATATTAACTCTCAATCTCATGCAGCTCGAGCAGCTCTGTTTTGTCTTTCTTTTGTATCTCGGCCGGCTTGGTGTCCTCTTCTCCTATTATGTAGAACGTCCATCCACATCGGAATTCTGTCGTGCTGTCTTCTGCCCACAGAAATATTTTTTTTCTCTGGAACAAGGACCGGGCCATCGTGTTGAGGCCATTCCGACTGATTTCCATAGACATGCCATTGTGCGCTCCATGTGTTGATCAGTGTATGGATGTGATAGTAGTGACTTACAAAGACGCCAGGGTCGATGCCTCGGAGACGACACACGGACAGAACATGAGAGCACGGTATTCTCTCCAATTGAGGCTTCTGGCACGTGCAAGTTACCGTGTGATCATCCCCGATTATCACCGTGTATTTGTAATTGGCCTTGGTAAACCGACCAGAATCATCAGGTATGAAAGCGTGAACTCTCTCCTGTGTGGAGGTTACCTCGAACTCGTTGTTGTTTCCAAAGCCCCCCAGCGTCTTCATTTTATCGGACCTCTCGAACCGTTTGTTGATCAGCTACGAAAAATTAAAAAATAATGAAGAAGTCAGATTTTTTTAACAAAGTTCATTAAATTAAAAATTATGAAGAAAGAACTACAAATAAAAGTACCTGATGCACACGACACGAGAATTGTTGACCTTGACTGACTTCCCATTCTGCTTTGGCCCTCCTTTGCGCAAACCATGTCATACATTTGTAAAATGTGTCTTCAATTATTGCTGCAACCGGTAGCCTACGAGAGGACTTGAAGACCTTATTAAGCGACTCGGACCCGTTTGTAGTCATGATGCCCCAACGGTAACCACCGTCCAGTGCTTGGAATATCTTTCATGATTTGGGGCACTCGTTCTCATCTTGATCCAAATATTTACCCGCCCCGTCCAGCCAATTGAGGGCAATGTCACATGCCTGCCCCATTGCTTGCATTCCTTGCTCGTACCTCCTCATCTTCCTCTTAGCCACACATATTCTAAAAAAACGGATTGCCTTATCACTGCAACCGTTCTTCTTCATGTTCTCGGCTATGTGAGTAGCACAAAGACGGTGAACACATTGATCCTCATCCTCCTCGTTCCACCCCATATCATCTTGTCTGAACACCTTCTTGATACCCTTTCCCCTATCAGTGATGACACACATGAATCTGGAGCGGATTACATTACGGCGCAACCATTTTATGAACAACGCACAATCGTCATAACTCTCTGATTCTACCAGTGAAAAAGCCAACGGGAGGAGCTGATTTTCAACATCGTACCCGGTTGCAATCAACAGCTTGCCTATGGTAAAATAAATTTTGTAAGAGCCGAAATCAACTAAAATAAATAAAGTGAAAACAATTAAATTAGTTACCTTTATACCGGCCTGACAGGAAACATGCATCAACTGTGATGACCGGTCTGATATGTTGAAAAGCAGCTATGCACGGTCCAAATGCCCAAGCCGCCCTATGAAAATACCTCCATGGTCCAGGTTCACCAGTGGGATATGAGGTCACCTCAAACAATGTTTCTGTCAATAAATTTAAAAAAATAAGTTCAATTTTTGATTGATAATGAAATGACGTAAAAATTGAAGGAACAATGTAGTACCTGGGTTGCTTCTTTTGATTGCCTCCAATAATGGAACTACAAGAGCGTATGACCCCTCCCAACTGCCAAATTGACGGGCTATTGCCAACTCACGGCCACGCCATAGTTTGTTGTACGCCGGTATCTGACCGTTGTACCTTTCAGCAACAGCAATTCGGACAGCCTGAATACTCAAGTCGACATCGTTCCTCATGTGAGCGGATATACACTCGGTAACCATAGCAACTGACAACTGGGCGTGATCTGTTCTTGTCGCATCCGCGTGGCATGAATGTTGTGTTGGGCACTTGGAGACACGCCATTGTGTTCCATAACCGGTGGCCCTTGCGAGTATGTACCACCCACAGTAACTGTCCTTGCACTTGAACCTCATTCTTGTGCGGTCACTGTGCGTAGGTTTTACCTCTTTGTTGCAAAGGATGTGAAACCTGGCAATTGCGCTCTTCATTTCCTCTTTTGAGTCATATGTTTGTCCCTCGGACAATTCATTCTCATACTCTGCCCTACTTCCAAACAAACCCGAATTGGCTTCCATAAACCCTGATGTGTCGTTGAAAGCATGAATCGGGTGCTGAAACCCGCGATCCATTATCTGAAACCCGCGATCCATCTTGAAAGTCCTTGGTTTGCCGAGCACAGGCCCGGTATCTTCCTGGTCAGAATAATCGCTCATACCCTCAGGATCAACAGGACCCCAATTTTCCTCTGCCTCTAGTATTTCCGGATCCACTTCTTCATCGGATTCATCCGGATTACAAGTTTGACCCCAATGAGCGGTCCGACTAGATGAAGGCTGGTCAGTCTGGGATGGGGCCCGACGGGAGGGTCGGTCCCTCTGAACTGGGGCCCGACTACTGGACGGTTGGTCAATTTGGACAGGGGATGGACTAGAGCCGGATGAGTTACCCCGACTACGACCCTGAATTAACCTCATAGCTGGGTTGGAACGTCGGGCTCTGGTAACCTCCACATATATGTCAATTATCTTGTATGCACCCCCAGAAAAACTCATGGTTTGGTTATACAATACCTGCCAGACTCCCTCATTCTGAATTGGAAATAGTTGGAACCAGGTTTGTGATGAACTAGTCGGCATGCTAATTTTGGCATCAATTTTAAGGTCATACTGACCCTGATCCAACCCCAAATTCTGACATATACTTGATTTAAGTCCCAAATAATCAGTACCCGGCAATACCGGGATCACAGTAACAGGTCCAATACTATAGTAAACCCCATTAGGACCTGTTAAAACATCTCCACCAGTGTAGATGGATACCATAAGAGCCATTTTTTCAATTCAATACAGAAGAAACCTACAATTAAAAATTAACTAAATTAATTATTCTAATTAATTATTCTAATTAAATTATTCTAATTAAATTATTCTAATTAAATTATTCTAATTAAATTATTGCTAAATTAATTATTCTAATTAAATTATTGCTAAATTAATTATTCTAATTAAATTATTAATCTACTGAAATAAAAATAAAAAATTTAAAAGAAGAGAGAAAAAACTTACAGATCAGAGAGCTAACTCAGGAGAGAGAAGGTGTGAGAGTGTGGAATGAAATTTCCCTGTAATTTTCGGGATATAAAGAACAGGGTCCGCTCCGGCATACTGCGGCCCCATATGGGGGTCCGCTCCGGCATTCTGCGGCCTACCTCATATGGGTCCGCTCCGGTGTTCTGCGGCCGTGTTAGATTTAGAATTGACCAGAAATGATGGTTATTTGGTTAATTTATTTTTTTTAAATGTTATAAATAAAAATTTCAGCATCTCCTCTAATAAAATGAAAGAGGGCTCAAATGCCTCATTGTTTTTATGGTCTAATCATATCTCACGTTCTTATTTTTTATTTTAAGTTCAAACAGACGATCCAAACCGTTCAACGTGATATTCATATTAAAATGTGCTTGGAGACCAAATTTTATTTTTTGGAAATTTTTTACTATTTTTTTAGATAGGTACAAAACCACTGTTTTTTTATGGTCCAAATTTTTCTGAAAATGGCTTGATTCCCATCATATTTGGGGTTTATAAGGAACAATAATTCCCATCATATTTGGGGTACATAGGCCTTAATTAGTTTTAAATCATCATGAAACCAACGCTTTACCAATTATGGTCTGATTTCATAAAATTTAATTTACAAGATTTAATTTATCTTTACACAAATTTACTCAACCTTTTTTCCTCTCTTTTAGGACTTGCTCAACAATAGCTCACAAAAAATGGGAAAGAAAAATAAGAGAGCGTACAGAGAGTTCACCTTTTATATATATATATGAGGAGGGATCAAGTTACAACAAAGTTACAACAACTATTTTTTTTTATTTTCAAAGTCCAAAATCGTCGATCCAAACCGTTCAACATGATTATCTAAATAAAATGTGCTTGCAGATCAAATTTTACATTTTTTTGAATTTTTTTACTATTTATTAAGATGGGTATAAAATTCAATGGTCCGAATATGACTATTTTTTGTAAAATACTTAATAAATAGTACAAAAATTTAGAAAAATGTAAAATTTGATCCGGAAGCACAGTTTATTGTGGAGTTCATGTTGAACGGTTTGGATTGACGATTTGGACTTTGAAAATGAAAAAAATAATTGTTGTAACTTTCTTGTAACTTGATCCCTCCCCTATATATATATATATATATATATATATATATATATCAAAATCGGAATCAAAATAAAATCGTCAAAATTATACATAGTCTTCGCCTCCGCTCCCTCTCGCTCCTCCTCAAAGTTTTCAATTTTAGAGCAAGTAACTCGCACCGGTCAACTACGGTCATAATCCCGCTTCTTTTCTCTCCCTTTTCATTTATTTTCTTTAATAAAGATGTTTTGGAGCACGTCCTTAAACAATCTAAAAAGATATTTTCTTGTCTTATTCATATATATTATTGTAGCAAATTTTGAATTAGAATCGGGTCATATTTAATATTGAATAATGATTTCAATCCCCTCACTCCAGTACCTGCATTGTACCCGCAGCAACAATAGAGGAAGGTTGTACTACGGTCCCCGCTAATTAGAGAAAAGTTGTACTATGGTCCCCACTAATTATATGATCTCCTTTCCCAAATCTCCACAATCTTCTCCACGTCAACCTTCATAGGTATAATATTTGGAACATAAAATAATATTAATACTTGCAAAATAAGATATAAATACTTGCATGCGTAACTTGATATGATCATCCTCTTTTTTAGTCCCCTAATCGTTCCCGCGTCAACATTCCTCTAATGATTAGGGACCCCGTATCCCCCCATCAACATTCTCTAATAGTCTCCACATCAACCTTCCTCTAACAAAATAATTGACCTTATAAGTATAAATAAATACAATACTTGATATTAATACTTTCAGATGTAATCCAGTGTCATATGTAAAAAAATACTTGCAAGTATAGGTATAAATATTTGAGTGACGACGAGTCCGAAAGTATGTCAATATGAATCTCATTTGAAAGAGAACATTATGTAGAAGATGTTCGTGGTTTTAGATTTGCAAAATTTCTCACAGATCGTTAGAAATATGGCAGTTAAGGTGCAGGTATAATGCGGGTATTGGGGTGCGGGTACTCATATCAGCTTCCTTTAATATTATAGTTGAAATATTTAATGATATAATACATGAAATTACACGTAGGGGTGTTTATCGATCCGGTTTAATCCATTTTAAACTGAATCAAAAGAGTTTGGATAAAATGGTTCGATTTTTCCGATTAAATAAATCAGTTTGGTTCATTATCTAAAACCGGTTTAATTATTTAGTTCAATTCGGTTTAAAAATTATAAAACTGATAAGCCTCAATTATATATACTTTCGGTCGAGGTTTTACCTCTAAAACTGCACCAAATCCCTTGTATTTTAGCTTTGTTTAGTATATAATGCACCGAAGAACCAAGTTACTGTCTTTCCCTTGTTTAAATTACAGAAATCGAGTAAAAGGAGCAAAACAACCATTTTGTGCAGGCCGCAGGAATTTTGTGAAGGCCACACGAATTTTGTGAAGGCCGCACGAGAGGCAGCAGGAATTCTGTGCGGGCCGCAGGAATTCTGTGCGGGTCGCACTAAAAAGTCCGAGAGTTTTGCGGGTGCTCATGCGGGCCGCAGAGAATTTGTGAAGGCCGCACGATTCCTTTTTCCTTAGCCATTTCCAGCCGACTTCCAATTTCGTGCGGGCCGCAGAGAATTTGTGAAGGCCGCAGGAAGGCCACACCAATGCCAATCTTGCCTTATTTCGCGATATCTTCTCAGATTTGTTGCCAGATTCTGGGGGCTTGCTTCACAAGGCACGAAAATAGCTATATATGGGAGGGAGGCAGCAGGATAAATCACCTTTCAACTTAGTTTTAATTATACACATCTCTTTATATTTATCTCTCTTCTCCGTGTGATCAAAGGCTATTGGAGTGAAGGATTGAAGAATTCCTCGAGCGAGCAAAAGTGAAGACAAGGGGCAGCGAGCGAGGAGATTGGTGTAGTCTATTATCTTTCTTGTTTTTCTTAGTTTTCATCATGTTTTCTCTTGTATTTCTTTTGGATGTTAGCGCACCCATGAGAGGCTAGATTTCCTCTCTAGGGGCTTAGGCTTAAACATGAACTTGTGTTAAATCTACCTTACTTGGATTATTTTCTTTATGATGATTGTTTGTTTGCAAGTTTGTTATTGTTGATTTTATAATTCATGTAATTGTGTAATTTGTGTGCTTGTTAATTAGCGTCCCGCTAAGGTTTAACCAACTTAAGGTGCTAGAATCAAAGAATTGATGGTACCAAATTATATACATGAATAACTTTAGGATTGAGATTAGAAATGACCAAATCTATTTCTTAGTCCGGAACCACACGAAACAAAGGTTGAATTGAGGTGAAGGAATTAATCGTGAATTCTTATATTTAATTGGGACCCTTATAATTGAACCGAATATTGGTATGAAGAACTTAATCGTGAAGTATTGATATTTAGGGATAAACTAGGCTAACCTATGCTAGGCTGAAGAACTTAATCGTGAAATCCGAATTATCTAGGCACGTCATTAATTCACGAAAGTGACCATTCTTGATATTTACGGCTTAGAAACTACATAATTGCAAACAAAAATTTAGAAACCAATTAAGTGTGGATTTGACCAAGTGATTGTATGCCAATAGCCCCTAGACTCCTATCCATTTGAATCACAAAACTTCTTTAATTTGTTTGTTTCAATTGCTTTGTTTAGTTAAACTCTCATTCGGGTATTGAACCCAACCAAACCAATTTTACAACAACCCCCTTTACTTTATTTGCACTATTTTAGGATTAATTAATTTAGTAAAAAGTAATATTTCCCGTTATCTTTGGATTGATACCCATAATTACTACAATAATATGTTGTATGCTTGCAACCGACATATCATTGTGTATTAAGGTTTTATAAATTTAAAAGTGAAAAAGTGTATCCAATTGATCTAAAATCCGATATCTAAAATACACAACAAAAACCAGTTAGATCGAACCAACTAAAATTTTTAAACCTATTCTCCGTGTGAACCGAACATTTAAATAAATAAAAAAATTACTACATAATGTCTATTGCTTGGTCGGTTTGAAACCAGTTAGATCAAACCAAACAAAACTCTTTAATCCAATTCTAAAAAAATTCAATTCGATTCGGTTTTAATTCAGTTGATAATCTGATAAGTTTATTTCAGTTGTTCAATTGTACTCTTGAAAAGTGAACAAAATTTTAGTTTACCTTTTTTATTCCTATTTTAACCGAACCGATGAATAGAGTCTGTTTTATTCCTTTTATATTATAAAATAGAGTCCGGCACTACGTTGATACAAGCATATAAATTAGGCGCTGAGAGAATTAAAGGAAGGGAAGAATTTCATGGACACTCCTCAAAAACTAAAAAATTACATAATTCCCATCTAAAATTGGTAATATCATATTGAGTAAAGATGTAGTCCCCCCACTTTAGTCCCCTAAACGTCCCCCCATTTATAACTAATTTTTTCAATCATTGAACCACCTTGAAAAACGTGTAAAACGTGTAAAAGTTGAGTCCAGTTTTTTTCTTTAAATACTTATCATAAGTATGAATACTTCATATCTTAGGTATTCATACTTTCCATTTTGAGTGAATACTTTCCATATTTGAGTCCAGTTTTTTGGATTTAAATACTTGATATCTTAAGTATGAATACTTGATGAATTATATATAAATATTTGATATGTTAGGCATGAATACTTTCCATTTTGTATGATTACTTTTCATATTTGAATATTTGATACCTTGAAAAACGTGTAAAAGTATGTCATCATGGATCTCATTTGAAAGAGAAAAAAAAATAGAAAACGTTCGTGTTTTTAGATTTGCAAAATTCCTCATAGATCGTCCCAAAAATTGGTTAGAATGAACGGAGAAAAAAAAAACTACCTTGAAAAACGTGTAAAAGATGAGTAGTATTGTGTCCAGTTTTTAGAGTATGAACTTGATATCTTAGGTATGAATACTTGATGAATTATATATGCATACTTCATATCTTAGGTATTCATACTTTCCATTTTGTATGTGAATTAATTTAATTAATGAATGGGGGACTGGTGGTGTGATCCACGTGACTTTTTGGTTGTGGTCCCCGAGGCAGTCTGACAGTGATTGAACCCGAAAAGTAATGGTCCCCAGTCCGTATGTGAATTAATACTTGATATGTTAGGTATGAATACTTGATGAATTATATATGCATACTTCATATCTTACGTATTCATAATTTCCATTTTGGGACTGAATTAATGTATGTTGAATGGGGGACTGACAGTTGTACTTTGACAGTTAGGGGGACTGAATGGGGGGGACTGTTAGTCGATCCCTATTATATTTATCCTTGTAAATTTAAAAAACTCTCAAATTTACTTTTCTATTACAACTTATTTTAAATTTATAAATATCTATTTTACTCTTTATTTAAAAAATGTTAGCTTTGTAATTAGTCTATTTTCAAGGACAAATAATTTATTTCTTTACTTCTAACATATGCACATTAACATTTAGGTATATATGTAATGCATGTGTTAGAAGTAGATAAATGAATCATTTACCTTCTGTATCGACCAATTAGAAGATGAACATTTTTCTTAAACATACTACATATCTTATTTATTTTAATAAATAGTATAGAATATTTAATAAATTTAAAATGAGTATTATAGAATTTTTGGTGCCTCCATCATAATTTCATTTTTTAAGTTTCTATTAACAAAAATTTTAAAACTTATATTTCAAAATAAAACCGTTAGATGTGATCCTTTTTTGTGTCTCCATCATGCCTTTCTATCTTATTTCAATATAACCGTTAAATGTCATTTTTTTATATGTGCATGGAAAAAATGTCGTAATTTGAGTTTCAAATTTTGAATTATTAATGTTTAAAAAATGGAGGCATTTGAACCCTCCTCTTATAGAAAAGCAATAAATGGGTAATTTTGTAATTTTTTAAATTTAGTAGGATAAATATGATATTATGAACATTAAATAGTGGATATGCAATTTGAATATTTTGAGGGGTCTGCCTCAATGAAATTTCCCAAAAAGGCCAACAGGCAGTCCTTTCCCCCCTTTCCCCTCTCTCTCTATTTATCCTCACCCCAAAAAGGGAAACAGCCATTTCTTGAAATTTGAATAACCCAAAATGCTGTTCAAGTTCAAGGCAGGTTGATGAAATGCAAAATCATTCAGTTCAGATTGTTCAGTGCTCTTTTTGTTGAGATAATGTAAGTTCTATATATTTTGATTCTTAGCATGGTAAACAAGCATTATATTATTCTAGTATGGAAAATTTCAACAAATTAGTTTGTTCACTGAGTTTAGGGTTTAGGGTTTTAAAATTTGAACAAATTTTGGGTTTTCAAATTTCAATTGTGGTCAGCTTTTGAATTAGAGAAACATCCCATTAAGTTTTTGTCCCCTAAAATTATATGAACAAATACCTCAATCAACAACAAATTTAGATAGAAATTGTATACATCTTATTTTTTTTCTTTTACTATTTTTAATTCACTGTTGTTACATAGACACTTTCAAGGAAAGTCATGTAATTTTCCTTTCACTATTTTGGGTTTTTGCCTGGTAAATTAAACGAGCATTATATTATTCTGGTATGGTAAATCTTGAATCTGAGTTTGGCATTAGGTCTAATATTATAATTAATAAGACAAGCTCATTTTAGGGTTTATTAGGGTTTTGGGTTTTCAAATTTCAACAAATTTAGGGGTTCGAAATTTCAAAAGCTGTATACCTCTATTTTTTTTTCTTTTTACTGTTATCACTATTGTTAACTCACTAGTGTTATCTCTTTTGATTCTCCAATAAAAAAAATTAGAAAAGAGAAATTGATAGGTGAAAAGATGAAAGGAATTAGGCGTACGTGGTGGGTCCCACTCATACCAGTCTCCTATTATTCTGCATACAAATTAACTGAAATCCCGCCAGGTCATAACCCGTTTGATTCGCCCACAGACAAACTCACTCGAATACCTCAGAAGGTGTAATTCTTATACTTTTTATTTTTATTCTTCATATATTCTCACAGCAATTATAAGAAAATCCTTAATCTGACTTACTGTATGTATCGTACCGGTATACGACAAACATTGCATTTACTGACGACAATGGTTCCAAATTTTTTGTTGTAGCTTTTTTTTTTTTTATGGAACTGAATAATTGTAGTGTAGTGATTCAGGGTTTTTGTTAAGCATTTCAATTAATAACAGTAACTGCAACCGTTATACCAGCAGTTCAATAGGTTGTTCTGATAATCTATCAGCCCATTAAATCATGAACCGGGGAGCGTCCGATCGGCATCAGACCAACATCGGTCCGATGCCCGGTCACAGCCGTCCAACTTGTGTTAAGATTCATCCATACTTCATCTGCACGAATCTTAATGCGAATCGGATGGCTTTGACATGCTGGTAAAAGGCCTGCTTTACTGCTTTTTTTTTTTTTTTTATGGGGAAAGAAAGACTGAGTACAGCAGCTACAGCCCGCATTCATATTACTATCATTGTTTTTTTCAACTATTTCGTTTAACTCTAACTAACTAAGAACTGAGTTAAAATTTTTGAGAAGAAAGACCAAGTTGAAGACTGTTTTAACTTTTTTTATTTTTTTCATGTATAACAGATAAGAGAAGAGCAATTCAAGACTGGTCATTTATATAGTGAATTCATAAGACTCAAACGTGGCTGGAAATCTGATGTAGCGGGGGAGTTACAAACTTCTATAGTGCGCTATGAAGAGAAGTCTCCAAATCAGTTTTTTAACCGAAAACTTCAGGTAAAAAATGTTGTTTGAATGTTAAATTGTGATTCTGTGTTTCATTGTTTCTCTAATGTTGTGTTCTTTTTATTTAAAATTAAGGGGGAATTTCATGTACCCCCCTCAGAAACTTCAAAATTACATATTTTCCCCTCTAAAAGTTCATAATATCATATTTACCCTTCTAAATTTCAAAAACTCACAAATTAACTCATTCTATTGTCTTTTCTGTTAAAACACATTTTAAATTTATAAAGTACCCATTTTACCTTTTTAAAAAATAAAAAATGTAGTATGTTCATACATATATATATGTCTATGATGGTTCATTATTATACCGTCTCTTGCAGGTGGATTTGGTTGGGGTAATGCATATCGGAGACAAACGGTATCCCTATGTACCCTTTCCTTTTACAATAATTTTCCAAAAAAAATATTTAAAAGAAATATTGCACGTTTATAATGCAATTTGTGGCTGATTGTATCTCTGTTTTCAAAGTTCAAATTGTTGATCGGAACCACTCTACGTGATCTCCATATTAAAATGTGCTTGGAACCCAAATTTTATATTTTTTGCACATTTTTTACTATTTTTTTAAATAGTTACAAAACTACTGTTTTTAATGGTCCAAAAAAACAGTAATTTGAACCGTACTCTTGTTTTAGGTACTACCAGCAAATACTGAATTGGCTTAGATAGGTACAAACTCATTGTTTTAATATTTTTAGGTACTACCAGGCAATACAAGAACGGCTTAGGAGGTATGATTGTGTCCTTTACGAGGGGCCATATGTAAATAGTACTGATGTTGAAGAAGTTACTGCTGCTAAACAACAGGTAAATTCGCACCAGAAAGGGGCAGATAAATATGGGTTGGTTCGTCGGTACAGTGTCCTCTTTAAGGGGCAAAATTGGAAAAATGCAGATCTTACATTCAAGACTTATTTACAGCTGGAGGTAATTGAATCCAAAAATCAAAACAAAATGTTTTTACTTTTCTAGGAGGTAATGTGATTGCATTTTATAAGAGTCTGTATCTTCTGAGTTATCTCAACTTTTCAGTGCCTATTTAGATGCAGGGGGCACAATTAATATAAAATGGGTTTCTTTAAGACGTGCGATTGGTTCAGATTTTGTAAGGATCAACTCAAAATTTGAGATATCTCAGGGGATGCGAATTCATTTTATAAAGGGGGCTTCTCTAGCTATCAAATATATCCATGTATAGATTTTGTTGTGAGGCTATGGTATTATGCATCTTACGGATCTACCCGTGCTATGGATTCATATCTTTATTTTCAAAAAATTTAAACAAGCGATTCGAACCGTTAAAAATAATTTTCATATCAAAATGTACATGTAGACCAACTTTAATATTTTTTAGAACTTTTGTACTATTTATTTAGTTTGGTAGAAAATTGCTGCTTTTGAATGGTTGAAAATTTTCAAATCATTTTTGCCTGTCTAAAAAAATAGTAAAAAAATTCTAAAAAAAATAAAATTTGATTTGCAAGTATTTTCATATGAAGATCATGTTGAATATCAGATCGACTGTTTCAACGTTAAAACGTAGATATGATTCCATAGCGCAGGCCATTGTATTTTATGCATATTACCATAGCCTCTTGTTTGTAAGGATATGTGTGGGTTTTTTTTTTTTGGGGGGGGGGGGGGGGGGGGGGTGTGCAGAGAGGGGGGATAAACATAGATTTGTTGTTTAAACATGAATTATTGCAGGAAGAAAGACTGAAAAGGTGCAAGGAACATGAAAAAAATAAAGAAGGGAGAAAAATCCTACGAATTACACAAATTGTGCTCACCTGTTTGAAACATGTGTTAACAGTATATTCCTTGTGGTTGCCACTGCCAGCATTTGTGCCGCTTATCACATACCTCACTTGCTCGCGTGATGGTCCAAATTGTCATGATATCGACAAACTAGAAAAGATGTTCAAATTAGGGTTTCTACACTACTTTGTCAAGGATTCTAACTTCTCTGACGCATACAAAGCGGTGTATAAGTGAGTATTAATGTGATATTATTCTTTTTTTTCATATATAGCCCCAAATTGTAACTGCACTGAGATTTTTTTCTCCAGTACACTACTATGTCAAGAATACCAATTTTTACTATTTTTAGAATTTATTTACTATTTTTAATGATTTTTGAAAGATGGCTGTTTTTGGCCAACAAATAAAACAAAAATACCAATATTTTAGGTCAAAAATCATTAAAAATAGTACAATTTTTTTTAAAATAGTAAAAGTTGGTATTCTACAAGTTTAATATTTAACGAATTTACTGAGGTAATTAGATCAATGTTTCGAATATGAAATTTTGAAATTTTATCCTATGGCATTTTAGCTGAAGTGCTACTGAAAGCATATTAGTCAAGCTCTATATATATATATATATAGGCATGATGCATGATATGATATAGTTTTTTATTCATGGCCCATATATATATGTTTGGTGGCATCGATAAGATGGGTGGTTAAGGTTTTTTTTTCATTAGCTTATCTGGTACGGGTAAGAGTAAATTTTTTTCGTTAACTTAAAGAGTAAGGGTATGAAAATACTTCCACTTGATCCGAACTAACACTTTCAAATAATTCTCTTAAATCTCTTAAAAATCTTGTAGATACGATGTCGACTATGAAGGCGATTCTGATTTTGCCAGCAAAGCAGTAGTTGTTAGGGAGAGAAACAAATTTGCCATGGAGGTGCTAAAGGAGACAATTGCCGAAGGTAAAACGACTATTGCTATATTGTATAGTGCCGGTAACATGGCGGATTTTCACAAAAGACTTGTTAAAGAGCTCGATATGGTACCGGTCACGGTGGAGTGGTACACCGCATGGTCGATCAAAGAGGGACCCAAAAGCAAATTCATTCATCCCTTGTTAGACAAATTTCAAAGAGAGGATAGGACCTTAATTTTAGGCACTCTTATTTTGCTTTACTTGTTGGGGATCTTTGGGCATGGAGAAAGTTTGGATTTTGTTATTGGATTGTTTCTTGGGTCTTTAGATTTGGATTTTATTTCTGTAGTGATTAGATAATTAATTGCAGCATTTTATTTCATTAGAATAGGGAGGAAATTTGAAGAATTGGGGATTGTTTATGAATAGGGAAGAAATTTGAAGATTAGAGAATTAATTGCAGCATTCTATTTTGTAGTGTGGTTGAATATGCATTTTTGGTAAATTATTCTCAAGTATTATCAAGTACTTAATCATACAATAAATCTATTTACGATAAGTAAAAGGGATGCATCAATTGTTGTACACATATATTATTTAGATGCCATCACGTTGAATACTTTTAATTATTGGTGTGCTTTTGATTAATTCGACATCATTTCTGGAAGTTTACATTCATGAAAATTGACAAATACTTTCTAAATATTATGAAAGTTGTTGCACAATGATTTATTTTTTCTTAGTCAAAAATTACATCAACTATTTTACAAATTGATACTGTGATGATGAATTTAAAACCAAGGTTCTAAATAGTGATTATTGTGTCATCGCGGGAAGCTTAAAAAAAACTATTTAATTAATTAATTTATTAATTAGTGCCCTACACTAATACTAGCACCGGCACCTTTCTCAAACCCATCATCGCTTTCGCCACCTCCACCTGGACCTCCACCACCAGCACTTGATCCTCTAGCCGAACCCTGATCGCCACCCTGACCTCTGCCGCTACTACCACTAGCGCCTCCACAACCTCCTCCCCGTTCGACTACATCTCCTGCTCTACCAACTCCGCTTCCACATCCCGATGCACTTCCACCGCTTCCTCCAACTCCACCACCACCTCTCCCGCCACCTCCCGTACTAAAACTTACGTCTCTCACCTCACATTGTGGACAGCTGAAAAAATTATGGGGCCCCAATTTTTTCTGACCAATAAAAATGGAGTCAGTGGTCAAAATTGGTTTGAAAAAAAGGTGGTGTCCGCATTCCGCAACTTCAAGTTGGGAATGTGCTAAATATAGAATTTTGGAGAAATAGTGGTTTTTTTTTTTGGGAGCAGTGTTATAATTAAAAATTTCGGTTAATAATATTCATTATATGACATATATGTTTTTTTTTTATCTTTTTGATATATTTTTATAAAATAATTTTATACAAAATGACATATTAAATGACAAATAACATTCTTTATATGATATAAAAAATAGAACTAAATAAAGACATGACCAATCAATTATCAATCAATTAAAAATTTCCTTAAATGACATTTAAAAGATAGCATGAAATCATGACCAATCAGAAAGATAATACAATTTGCATGTGGCGAGTATATGTCTAACTAAATCTGGACTTCTACACCTAAAAAAACCTAAAAAAGATACATAGAATCAGAAAAGAGCAAATTATTTGATTGGAGGGATGATATTCAATATGAAATTTCATCTTTTCATCACAGCCATTGGCAGATCTGGACATCTACGTGTTTAATATAATATAAGCATATATATGAAGGTATATACTTAATTATAATTTATAAGTCATTTTTGTGTGTTCAAAGTCCAAATAATCAATTTCAAGTACTCAACATGTTCTCCATATTAAAATGTGCTTGGAGTCCTAATTTTACATTTTTTTTTTTTTGGAAAAAATTTACTATATTTTTAGATTTTTTTTTAGAATCATTGTTTTAATATGGTAAAAAAAATAAAAAAATTACGAAAAACAGTGATTTTCAAAAATTGTAAAAAATAGTAAAAAATTTCTAAAAAAATGAAAATTTTGATTTCCAAGCACATTTTAATATGGAGAACATGTTGAGCGCTTCAGAACACCACCATTGTTTAGACTTTAAAAACACAAAAATAACTTATAAACACCACCATTGCAAAATTAAACCAAGATTACGAGAGACGATACGTATCTGTAGTCATGATTATTTTTGTTTAGAAGAAGTTGCAAGTCAAACAATTAATTGTCTAATATTTTAGGAGGAATTTTATTCTGATTTTACATGTAAGGGTGTTTATCATATCTGGTTTAATCCATTTTAAACTGAATTACGAGAGTTCGGATAAAATGGTTCAGTTTTTCCGATTAAATGAATCGATTTGGTTAATTTTCAAAAACCGGTTTAATTATTTGGTTCGGTTCGGTTTAAAAAATTATAAAACCAGTTAGATCGAACTAACCAAAATTTGTAAACCTATTCTCCTCCGGACGAACCGAACATTTAAAATAAATAAAAAAATTATGACGTAATGTCTATTGCTTGGTTCGATTTAAAACCAGTTAGATCAAACCAAACAAAACTCTTTAATCCAATTCTAAAGAAATCCAATTCGAATCGGTTTTAATTCAATTGATAGTCTGATAAGTTTATTTCAGTTAGTTTAATTGTACTTTTGAAAAGTGAATAAAATTTTACTTTACCTCTTTTATTCCTGTTTTATTGCCTGATCAGATTCAAAATTTTCGGAACAGAGAGAATTTAACGGGTCCGTTATCCATTAATTAGGTGCTGAGAGAATTAAAAGGAAGGGAAGAATTTCACGGACACTCCTCAAAAACTGAAAAATTACATATTTACCATCTAAAATTGATAATATTATATTTATCTTTGTAAATTTCAAAAATTGGTAATATCTATTATAACTTATTTTAAATTTATAAAATATCTATTTTACTCTATATTTAAAAAAATGTTATCTTTGTAATTAGTCTATTTTCAAGGACAAATAATTTATTTCTTTACTTCTAACATATACACATTAACATTAGTTATATGTTTATGCATGTGTCAGAAGTAGATAAATGAATCATTTGCCTTCTGATACAGACCAATTAGAAGATGGACATTTTTCTTAAACATGCTACATATTTTATTTATTTTAATAATTAGTATAGGATATTTAATAAATTTAAAATGAGTATTATAGAAAGAGGAGGGTTCAAATGCCTTCATTTTTTGTGTCTCCGTCATAATTTCATTTTTTTAAGTTTCTAATAACAAATTTTTTTAAACTTATATATCAAAATAATACCGTTAGATGTGATCCATTTTTTGTGCCTCCATCATGTCTTTCTATCTTATTTCAAAATAAAAGGGTTAAATGTCGTAATTCTTTTATCTGTGCATGGAGAAATTAAATTAAATATATATCAAATCTAACGGTTTTATTTTAATATTTGATTTTTAAATTTTGAATTATTAATGTTTAAAAAATGGAGGCATTTGAACCCTTCTCTTATAGAAAAGACAATTAAATGGGTACATTTGTGAGTTTTTGAAATTAAGAAGGGTAAATATGATATTATGAACATTAAATAGAGGATATGCAATTTAAATATTTTGAAGGGTCTACCTCAATGAAATTTCCCAAAAAGGCAACAGGCAGTCCTTTCCCCCCATTTCCTCTCTCTCTATTTCTCCTCACCCCAAAAAGGGTAACAACCATTTCTTGAAACTTGATAAAACCCAAAATGCTGTTCAAGGCAGGTTGATGAAATGCAAAATCATTCAGTTCAGATTGTTCAGTGCTCTTTTTGTTGAGATAATGTAAGTTTTATTTTGATTCTTAGCATGGTAAACAAGCATTATATTATTCTAGTATGGAAAATTTCAACAAATTAGTTTGTTCACTGAGTTTAGGGTTTAGGGTTTTAAAATTTCAATTGTGGTCAGCTTTTGAGTTAGAGAAACATCCCATTAAGTTTTTGTCCCCTAAAATTATATGAACAAATACCTCAATCAATAACAAATTTAGATAGAAATTGTATACATATAATTTTTTTTCTTTTACTATTTTTAGTTCACTGTTGTTACATAGACACTTTCAAAGAAAGTCATGTAATTTTCCTTTCACTATTTGGGTTCTTGCCTGGTAAATTAAACGAGCATTATATTATTCTGGTATGGTAAATCTTGAATCTGAGTTTGGCATTAGGTCTAATATTATAATTAATTAAGCCAAGCTCATTTTAGGGTTTATTAGGGTTTTGGGTTTTCAAATTTCAACAAATTTAGGGGTTCGAAATTTCAAAGGCTGTATACATCTATTTTTTTTTTTACTTTTACTGTTATCACTATTGTTAACTCACTATTGTTATCTCTTTTGATTCTCCAATAAAAAAATTAGAAAAGAGAAATTGATAGGTGAAAAGATGAAAGGAATTAGGCGTATGTGGTGGGTCCCACTCATACCAGTCTCCTATTATTCTGCATACAAATTAACTGAAATCCCGCCAGGTCATAACCCGTTTGATTCGCTCACATACATAGTAACTCCAATACCTCAGAAGGTGTAATTTTTATATATCCTTTTTCTTTTTATTCTTCATATATTCTCACTGCAATTATAAGAAAATCCTTAATCTGACTTACTGTATGTATCGTACCAGTATACGACAAACATAACATTTACTGACGACAATGGTTCCAAAATTTTTGTTTTAGCTTTGTTTTTTTGATGGAACTGAAGAATTGTAGTTTAGTGATTCAGGGTTTTTGTTAAGCATTTAAATTAATAACAGTAACTGCAACCGTTATACCAGCAGTTCGATAGGTTGTTCTGATAATCTATCAGCCCATTAAATCATGAACCGGGGAACGTCTGATCGGCATCAGACCAAAATCGGTCCGATGCCCGGTCACAGCCGTCTGATTTGTGTTAAGATTCATCTAAACTTCATCTGCACGAATCTTAATGCGAATCGGATGGCTTTGACATGCTGGTAAAAGGCCTGCTTTACTAAAGACTGAGTACAGCAGCTACAGCCCGAATTTATATTACTATCATTGTTTTTTTCAACTATTTCGTTTACTCTAACTAACTAAGAACTGAGTTAAAATTTTTGAGAAGAAAGGCTAAGTTGAAGACTGTTTTAACTTTTTTTATTTTTTTCATGTATAACAGATAAGAGAAGAGCAATTCAAGACTGGTCATTTATATAGTGAATTCATAAGACTCAAACGTGGCTGGAGATCTGATGTAGCGGGGGAGTTACAAACTTCTATAGTGCGCTATGAAGAGAAGTCTCCAAATCAGCTTTCTAACCGAAAACTTCGGGTAAAAAATGTTGTTTGAATGTTAAATTGTGATTCTGTTCTTCATTGTTTCTCTAATGTCGTGTTATTTTTATTTAAAATTAAGGGGAAATTTCATGTATCCCCCTCAGAAACTTCAAAATTACATATTTTCCCCTCTAAAAGTTCATAACATCATATTTACCCTTCAAAATTTCAAAAATTCAAAAATTTACTCATTTTATTGTCTTTTCTATTAAAACACATTTTAAATTTATAAAGTACCCATTTTAGCCTTTATTAAAAAATAAAAAATGTAGTATGTTCATACATATATATATATATATATATATATGTCTATGATGGTTAATTATTATACTGTCTCATGCAGGTGGATTTGGTTGGGGTAATGCATATCGGAGACAAACGGTATCCCTATGTACCCTTTCTTCTTACAATAATTAAAGGAAATCTTGCATGTTTATAATGCAATTCGTGGCTGATTGTATCTCTTGTTTTCAAAGTTCAAATAGTTGATCTGAACCACTCAACATGATCTCCATATTAAAATGTGCTTGGAGCCCAAATTTTATATTTTTTGCACATTTTTTACTATTTTTTTAAATAGTTACAAAACTACTGTTTTTTAATGGTCCAAAAAAACAGTAATTTGAACCGTACTCTTGTTTTAGGTACTACCAGAAAATACTGAATTGGCTTAGCTTGGTACAAACTCATTGTTTAAATATTTTTAGGTACTACCAGGGAATTCAAAGACGGCTTAGGAGGTATGATTGTGTCCTTTACGAGGGGCTATATGTAAATAGTACTGATGTTGAAGAAGTTACTGCTGCTAAACAACAGGTAAATTCGCACCAGAAAGGGGCAGATAAATATGGGTTGGTTCGTCGGTACAGTGTCCTCTTGAAGGGGCAAAATTGGAAAAATGCAGATCTTACATTGAAGACTTATTTACAGCTGGAGGTAATTGAATCCAAAAATCAAAACAAAATGTTTTTACTTTTCTAGGAGGTAATGTGATTGCATTTTATAAGGGTGTGTATCTTCTGAGTTATCTCAACTTTTCAGTGCCTATTTAGATGCAGGGGGCAGAATTAATATAAAATGGGTTGCTTTAAGAGTCGTGCTGAACGGTTCAGATTTTGTAAGGATCAACTCAAATTTTGAGAATCTCAGAGAATGCGAATTCAATTTATAAAAGGAGACCTATTTAGATGCAGGAAGGCAGAATTAATATAAAATGGGTTGCTTTAAGATCTGTGCTCATTGGTTCAGATTTTGTAAGGATCAACTCAAAATTTGAGATATCTCAAGGGATGCGAATTCATTTTATAAAGGGGGCTTCTCTAGCTATCAAGCATATCCATGTATAAATTTTGTTGTGAGCCTATGGTATTATGCATGTTACGGATCTACCCGTGCTATGGATTCATATCTTTATTTTCAAAAAATTTAAACAAGCGATTCGAACCGTTAAAAATAATTTCATATCAAAATGTACATGTAGACCAAATTTAATATTTTTTTACTATTTATTTAGTTTGGTAGAAAATTGCTGCTTTTGAATGGTTGAGAATTTTCAAATCAAGTGATTTTTTGCCTGTCTAAAAAAATAGTAAAAAAATTCTGAAAAAAAAAAAAAAATTGATCTGCAAGTTTATTTTCATATGAAGATCACGTTGAACGGTTCAAATCGACTGTCTGGATATTAAAACAGAGATATGAGTCCATAGCACAGGCCATTGTGTAATATGCATATTACCATAGCCTCTTGTTTGTAAGGATATGTGTGTGTGTGTGGGGAGGCGGGGGGGGGGGGGGGGGGGGGGGGGATAAACATAGATTTGTTGTTTAAACATGAATTATTGCAGGAAGAAAGACTGAATAGGTGGTGGAAGGAACATGAAAAAAATAAAGAAGGGAGAAAAATCATACGAATTACACAAATTGTGCTCGCCTGTTTGAAACATGTGTTAACAGTATGTTCCTTGTGCTTGCCACTGCCAGCATTTGTGCCACTTATCACATACCTCACTTGCTCGCGTGATGCTCCAAATTGTCATGATATCGACAAACTAGAAAAGATGTTCAAATTAGGGTTTCTTCACTACTATGTGGAGGATTCTAAATTCTCTGATGCGTACAAAGCGGTGTATAAGTGAGTATTAATGTGATCTTATTCTTTTTTTTCATATATAGCCCCAAATTGTAACTGCACTTAGATTTTTTCTCCAGTACACTACTATGTCAAGAATACTAATTTTTACTATTTTTGGAATTTATTTACTACTTTTAATGTTTTTGAAAGATGGCTGTTCTTGGCCAACAAATAAAACAAAAATACCAATATTTTAGGTCAAAAATCATAAAAAATAGTAATTTTTTTCTCCAAAAATAGTAAAAGTTGGTATTATACAAATATAATATATAACCAATTTACTGAGCTAATTAGATCAATGTTTCGAATATGAAATTTTGAAATTTTACCCTATGGCATTTCGGCCGAAGTGCTACTGAAAGCATATTAGTCAACCTCTCTATATATATTTATATCGGGATGATGCATAATATGATAAAGTTTTTTATTCATGGCCCATATATATATGTTTGGTGGCATCGATAAGATAGGTGGTTAAGGTTTTTTTTTTCGTTGGCTTATCTGGTACGGTTTGGTACGGGTAAGAGTAAAATTTTTTTGTTAACTTAAAGGGTAAGGGTATGAAACTGCTTCCACCCGATCCGAACTAACACTTTCAAATAATTCTCTTAAATCTCTTAAAAATCTTGTAGATACGATGTCGACTATGAAGGCGATTCTGATTTTGCCAGCAAAGCAGTAGTAATCAGGGAGAGAAACAAATTTGCCATGGAGGTGCTAAAGGAGACAATTGCCGAAGGTAAAACGACTATTGCTATATTGTATAGTGCCGGTAACATGCCGGATTTTCACAAAAGACTTGTTAAAGAGCTCGATATGGTACCGGTCACGGTGTCGTGGTACACGGCATGGTCGATCAAAGAAGGACCCAAAAGCAAATTCATTCATCCATTGTTAGAAAACTTTCAAATAGAGAATAGGACCTTCATTTTAGGCACTCTTATTTTTGCTTTACTTGTAGGGGATCTTTGGGCATGGAGAAGGTTTGGATTTTGTTATTGGATTGTTTCTTGGGTCTTTAGATTTGGATTTTATTTCTGTAATGATTGGAGCATTGATTGCAGCATTTTATTTCATTAGAATAGGGAAGAAATTTGAAGAATTGGGGATTGTTTATTTTCCTTTTTCTATTTTGTAGTGTGGTTGAATATGCATTTTGGTAAATTATTCTCAAATTTTATCAAGTAGTTATACTATAAATCTATTTATGATAATTAAAATGGATGCATCAATTGTTGTACATATATATTATTTAAATGCACTTGCATCATGTTGAATGCTTTTATTGGTGCTTTTGATTAATTCAAAATCATTTGAAGTTTACAATCATAAAAATTGACAAATATTTTCTAAAGGTAAACCTAAATAGAGATTATTGCGTCATTGCAGGAGTTTAAAAAACACAACTATTGCGAATAGTATAGCTATAGTGAAAACTATCCTATATTACGTTTTTATTATAAAAAATTATATTATATAATTATTCTAATATTAACATTATCTAAAGTCTTATAGAGCAATAAGTAGCACCAAATTGATTAAAAAATTGTAATATTCATATTGAATCAGTGCAAAATTCAAATTTCTATTCAAAATATCTGTAGTAATATAATAAACTATTTATTTATTTTATTCAAATTAACCTAAGCATCACGATATAAACTAATTATTTTTTTTTCTATTCACAGTAACATAAACATAATGTCATGAACTATCTATATTTTTCTATTTAGAAGCAAAAACAATTTGGACTTAAAAAAATTGGTTCTTAAAAAAATTCAATTTGGGCCTTGAAATAAAAGTCTATGTAGCATGTATGCGCTATTTGCGCTACACGATACGCGCTATACGATACGCGCTATAGCGGTCGTAGTTTAAATAACACACTTTTATCCCATAGCTTAGTGTTTAAGGTCCGAAAAAGATGTAGCGTCGCTATTTAGAATAATGTTTAAAACTCAATTTAACTTTTTAATTTTGTTACACAAGCAATTAGAATTTTTTTTTTCTTCTTTTCTTTTGAAATATTTTTTGGAGGCAATGGAGCATCAAGTTGCTACTCCAAAGAACATTCATTTGGAATTTTTGTTTAAATAAAAATGTAATTGTCCTGATTAGTTCCATTCCAAAGCCTAAAATTGAGTTATTTTGAAGGCATCCAACAATAAATTTATCATAATACAATAACCGTAATACATGTTTGATTTTTGCTACTATAATGCGCTCCAAGATTTGATTCGCATCACCACAGTAACCTTACGAGAAGCCTTATATATGACAAGATTAATTTGGTGTTCAAACTTACAACCATATATTTGATTAATTAATTTATTAATTAGTGCCCTACACCGATACCACCACCAGCACCGGCACCTTTCCCGGACCCACCATCGCTTCCACCACCTCCACCTTGACCTCCACCACCACCACTTGATCCTCCAGCCGAACCCTGGCCACCACCCTGACCTCCACCACTACTACCACTAGCGCCTCCACAACCTCCTCCCCGTCCGACAACATCTCCTGCACTACCAACTCCGCTTCCACATCCCGATGCACTTCCACCGCTTCCTCCAACTCCACCACCACCTCCCCCGCCACCTCCCGTACTAACACTTACACCTCCTCTTCCTATGTGCACGCCGACTCCGCCACCTCCGCCCCCTCCAACATTTATAGAGCCATGTCCTGCACTTATGCCGCCACCGCCACCTACACCCGCTCCTACATTGACCCCATCTCTTCCTACATGAATACCGACTCCTACGCCGACACCACCTCCCGCACTAGCCCCACCGGCACGTGAAGTTCCAACTCCACCTCCACCACCTCCACCAAAACCTACAGAAAAATCCGATTCATTAAGGTTTCCATTCGCCCCGACGGGTTCACTCGGTTGATCCGTCACTAACTTTGTTGTGTTGACATGGTTTCTTTCCTTGATGGAGAGATCTCTTGCATTACAAGTTGAAATGCATAGTAACACATGTGTTACTATAAGCAAATAAACAAAAGTAGAGGTTGCCATGCATATATAATTGTATGTTGTGTGTGTGTGTGTGTGTGTGTGTGTGAGCTAATAATTGTATGGTAAGAGATGTCTATAAATAAGAGAGTTTGGTAGTGCAAAAGATAGGGAACAGTTACATATGAAACCAGTATATCTAATGTGATCATGGTACAAGACTTTAGAAATGGAGAAGCAAACTTTTACTATACCTTTTATTTAAGAAAAATGTTCCATGTTTCCTTTCCACTTTAATAATTATCAATGTGCTTTCCAAATGGTTGGAGAAAAAGAATCTCTCGTAATGCGCATAATTGTACCTATCCACTAATTAAGGAACTAATTAAGTTGTTTTATAGGAGAAATATATCATTAATTTCATTAAGTTGTTTTTTACTATTTTTTTAGATAGGTGGAAAATCACTTAATTTAAAAATTATGGATCATTCAAAACAGTATTTTACTACCTATATATCTATAATAATAGTAAAAAATATTCTAAAAAATGTAAAATTTGCTCTTCAAGTATATTTTCATATGAAAATCATATTTAACGGTTTAATAAATAGAGATATGAAATCTGTAATATATATATATATCTCCATTTCATTATTAAGCACGTTGATGTCCTGATCCGCCAACGGCTACGATTGAAAGATGAAATTTCGTATTTAATATCAGCCCTCCAATCACATAATCTGTCATCTTTTGATTAAATGCATCTCTTTTATGTGTAGAAGTTTATATTTAGTTAAAAGAAGACTCGCCACACATACAACCACACTATATGTTACAATTAAATTTAAGACGATTCAGTTTTTTATGATATTTATCTACAGAAAATATATTTCCTTATTTCCCCAACACTCAATTATGCAGACAATAAAAATATGATTCCTTATTCTCCTTGTTCAATTAAGCATAATGGAAATCAATATTTTTTTCCCTTAAATGGACCAATGAAATAATGAATAGAAAATTAATAAATCACTAGAATCGTCCAAACAGTACGATATTGATTTCCATATTGTTCTTTTTCCCTTAAATAGATCAATATTGTTTCTATATACACATTTTCAATTTTGTTTCTATATATGACCTTTTTTTTTGGTATGATGCCATTGTTATCAAGTATCAACACACTGGAATAAGATTCTCATTAAATCAACTTTGAGCAGAAAAAGTAGGATAGGTGATACTTATCTCTATTCTTATATTAAGCACGTAGATGTTCTGATCTGCCAACGACTCTGATTAAAAGATGAAATTTCAGATTGAATATCAGTTTTCTGATCAAATATTTTAATTCTATGTATCTTTTTTATGTTGTTTTATATGTAGAAGTCTAAATTTATTTAGATACGTACTCGGCATATGTAAATTTTATTATCTTTTTTATTGGTTTTGATTTCTTTCTATTTTTTAAATGTCAATTAAAGAATTTTTGAATTGATATTGATAATTGATTGGTTGTGTCTTTATATTTCTTTGTATTTTTCTAATATCATTTAAGGAATGTTATTTTTCATTTAACATGTCATTTTGTATGAGATTTTTTATGAAAATATGTCAAAAAGATAAAAAAAAAAAATGTATGGCATTTAATATATCATTGAAGGAATGTTATATACGTGTAGATGTCATTTAAGAAATATTATTTGTCATTTAGTCTACATTATTTTATGAAAATATGTTATTTTGTATGACATTTTTTTTCCTCTTATAATATGACCCGTTGCAACGCACGGGCACGATACTAGTATATATATATATATATATATATATATATATATATATAGAGAGAGTGGCTAAGGTCAAAGTGGTATGACCAAGGCCTTGGTGCTACCAATTAGTTTTTGCAATTTTAAAGTAAATAATCGATTCAAACCGTTAGATGTTCAATCTATATTAAAATATGCTTGGAGACCAAATTTTACATTTTTGGAATTTTTTTACTATTTTTTAAGCCACTTTGAAAATGGCAGATCCTGGTGAACAGTAAAAACAGTGCAACCAAATTCTGGACCATGTGATCAGCAATTTTCAAAGTGGCTTAAAAAATAGTAAAAAAATTTCAAAAAATGTAAAATTTGGTCTCCAAGCAGATTTTAATATAGAGATCACCTCTAACGGTTTGATCGACCGTTTGGACTTTGAAAATCCAAAAACGACTTGGTAGCACCAAAGGCCTTGGTCATACCACTTTGATCTTAGCCACTCTCTATATATATATATATATATATATATATATGAGTGAGCCTATGGTGCTATGCATAGTAAGGATGGCTAGTGTACTACGTCTCAATATGGTACTTTTTAAAATTCTAGCGGTCGATCCAACCGTTCAATGTGATAACCATATGAATATGTACTTGCAAACTAAATTTTATATTTTTTTGAATTTTTTTACTATTTTTTTAGATAGGTAGAATTTTGATGGTCCAGAATTTTCAAAAAACACTGATTTTTCTACCTATCTAAAAAAATAGTAAAAAAATTCAAAAAAATATAAAATTTAGTTTGCAAGTACATATTCATATGGTTATCACATTGAACGGTTGGATCGACCGTTAGGATTTTAAAAAGTACCATATTGAGCCGTAGTACACTAGCCATCCGTGCTATGCATAGCACCATAGGCTCATTCTATATATAGTAAATATACTCACTCAATTAACTATATTTTTAAAGTTCATAAGCAAAATTTAACGTAGTGGAAAAAGAATGAAATCTCTCTAAAAGGGATCCAATCTGGACCGAATATATTGGCTGTAAAGTGGGGGTCTTTGATTGGGACGATTATCAGCTCATTTTTAGGTTGATGTTACTTTCTACATCAAATTTCTACAATTATTTACTTTATATGCTTATTAGCACTACAATGGAAAAAATGTGCCATGCCGTGGACTTTGGTTATGTGTCGTGCTGTGTTGTGCCATACCATATTATCGTAACCAAAATGCCGAGGCGTAATCACGGCACATGAATGATCATCCCACGTGAGTCATACCGTGCCCAAATGTGTCGTGACCAAACGTGATTGGTCACGTTTAACTTTTTTTTTCATAATTTATGTTAGTTTATTCAAGATTCACCATTTGATCAAGATCTAATAGTCATAATTACACGTGACTCGCATGACCACGTGTTGTATCGTGATCAGATATTTCGCGTGACGTGCTATGCCGTGCTAAATTTTCAAAAGATAGTCACGACACAGAACACGCGAGTTACAGCACGTAACTGGCACATGTAGCCATAATGTTTTATACAGTAACCGTGCCGTTCCGTAACAAAGCCGATTCCACCGTGTTATTTTTCTCACTCTATGCAGTACTATTGTTAGTATCAATTTCTGTTAATGCCAAGTGAGATATGAGCGTGCCAAGTGAAAGTTAGTAAGTGTGGATAGCACTGGTATATCGAAGTTAAACAGGCAGCAAATATGAATGCGGTTTTGCTTTAGTTTGCTTTTATATATCCTTTATTAAATCTCTGATCCACTAAATAGATTGAGCAGTGTTCAAATTAGGGGTGAAAACGGAGCGGAGAATATTATCCGATCCGTACTCATGAGATTCATATTAGAAAATTAGATACAAATATTTTTATGTACGAATATATATATATATATATCGAAATAATTTTTAATTTTAATTATATATATATATATATATATTTAAATAGTAAATATATATTATATAGTTTAATATATATTATAAAAAAAAATTATGTTATTCACTATTATAATCTGATATTTATATATGTCTAATATCTGATATTCGTATTCGAAAAATATAAACGGGTACGGATATGATTTTATCACTATATATCTGATCCGTATCCAATCCGTTTTCACCACCGGTTCAAATGCATTGTGTCTTTCATATACTAATTCGTGTCTTATATCCTTATCGCCGTTTTCAAAGTTCAAACAACCGATTCAAATCACTAAACATGATAAAAACATACCACATTTGAATTTTAATGTGGAGATCATATTTGAATTTTGAACCGAAGATAAAAACATAAGACATTTGAATGCTACTCAATATTATATCCATCAAAAGACATTAATTCGTAAATAGCTTTAATTAGTTTAATCTTACACGCTAATTTTAGATTGAATGGTTCAGATCTAGAGTTCAGACACAAAAAAACATAAACCTACTTTTCATGAAATGAGGGCTGATAAGTAAAGTGGTATAGGAATACTTTCTTTTAATTCTCAAATGTCGAATTAATATCACAAAAAAATGCTTTAAACAAATACACTGAAAATTTTGAGTTTTTTTTTAATTTAAGCAATTATTGGAATCAATTTACCAAGATTAATTTTTAGTTTTATCATCTTAAAAAAAAGTATAACTAAATAATCATAATTTGATCAGAATTCTATTTTTGACACGGCCGCAACAATAGATGGCAGACAGAAAATGAGTGTCCACAACTTCACGCTGAGAACACCTTTCATTTTTTTTTTCTCAAAACTTTGGTTTTGAGCGCTGATTGATCAAGAAAATCATTGGATTGTACCACAAAATGTGTCCTCAACGTAAAGTTGCGGACACCCATTTTCTATCCGCCATCTGTCATTGCGGTCGTGTCAAAAATATAATTTACCAGAAACATGGTTATTTTGGTTTATCTTTTTTTTTATGGTAAAAATAAAATTTTCGGGTCAGTTTAACCCCACATATTTTTTTTTTTTTTGGTTTTATACATGATTTTCTATATATACTTTAGAGTAGAATGCTATGAAAACAGTAAAATTAACTCCATACTCAAGCATAAAAATTATATATAATTGATTTTCAATTTGTATTTGACTCCTATAGCTAGGGGCGCAACAGATAAGATATTATTCATTTAGATTCAGATCTGTATCCGAAAATTAGATACGGATATCCCATATCTGAATATCTGTGCAGATTCGGATACATATACAATTTTTAAAGTTAATTATCGGTATCCAAATAGCAAATATATACCATATAGTTTAATATATACTATTAAAAAAATGTTATTCAAGGTTATAATTAAATAAATATTATGAATTTTAGTATTTTTTAACAAATAATAGTATTGAAAATAGAATATCCAATTCGTATTCGAAAAAGATACAACAGATACGAATATAATTTTACACTATTCAATTTGTATCTGATTCTGCACCTCTACTTATAGTTTGAAAGTATGACTCCGTCTTATATAATTGTATACCAAAAAAAAAAGATGCTTCTATATTAAATTTAGGCAACAAAATGGTATGTTGAATAAAAACCGAACACAACACATGATACTCATCATGCATAGTTCAGATTCAATTTGAAAAGTTTGATTACATTAGTTGGTTTAATTGGTTTGAACCCGTTAATTAAATACTCAAATTTGTTATCCAATAAATAATTAAAATGTTCACTACAAAGAGACCTAAAATTTAAATTTTATGGTTTTGCATTGCAGAAATATGGCTTGCCTTTTGTTTTTAAATATTATTTTCTTTTTTTTATTGGTAGGGGTATTTATCAGATCCATGGTTTTGTGAATTTGAGATTAGGGTTGTTTATCGGTTCGGTTCGTTTAAAATCGAAATATAATGGAGAATTAGTCTTTGGTCTAGTGGTAAAGATAATGCTCTGTGTGTGAGAGGTCTCAGGTTCGAAACCTGAAAGGGGTAACTTTTATGAATTTTTAATAGTTGGGTGACTTGACCTCCAACCTTTACTAAAAAAAGAAATCTAAATAGAACAGATAAATTTTATTTTATTTGGTTTCAAAAAATATAGCCGAATCGATCAAAATAAATTTATCAAACAGAATTAAAATCGAACGAAACAAACCGAACTAAATTTCGATTTGATTGATTGAACCGAAATGAGAAAATTAATAAAAAATTAAACAGTTTTTGTTAAGTTTTTGAATTGCTTATTAGACTTAAAAGAATTATTTATTATAATACATACAATTGAATTAGGATTTAAACTCAAGCTGAAAGTAAACGTTCATAATCAATTTTTTATAGGCTCAAAGAATTATACTTTTCTTTTCGATCGGTTCAACCTAATCAGTTTTAAAAAATTTAAATCGAACCCAACTGAACTAAATAATTAAACCGGTTTTAAAAATGAACCAAACCGATCAATTTAACAGAAAAGCGTAACCGTTTAATACAAACTCTCCCGGTTCAATTTAAAAACAATTAAGTCGGACCCGATGAACATCCCTCATTTGATATACATTACTTCTTTAAGCATTGTGATTGCATCAAAAGACTAACCATCTAAAGGTGTTCAAATGGTTCGGTTTATTCGGTTTTTAACTGAATCGGAAAATTTTGGTTTAAATGGATCGGTTCGGTTGAAATTTTGAATTATTTTGGTTTAAATAATTCGGTTTGGTTTAAATTTTTCAAAACCGACTAAATCGAACCAACAGGTTTATATTGGTTCGACTCTAATTCTATTGGTGTTATCATTAAACCGAACCGAACCGAACTTCAACAGTTGTGTATAACAATGTATTATTTTCGTTAAATAATAGTACAAATAGGTTTACTTCGGTTCGAACCGAAAAAATCAAAATTTATTTCGGTTTGTTTGGTTCGGTTCTATTTTTGATCCGACTGTTTATCTTATAACATGCGACCGTATTTCAACACAAATCTTCCTCCGTATCCATTACAATTGGAGAGAATCCAAAGTCCAAACGCTCTGCTCAATATGACATTAGGATTCCCTAAAGTAACTCAAATTTTGGGTTTAGACTCAGACCGTCCAAATTGCTGTGGCACAAATTAAAATCGTCCCGTGACTCGAGTAGAATGGTTTTGGTTGAGGAGTCATGAGTTTACATCCGAACCGTCCGATCTGCTCTAGCACGAATATTAAAGTGTTCCACGAGTAGAACGGTTTTGATTGAGCAGTCATGTTCCCCTAAAGTATCTCAAATTTTGTTTTACATCCTAACCGTTCAATCAAGCCTGATTGACCCGGATTCTGATCCAACGGTCTTAATATAAACTGAAATTTTGAGTCACTACAGGGCAACTTGACTCCACAAGAAAAGCATTTTGGGATCCCCTAAAGTAACTCAAACTTTGAGTTTAGATCCAGACCGTCCGGTCTGATATGGGACGAACATTAAAGTCGGCCCGTGCATTCTACGGTAGCAAAATTGGCTCGGATTCTGATCGGACGGTCCTGATTCAAACTCAAAATTTGAGTTACTTAATGGGATCAGAAACCCTCAACCAAAACCCTTCTACTCAATTCCCAGCCCCCAACAAAACCTCTCTCCACCGCCTCCGCCACCACCTCTCTCTCTCTCTCTCTTTCAACGAAAGAACCTCTCTTTCCTCTCTCCGTCTAGCCATGGCGGATGTAGTGCAGCTCCGATTGGAGCGCATGGCGGAGGAGCTAGAAGACCTTTCAAAACGAGGTCTCTTTTCCCGCGCCGAGCTCGATTCCATAGTACGCAACAGGAGAGAGTTCGAGTTTCGCCTCAAGCGACCTTCTCCTCTCAAATCTGACATCTTAGCGTACATAGACTACGAACTGAACCTCGATTCGTTGCGGCAGTTAAGAAGGAGAAAGATCCTTGGTCAGATGAAGAGGAATAAGAAGAGGAATCGGAAGTGGAAGAAGTCGATTAGTGACTGGGCTGGGGTTAAGAGGATTTTAGGGGTTTTTAAAATGGGTACGTTGAGGTTTAAGGGAGATTTGGAGTTGTGGTTTAGGTATTTGGAGTTTTGTAGAGAGAGAAAGGATGGAAGGATGAAAGAGGTTAGTTCATTCTTTCTGGTTTTTATTGATTCTTCTATAATTTGATGCTTGCTTGGTTGACTGTACTGCTTTACTGGTACAGTTCAAGCAATTGGTTGACTGTACCAGTTTACTGGTACATTCTCGGTTTGGTGAAATGAAATGGGCACAAGGGAATTTTATAAAAAAAAAATATTATGCTTGCTTGGTTCACTTGGTTGACAGTACCGGTTTGCTGGTACATTTTTTTTTTTCTGGTTTTCATTTCATTCTTCAATAATTTCATGCTTGCTTGGTTCAATTGTAGTGATTGGTTTACTGGTACCATGAATTTTCTTTGGTTTTCAGTTTAGATGCAGGGGTAGAAATGTTATTTCTATAACAAACATATAGTATATTGTACATTCTCAGATTCATGTTGAAATGAAAGGGGTAAAAGGGACTATTATAAAAAAAAGAAAAAAAAAAAGAAATTGATGCTTGGTTTGGTTAAAGTTCACTTCTTTGCTATGAAATAATGTCTGTTTGACATGAAGTAATAAATTTGACTTAACTCGGCTTTGATTGTTAGATGTTATTTGTCTATGATCGAAAAAATTAAAGTATTGTTCTCTGTTGTACTGGTATTGGTACCAGTTGTTTCGTACCGTACCAGAACATGCTTTGGTTTCAATAAGAAATCAGTGCGTTTCCCCCACTTTAATAATTTTTTTTTTAAAGGATAATTCTATTTATACTAACCCTTTTATATTTTACTATTGTTTAGGCATTAGCTCAAGCAATCAGATACCATCCAAAGGTACCCGGTCTCTGGATTTATGCGGCAGCATGGGAGTTTGATCATAACCTAAATGCAGAGGCGGCACGTGCATTGATGCAATCGGGTCTCAGATCATGCCCTAAATCTGAAGATTTGTGGATTGAGTACCTTCGCATGGAACTCACATATCTCAACAAACTCAGGGTTAGGAAACAAACCCTAGGCGAGATCGTACCGACTGGTACCGATAAATGGAAAGATGAGAACAAAGATTCATTCATGGCTTTGAATGAAGAGAGAGATGGAAACTCATCTCAGGATGCCTTTTGGAAAAAGGGGCTGTTGATGCTTCGGGTTATATATCGAGGGGCAGTTGAGGCGGTACCAGAGAGTTTTGAACTGAGAAAAAAGTTTTTGGAGATTTTGGATGCGGCCAACTTGGGAGATACAAATCAGCTAAAGCAAGAGATGATGGATAATTTAAGGAGAGATTTTTCAAAGGAGGAGGGTTTTTGGAATTGGTTCGCCCGAGTGCAAATTGGAGATGTTAAGGATTTGGAGGGGTTGAGTAGAGACGACACTGTTTCCAAGATAAACAAGGCTGTTGAGGTGAGACCAACAAAATATTATGAAATATATCAAATTTGTACTACTATGATGCTATACTGTGATACTATACTGGTACAGTAGTGTATACGACTCAGATGCCATACTGGTACAGTAGTGTATATACCACTCAGATAATTAAATAGCATTTACTGGTACTGATACAGTAGTGTATGTATACCACTGATATAAATAAATAGCATTTCCTGCTACTGGTACAGTAGTGTATATATACAACTGAGATAATTAAATAGAATCACAGCAGTACCTGCTACTTTGCTGTCATGCCAGGTGTTATACTGGTACTGAATTTCCATGTACTTTAATAATACCAAATGAGAAAATAATCAATTTCCATGTACCTTTTGTTTAGGTTTATGAAGATGCCATTAAAACCTTGCCTACTGAGAGAATGTTCTCTTTCTACGCACAATTCTGGCACGATATATTACACGAATCCGGCCTCGATGAAATTGAAATTGATTTCGCCCCATCTCTATTCAAAGTGTATCAAAAAGCAGAGTTAGCTGAGTGCTTAACTGAGAAACTTGCATGCGATTATATTAAATCTCACGTTCAAATTGGAAAATTGGAGGAGGCAAGAGAAGTCGCAGAGAGGCTGTGCAGTGGAACCCACTTTTCAGTGTCTGGTGAAATCTGGGGTTTGAGGGTCTCAGTGGAGTTAAAATGGGCTACATGCGAGTTGACCCCCATAGGAAAGGAGAAATTGGAATCTATTATTTGCCTCATAAAGTGTGCAGCTGAGAAGGTTCCAGTATCTGAAACCGAGGATTTGTGGCTGTTGGTAAGTGTGTGCATGTGTGTATTATGTGTCAGAGGGAGAGTTCTTTTTATTTTATTTTTTTTACTGATAAATCTATACTTTCCAGGCTTTGAAGATTTTTGCAAATGACAAGGGCTATTTTGAAAAATTGGTGAAATTGGCCATATTTGCTGTTGCTAGATCAAGTGGTGGTGGGGCCACTGTTGCTCGTGCTATTATTAGTTCAGTTCTCCAAAAGGACGGCATTAAACATGCAAGAGATATCTACAAGAGGTATTTTATAATAATTCTATAAAGTTTACACTTTAATTTTGAGTTCAAATCTGGACTGTCCGATCTTCTTTAGCACGGATATTGAAGCGGTCCCGTGCATTCCACCTCGACATAATTTCCATATCAAAATGTACTTGGTAAATAAAAATTTAGTAGAGAAATTCTGAAAAATATAAAATTTGGTCTCCAAGTATATACTTTCATATAGAGATCATGTTGAACGGTTCAGATCGAATGTTGAACTTTGAAATTGAAGATATTGATTCATAGTACGAACTAATATGCGCTATGCGTAGTACCATAGCCTCACTTTTTAAATTTTATTCTTTCAGATTTATTTCTTTGCCTCGTCCGAGTCTAGACTTATTCAAGTTCTGCATAGAGCTCGAGTTCAACCTTGCATTCGTTGGAAATGACAAAAATGCCCTTGCTAATGTGCGCAAGCTGTATGAATCCGCTTTAGGTTTCTATTCACAGGATAAGGAGCTCTGGAGAGAATATTACTTGATGGAAACGAAGGTTTGTTATATATATATATATATTTTTGCCGAACTTAGTACCGGCCCTTGATTCATAATAAATAGCCTTTTTTATTAGTCAATAATTAAGAACAGCTTTTATTTTTAGGGGGGAATTTCATGTATACCCCTCAAAAACTTGGAAATTACGAATTTCCCCCTCAAAAATTCATAATATCATATTTTCACTTCTAAACTTCAAAAACTCACAAAATTTACCCATTTTATTGTCTTTTATGTTAAAACTCATTTTAAATTTATAAAGTACCAATTTTACCCTTTATCAAAAGCATAAAAAATTTGTAGCTTGTATAAAAAAAATGTCGGTCTTATATTTGATTGGTTTTCGAGGGAAAAATGGGTATTTTATAATGGGTATCTTATCATAGATGCAACTTGTATTTTTTTTTACAATTAAATTTTAGAATTAAAAAAGAGTTAATGCTCAGTATTTCGTAAACGGATGAGATTTACATAAATCAAATTTGAACTTTAATTTTGATTTTGTTTTTAAATTGTTTTATGATAGATGGGGACTTCTGAAACGACAAATGCTGTGTACTGGCGTGCCAGAAAGACACTGAAAACTGACCTCAATTCTACATGACATAATTATAACTAGAGTTGCCTATTTATCTGTGTTGTTACAATATTTGAATTATTTATTGCTCAATTTTGATTATTTTTGTTCCCCTTTTTCTAGTCGTCCCAAATCATGTCTTAATTTGTTGTAACAATTTATTTCTATTTTGCGTGAAATTTTGTTCCCTATTGGGATTTGCTGTTATATATTCATGTTTATTTTTAAAGTTCAAATAGTTGATCTAAGCTGTTAAGCATAATTTTCATTTGAAAATATATTTTGAGACCAAATTTTACATTTTTTTAACATATGTTTTATTATGTATGACTTTGAATTCGTTGTGGTAATATTTAGTTTTGAGTGAGGCTATGGTGCTATGCATAGTACGGATGGCTAGTGTACTACGGCTCAATATGGTACTTTTTAAAATTCTAACGGTCGATCCGAACCGTTCAATGTGATATCCATATGAATATGTTCTTGCAAACTAAATTTTATATTTTTTTGAAATTTTTACTTTTTTTTTAGATAGGTAAAAAAATCAGTGTTTTCTGAAAATTCTGGACCATCAAAATTCTACCTATCTAAAAAAATAGTAAAAAAATTAGAAAAAATATAAAATTTAGTTTACAAGTACATATTCATATTGTTATCATATTGTTATCACATTGAACGGTTCGGATCGACCGTTAGGATTTTAAAAAGTACCATATTGAGCCGTAGTACACTAGCCATCCGTGCTATGCATAGCACCATAGCCTCGCTCTTTAGTTTTTATATATAAAATTGTACTGTAATGATCAGTTCATTTTGTGTTTCTCCTTTTGACATTTTCTCACGGATCAGCACAAAGTAAGAACCACAAAAAATCTATGCTAAAGTCTATTCTGCACGAATCTTAAAGCACATGTTTCATTTATATTGATCTAACGATTTAATTCAAATTCAAATTTTATTTAATTTTTAAAAATCTAACCGAACCAACATAATTAAACTTGTCAATCAAAATTTTGATTTGTTTGGTTGAACCAAAATAAGAAAGATTAAACTGAACAAAATATAAAAAAAACCAAAGTAATTTAAAAATTCAACTGATCTGAACCATTTAAACCGAAAAAACCGAACCATTTAATTCAAATTTTGATGTCGGGTCGGTTGAAAACCAAATAAACTGGATCCAATGAACACTCCTAATACTATATGACTCTGCTCGAATCTTAAAGCTCAACCTCCATTATATTGATACAATAATGAAAGGACCACACGCTTGTTGGTTGAATCGTTATCCCAAAAAAATCAATCACCAATAAAAATATCTCAATCTGTTTGGTTAAAACCGAATTAAAATACTCAACTTAAAATCTTGAACCAAATCAATTTTGATTCAGTTTTCAACCAAAATTTTATCAATTCGGTTAAAATCATTTTTATTCAGTTGTCAAAAATCTAACCGAACCAATCGAATTAATCTTGTCAATCAAAATTTTGATTTGTTTGGTTGAACTGAAATAAGAGAGATTAAACATAATCAAATAAAAAAAAACAAAAGTAATTTAAAATTCAACCAATCTGAACCATTTAAACTGAAAAACCGAACCATTTAATTCAAATTTTAATGTAGGGTCGGTTGAAAAACCAAATAAACTGAATCCAATGAACAAGCCTAATAATATAAGACTCTGCACGAATCTCAAAGCTCAACCTCCATTATATTGATACAACAATGAAAGGACCACACATTTGTTGGTTGAATCATTATCCCAAAAAAAACCCAATCAACAATTATAATTTCTCAATCTTTTAATCTGTTTGGTTAAAACCGAATTAAAATAGTCAAATTAAAATTTTGAACGGAATCAAATTTTGATTCAGTTTTCAACCAAAAATTTGTGAACGATGTGTTCGGTTAAAACTATTTTTAATCAGTTTTCAAAAATCTAACCGAACTAATCTTGCCAATCAAAATTTTGATTTGTTTGGTTAAACTGAAATTAGAGAAATTAAACCGAACGGAATATAAAAAAAATCAAAGTAATTTAAAAATTCAACCGATCTGAACCATTTAAACCGAAAACCCGAACCATATTATTCAAATTTTGATATCGGTTCGGTTGAAAAACAAAATAAACTAGATCCAAATATCCAATGAACGCCCTAATACTATTGGACTCTGCACGAATCTTAAAGCTCAACCTCCTTTATATTGATACAACAATGAAAGGACCACACACTTATTGGTTGAATCGTTATCCCAAAAAAACCCAATCACCAATTAAAATTTCTCAATCTTTCATTGAACCTTTAAAAGAAAGAAAGGATAAGGCATTTGATTAAACCATGGAGGTTCTCAGCAATCCCATCTCTTGTTTCTCTCAAGGAGCATTGATTAGAAGCAGTAGGAACCAGCAACAACAGATAACATGCCTTCTCTTGAGACAAGAGAAGCAGAGAACTGTGCCGGGGTTACATGTCGGCTTTAAGATTGGTGCAAGACTTAGAGCTCAGCCATTGGATATGGTTATTCTCGGTTATGTGCCCCCAGAGGAACGCGACCTCTCAGTTATGATTCCAGTCAGGTAACAAAATGAAATAATTTCCACTTATGAATTTAAAGGAATAGGAATGTTGCTGAATCTTTTCTCACTACTTTACCAGAAAAATATGTTTAAGTTGAAGATTCATGGTAAACTTTTTGTTACTGTTCTGAACTCATTTTTTTTATTGTGATTTTTACAATTTTGGTTAGTGGGATCTCTCAGCTAAGATTTCAGTCTGGTAAGAAATATGAACATTTCATTTATAAGTAAAAAAAAGGAATAGGAAAGTTGCTGTATCTTTCTTACTACTTTACCAGAAAAATATGTTAAGTTGAAGATACATGGCAAATTAGTAAGAAAGATACATGGTAAACTTAGTCTCAGTTTAGTGCCCAACTCAGACCGGACCTCTAAGTTATGATTCCAGTCAGGTAAGAAATACAAATAATTCCAGTTATGAATAAAAAGAAATAGGAAAGTTGCTGTATCTTTTCTCACTACTATACCAGAAAAATATTGTAAATTGAAGATATATGTTCTTCTTTTTTTTCTTTTTGTTTTTTTGTGTTTTTTTTTCGATCTTTACAATTTTGGTTACCAGAATCTCTCAGTCATGCTTCCAGTCAGGTAAGAAATACAAATAATTCCAGTTAAGAATAAAATGGAATAGGAGAGTTGTTATATCTTTCCTCACTACTTTACCAGCAAAATATGTCGAGTTGAAGATACATGGTAATTTTTTGGTTTACCCTGTGAAATCTCTTTTCGTTTTGTTTTCTGATTTTTTTTTTTTGTGATTTTGCAGTGCACTGCTGTTCTTCTTTTATTGGATCGCAAATTGGGTGGTACCAAGCTTTATTATGAAGGATCTTGAAAAGGACGAAACTCCAGAAGATAAAACATCGTCATAATAGAAGATTGATTGAATCTAGTTTTGTTTTTTTAGTACTGTTATGCATCTTAATTTGTCAGAAAACTTAATTTCTTAAAGATGCTTTCTTCTAGAGGCAATCTTTTCCTTGCGGTACCATTTTTTGTGGAAATATTACAAAATTCGGGAACTGTTGAAAGGTTTTATAGTGAAAATGGAGTTCATGACCGCCCTTTCGCTTAATTGTAAAATATTATTTCTTAACGACTACCATCGTGTCTGAATTAATAGATAATTATTCTGTTAAATCTGGTTCAGAATAAAGATAAATTCTTGATATTTTGTAAAGAAGTGAGTGAAGCAAATCTTGGGACAGGCAACCATTGGTACAGGCAAAAGAAGTATCAGAATTATTTATCAGCAAGCAATATATATACATACATGAAACAGTTAGTAATATTCATATTACACATGGATTTAACACAATATTGGATGCATGCATCACATATCAAAATGGATTGATTTTCAAATGTACCAGCAGATTTGCATGGTATACAAACAACTGGTATCTCCTCTTTCCCAATAATTTCAATATCCACCAACTCAAAATTATATATTCAATTTGCACAAGGACCGATCAAATCTTTGGGGCGACATCTTGTGGCCTTTTAACCATATTCTACTGGTAAACAATTATCGCCTTCTCCAATTAATATCCCCACGAAAAATTCTGTTTTGGTAATCCTCTTTTTCAATTATTTCAAAAGCTGAATTTAAGTTCCCTGTGGCACACTTTAGATGGATCGATGCTATGAATAAATCTTTTCAGTCGTTGAATTCTGTTAAAGAGAAGTTCACCTCCTTTTGTGAAGGGGAATGAGTGCAGAGAATTTGTTGGCAAATTGGAGAACAGTAAGAGATTATATTGTTAAAGATTCCTTTGGAGGTCTGGTACTGACATAGGTACTGGTCCCGGATGGTTCACAAATAGGGACAATTTTTGTATTCGTCAAGATGTCGAATCATATGAAGATTTAGCATATATGTAAATATATGCTAAATAATATTAATAAAAAAAATAAATTGCTTTAAGGTTCGTGTTTTTTAAATCTTAACGGTCCAAATTTTCCACATATTAAATCAATATTTGAGATATTTTAGACGACCATACTAATTCCTCCCCAAGCCCTCAACCAAAAAATGAAAAAACCTAGGCTAGGCTTTCTCCTTTCTTCGATCTATGCACCGAGAACCATATTTTTATTTATCTAATACAATTGTCGGCTTCATAGTCACTAATGGACTTTACAAAAAAGCAATGGCGCAGGGAAGTTCGAGAAAAGAAGACTATGTCCTCTTCATAAATTGAAAATTTGTAATTTTTGTTCATACTTTGTAATTTTTACGTGCATCAATACTTTTTAATTCTCCTTCAAAATGAAATTAATTATACATTGTTCAACTCTTCCAATCTCAATTTTCGTATCCGCTTCTGTTGATCTTATCGAGCAGGGTCGTTAGAGAGGAAGAAGGAGAGAATGGTGCAAATTGCACTACACTTTCTATCTTTACATGTGGACAATACAGGAGAGAAACAAACACAAAAGTGCTAAAAATAACTCTAAAAGGATAATTTTATCCATAAAAAAAAGGAGTGTATAACATTACCCCAATGTAGTTAATTACTGTTGAAAGATTATTTGGCTATCCTCTCTACCACTAATCTTTCAACAAACTCTTACCACACTTGATTGTCATTTGTATCACATATCAACTATTTAAATAGCACCCCAATAAACAAAAATATATTACCCAAAAAACAAGCATTTCAATTATAACATAAAAATGGCACAATTGAAAGTTTTCGCATTGTTGGTGTGTGTCTCGTTGTGTGCTTTTAATGCGGTGGCTGATGAGGGCAAGGCAGCGGCGCCAGCCAAAAGTACTACTTTTAATGTTGGTAGTTATGGTGTCAAAGCTGATGGGAAAAACGATGATAGCAACGTACTTTTCTCTCTTTATTTGTGGAATTAATTACTCTTCTGAAATTTCTTCTTCTTCTTCAATTACTTACAATTCTTTCATTTGAAAGAACAATAATATATGAGAGTTTGTTATTCACAGTAGCTATATGCCTGTATAATTGTCTAATGTATAAATGTTCTCATGATTTCAGGGCTTCTTGAAAGCATGGGAAGCGGCGTGCAAATCAAGCGGCAAAGTGAAGATACAAATACCAAACGGCACCTATAAATTGGGCCCAATTGTTTTTAGTGGGCCATGCCCAAATGTTACCACACTCTCCATTGTTCATAAGGTAATTACTCAAGCTCCATGAAGTAATTAAGTGATAGTACCTATTATGAAAGGTTAATTACATTGTTGATGCAATGCAGACAATATATAAACATAAATATGTAAAACTTAATTATTAGCATCTTATGAATCATGAAAGCAAAGTATTGACTAGTTTTTTTTTTTTTTTTTTCCTTTGGGTTGATATATGTAATTAATTCAGGGAATAATTAAGGCGTCGACAAACCTTGGCAAATACAAGACAGATGCCTGGATCGAATTTAGTGGAGTGACTGGTCTGAGAATTAGTGGAGGCGGGACCTTTGACGGCCAAGGCGAGTCCACTTGGAGCCAGAACAGCTGCAGTAAGCAAAAGAACTGCCAAGCTCTCCCTGTGGTATGTGCATTTCTATTTCAATGCTTTCATAAAAGTTATTAAAACAAAGTAGGGGCCATGTCATGAATTAATTTAGTAAATTCTTGCTTGTGGTAGGTATAAATTCATTTCTCAACATTCCATCAATTTCAATTTCATTTAGGTTTCCCTTTTTTCTTTTCCAAAAGAATATGGTTGTACTTGTACACTTATTGTAGAATTAACAAAGTATACTTAATTACAGTCGGTGAAGTTTATCAACACGAACGACACAGTGGTGAAAAAAATAAAATCAATTAACCCGAAGTTCTTCCACATGGCGGTGATCGGATGCCAAAAATTCCGTGGCAGTAGTCTCACATTAGAGGCTCCAGAAACTAGCCCTAACACAGATGGCATCCACCTTGAGAAAAGCACCGATGTGAAGATCACTGACACCGACATCCGAACTGGAGACGATTGCATCTCAATCGGGCATGGCAACGCGGACTTGGTCATCGCAAGAATCAACTGTGGGCCCGGGCATGGCATCAGCATTGGCAGTTTGGGGAAGTACGCATATGAAAAGGATGTGAAGGGGCTTGTGATCAGGGATATCAACATCACCGGGACCTTAAACGGCGTGCGCATCAAGACATGGGAAGATTCCCCCGTAAGCACTGTCGTTGCCAATATAACCTTCCAGAATATTACAATGAAGAACGTCAGCAACCCCATCATCATTGATCAGATGTACTGTCCTTGGAAAAATTGCGGTACCAAGGTATACATATATATCTGTTGAAATTTGAGAGGAAACAAACTAATTTTATTGATTTCTCATATGATTTCAATCTCTTACACTATGCCTATTTATAGGCTACAGAATTTAAAAGACCATTAAAAATATTTCTCTACAGAATTTAAAATACCATATTGATCTCTAATTGATTTTTTATCCTCAACAATAACAATCTTAATTTTATCTATCTATTTAGTTGTATGTCTAGCTATGTATATGTATCAATGGATCCATAACATTTGGTGTTAACTGATGGAATTAACAGGCTCCATCCAAGGTGAAGTTGAGCGACATACTCTTTAATGGCATAAGAGGGACATCAGCGACACCGGTGGCAGTGACGTTGATTTGCAGTCAGGGATACCCATGCAAGAATGTCAGTTTAAAAAATATAAACCTAAAGTACATTAACGGGTCGGATGCAACTGCTGTCTGTGCGCATGTGAACCCTAGTTACTCGGGCACTGTCCTTCCAAAGACTTGCACCGCTCCTATCACCACTGTTTCTTCCTCAACCAATGAATTCTAGGGTGTTGTAGAGATAGACGTGTGGCACAGATGTGAAACAGCCATCTTTTAAAATGCAATAGAGAACCTGTACCGGTCTACAGACCACAATTTGTTTCTGAGATAAATTAAAACCATTATTATTTTGAGTTTCTCCTTGTAAGCTAAAATGTTTATTAGCTTAGGTAACAAGGTTTTGTGAAAATTCAAATTTGATAACCGTTGGCTCTTGTTGAAGCTTTAAAAGCAATTCTTGCAGCTGGATGGCCTTGTGAGATTAGTCCTGGCTCTTCTAGGTTAATTTTTCTCAAGTAAAAATTTCTCAGGCATTAATATTTTCTAATCTACTTGTACAATATAAATGCAAAAGTGATAGAAATAAGAGAGTCTTAGTAAGAACCATCACTAATAGTATCCGACCATCGTCAGTGATTGTTCTAGAAGAAAAAACCGTCACCGATAGTGACAAACTATCAGTGACAGTTTCTAAAAAAGCCTTATTTGGATGAGTATATGTACATTAAACCGTTTTTTTGTATCTGAACTTATAAATTTTTAAAGAAATTATTATTACATGTATTTCAAGTCATTTTGCAAAATAACTTGAAAAGGAGATTATTTTTTTCTAAAAAAACCGCGTACTGCCATTTTTTCCCTTTTGGAAACAAAAAAATTTGATAGCTGGCTACAGATTATGTTAGGATTTTTGAGAGGTAGAAGAAGAGATAACTACTGAGGAAACTTAATTTATGAATTTCTCATTCATCAAGCGTCTAAATTATATACTAAATATAAATAAGATACATAATATATATCATGGATCCAAAATCAATTTGAGTCACAATATAACAATTTCTATCAGAAATGATATTGTCTTTAAAGAAATCAGTCTTTAATATGCAAAGTCAATGCTCTCTGTGTGGGAGGTTACATGTTCGAAACTCGAAAAAAATAATTCTTTGTGAATATTAAATAGTTGGGTAGCTTGACCCCCAACATTTACTAAAAAAATGCTATTGTTTCTAAAACAAAACTAAACATAAAATAAACATAAATAAAAATAAATATAAACTAGCGAATGTTACGAACAAGGATAGCACAAGCTAGCTAGCTAATAAAACATACGTCATGTTTGGTTGTGGAGTAAACTCTTTACTCCAATTTTAAGCAGTCAAATGAGTAGTAAATTTGAAGGAGGAAGATGGAGTGACATTTGAGCTCCACCAGTGGATCTCGCGCGGTTAGAATAACATCCATCTTATCATTTTCTCTCTCTTCACGAGCTTACTCCATCAAGCTTCAACCAAACATAATTAATTCAATTTACCTTAGCTTGGAGTAAGCAATTTAATCCGGAGTAACTTTACTTCACAACCAAACATGACTATAAAGATTATACTCCACCTAAAACCTAAGTTTCGCCCAAAACACATTTTGATGGTTGCTCTTGAATATCAAATTATTGTCAATGTAAAACTCGACTAACAATTACACATTTATCGCATCATAGCGGAACGACTAAAAAAACGGCGCTATGCCCATATAGCGCTATAGTGCCGATAGAGCCATAGCTTTTATGGTCCAAAAATGCTATAGCGGGGCTATAGCGCGCTATTTAGAACCCTGCTATTTAGTATGTTTTTTTTAACCCTTTATCCAACTTAGCAGCGAGCTTAACAATATTACCATGACATAATCCATATTATTCACTTAAGCTTTATCTCAATCTTTTTCACTAAGAATGAAATAATAAGTAATGTGGACCTTAACGGATATACCTTCTGCTATTTTTAAATAATAAGGAACTCTTGAAAAAACTACAAGAGAGAGCTCTTTCATCCATTTTTTTCAAATCCTTTTCATTCAGTCATTCAGATATTCGACAATAATAGTCATCATCCATATTTGCCAAAACACAAAACTCGTAATGTCATTAAACTTCTCAATATCAAATATTACTGAACAATATCATCTAACATACCACCTAAATTCCCAAATGTTAAAATATCAAAATATCAAAATATCCAATCACCAAATAGTCGGAAGTTTGAATTACCACAACACAATTACCATCACCAAAACTACCAAAAATTATGAGAAATCTAGATAATATTATCAACCAAAACACTATTTCATAAAAAAAAACTATCCAATTCTCTAAATCTTCAAATAATCGAAGCACCAAACAACTCAATAACCCTAAACCCAAATAATCCTAATTAAACTCTAAAGCCCAAAATCTAAAGCCTAAGCCCTAAACCCTAAACCTTATATCCTAAATTCAAAATGCACATAAGGTTGATCTTCCATCTGAATTGACTCAGTGTATCAAAACTTCAGAGACTTAATCAAGAATTGATCTTGGCGTAATCCTAAATAATCGATCCACGTGACTTGATGTCTAAGTAGTTCAACAAGATAATTAAATTGACAATATCATTCGGTGTTAGCATATAAATCATCTCCCCACAGCTTTGTTTAACTCAAAAACACCAATTTGCGAAATCACTCAGATTATCAATCCAAATTGCTACAAGAATGGAACAGTATCCGCGAGGGTGAAAGTGTTTTTTTCCGACGGTATTATCGCGGATATTCCTGTCGATAATACCGATATACTCAGAAATAGCACGTTTTTGTCGGTGTACCCTTAGCAATAGAATTTTTTTACCCTCGCAGATATTGTCCCATTCTTGTAACAAATATCAAATCTCCAAATTCTCAAAATACCTAATTAAAAAATCTTCCAACTCCTAAATCACATAAATCACAGAAATGCACAGATACCCAAATTCACCAATCAGACAAATCACGAAAGTATCACAAAACCCAATAATAAAATTCTAATTGAGCAGAAATATAATTATCGGAATATATATACTCTGATCAGATTGTACAAATTACCGAAGTCAGGACAAACTTTGGTGTGTAAAGCCTAGCCCATAGCTGCATAAGTGAAACTACGTTGTCTAATATTTTGTAATTTTAATTTGGTGGTAAATTTATTTGTAAATTATGTAATGATACTCTTAAATTTGTAATTAGAATGTAGTATAATTTCATGTAAAATTATTCTATGTTAAATTTATTTTATAATCTCTAGAAACAAAATTCAACTTAAGGTATTACTTAATTAAGTCACAAACTCTAACCAAATTAAAAAATATAGTTTAAATCATAACTAAACTTTTCAACCAAACATGGGACAATTTAGACTGATCATTGATCTAAATTGAAATAATCAACTTAGACATCCTTAACTTTAATGACTTTAAGCTTCAACTGAATACCACCACAAAGCATATATAGTAATTTGTTTGAGGTATTGACCTAACTATTCTCTCGTCTATTGCACCGATTAAACACAAAAAAATGGATTTAATGCTAATAAGGTATAAGAGTGATTAGAATCTAACATCGACGCTGCAAGTTTAACTCAGCTTGTGGTGTGAATGTAATTTGGTCTCAACTGGTTCAAATTAACAATATATATATATATATATATAGGACATGGCTAGCGTGCTACGCGTAGCATAGAGCACTCCGTGCTACGGCTCACTTTTTGAGTTTTCAAAATCCTAACGGTCGATCCGATCCGTTGAACATGATCTCCATATTAATATGTACTTGTAAACCAAATTTTACATTTTTTAGAATTTTTTTACTATTTATTAAGCCACTTTGAAAAAACACTAATTTGTACACAACAGTAAAATCTGCTGGACCATTGGATCAGCGATTTTCAAAGTGGCTTAATAAATAGTAAAAAAATTCTAAAAAATGTAAAATTTGGTTTGCAAGTACATATTAATATGGAGATCATGTTGAACGGTTCGGATCGACCGTTAGGATTTTGAAAAATCAAAAAGTGAGCCGTAGCACGGAGAGGCCCTATGCTACGCGTAGCATATTAGCCAAATCCTATATATATATATATATATATATATATATATATATATATATATATATATATATATATATATATATATATATAGTGGCTAATATCAAAACGTTTGCACCAAGTCCCTCGTGCAACCAAGTTGTTTCGGGTTTTCAAAGTCCAAACGGTCGATCCGAACCGTTAGATGTTCAATCTATATTAAAATCTGCTTGGAGACCAAATTTTACATTTTTTGGAATTTTTTTACTATTTATTAAGTCACTTTGAAAATTGCTGATCCGGATAAACAGTAAAAACAGTGCAACTAAATTCTGGACCATGTGATCAGTAATTTTCAAAGTGGCTTAATAAATAGTAAAAAAATTCCAAAAAATATAAAATTTGGTCTCCAAGCAGATTTTAATATAGAGATCACATCTAACGGCTCGGATCGACCGTTTGGACTTTGAAAATCCGAAAACGACTTGGTTGCACGAGAGGCTTGGTGCAAACGTTTTGATATTAGCCACTCTCTCTCTCTCTCTATATATATATATATATGCTTATTGGCATTACAAAAGGTTTTGTAAAAATTTTATATATCTAATATAATTGTTGTCTTAATAGTCAACGCCAATGGACTTTACTAAAAAAAGGAGAGAGAAGAACCTAATCCAATGGAGCAGGGTCGTTATAGAGAGGGAGACGGAGAAGAAGAGAAAGATGAAATGTTGCACTAAATTTTTACCTTTACACATGGAACAAACACAAAAGTGCTAAAAATAGGTCTCTACCACTAATCTTTGGGAAATTCTTACCTACGCTCGCTATATAAACAACACCAAAAAGAAAATTAGTATACCAAGAAACGATCATTTTCCAACTGAAAAAATGGCACAAGCTGGCTCGTTGAAAGTTTTGGCATTGTTGGTGTGTGTTTCATTGTGTTCCTTTAATGAGGCGGTTAGGGTGGCCCCGGAGGAGGCCAAAATTTTTAATGTCGGTAGCTATGGTGTAAAAGCTGACGGCGAAAACGATGATAGTGATGTATATTTCTCCCTTTATTTGTAAAACTAATCACTTCAATTTATTCTCATTAGGTTGACATGCAAGTTTGCTAATCATGTTATTCACAGAAGCAATTAATATGCCTATATTCATTTTGTTAAGCATGTTAATTAGCTTTGCTCAAATTGTATTATAAGTATATATAAATGTTGCCATGATTTCAGGGCTTTTTGAAAACATGGGAAGCTGCATGCAAATCAAGCGGCAAAGTGAAGATACAAATTCCAAACGGCAATTATAAATTGGGCCCAATCACTTTTAGTGGGCCATGCTCAAATGTTACCACACTCACCATTTTTAACAAGGTAATTACTTAAAGCCCCATGAAATAAGTGATAATACCAATTATGGAAGGTTAGTTAAATTGTTGTCAACAATGAAAATTAATTATATTTAAATAGAGGAGGGTTCAAATTCCTTCATTTTTTTTGTGTCTCTATCATTTATTCATTTTTTAAACATTAATAACTCAAATATCAAAATAAAACCATTACATATGATTTATATTATTTTCTCTACATGCATTTAAAGGCGTTGGGTTGATATATGTAATTAATTCAGGGAACAATAAAAGCATCGACGAACCTAGGCAAGTACAAGTCAGATGCCTGGATTGAATTTGCTGAGGTGAATGGTCTGAGATTGGATGGAGGAGGCACGTTTGACGGCCAGGGTGCCGTCACTTGGAGCCAGAACAGCTGCAGTAAGCAAAAGAAATGTCAAGCTCTCCCTGTGGTATGTGTCTTTGTGATTCAATGCATGCATAAATTTTAATATCCTTTTTATTTAGGCTTTCAAAAATGAAGAATTGAATTACTCATTTGTTGTTGGTAATTAGAACTTGGAGGTCCATACAGAGATATCCTTAGTGTTTTTGTATGGTAATGAATGGATTTATAGATATACTGAAATAGAGAGGAGTGGCCCTGTGAATGGATTTATAGAGATACAAGTATACCTAATTTGTAGAATTAGAATAAATTTACCTAATTTGTTATGGAAACTAATTAACTATATATACTTGATTACAGTCGGTGAAATTTATTAACACGAATGACACGATGGTTAAAAGGATAAAATCAGTTAACCCGAAGTTCTTCCACATGGCGGTAATCGGATGCCAAAAATTTCGTGCCAGCAACCTCACTCTAGAGGCTCCAGGAGATAGCCCAAACACAGATGGCATCCACCTTGAGCAAAGCACTGACGTGAAGATCACCGACACTGATATCCGAACAGGAGACGATTGCATCTCCATTGGGCATGGCAACTCGGACTTGGTCATCGCAAGAATCAACTGTGGGCCCGGTCACGGTATCAGCATTGGCAGTTTGGGGAAGTACGCCTACGAAAAGGATGTGAAGGGACTTGTGATCAGGGATAGCAACATCACCGGAACCTTAAACGGCGTGCGCATCAAGACATGGGAAGATTCCCCCGTAAGCACTGTCGTCGCCAACATAACCTTCCAGAATATTCAAATGACCAACGTCAGCAACCCCATCATCATTGATCAGATGTACTGCCCCTGGAAAAATTGCGGTAGCAAGGTACTTACTATCTTACTCTTCATAATTTACACCCCGTGTGGTTGTTTTAAGTCATGACTTAAATTAATCCACCTCAAGGAGTCAAATATTGAGAATTGAACCTCTGCCTATGACAATGGGCTCTACAAGCAAAGTAAGTGTGGAGTTAAGTTAATCTTCCTGAAAAGGTGGAATAACTTATTTCGAATTAACTCATCTCTTAATCCTACTCCTATTTTACGCCTCGTTTGATGGCATAAGTGTGCAATAAGAAGTTTACTCTACCTCTTACCCCACTACCAAACATAACCTTAGTTATTATATGTATGGATGTGGTGTTAACTGATGGAATCAACAGGATCCATCCAAGGTGAAGTTGAGCGACATACGTTTTAGTGGCATTAAAGGGACATCAGCAACACCGGTGGCAGTGACGTTGATTTGCAGTCAGGGATACCCATGCCAGAATGTCAGTTTAAAAGATATACAGCTCAAGTACATTAACGGGTCGGATGCTACTGCTGTCTGTTCGAATGTGAAACCAAGTTTTGCGGGCACTGCTCTACCCAAGACTTGCACCGCTCCTATTACCACTGTTTCTTCCGCAGCCGAGGATTCTGGTTTTTAGGCACTGCACAGTCTCTAGGGTGTTGTAGAGATAGACATGTGGCACAAATGTCGCACGGCCGTCTTTTTGATACAATAGAGAAGCTGTCTTCCATACCTATACCGGTCGACGGACCACACTCCGTTGATGTTAGAAGAGATATATTAAAACCTTTTTTGTTTTTGAAATTTTCCTTGTATGCTAATTAAAATGGTTATATAATAATCATGCTGAATTATTTGCAGACTATGTTTGGTCTTTTACTCTTTTATGACAGTTGTTATAAAGAACGAAAGAAGCAAAGAAAAAAGAAATAAGGCAGAGAGAGAAACATGGTATTATTTGTAGAAGTATCAAACTTGGTTATGTCAATTGCATCTAGTTTTTCATCTCCAACAGTTAGCAACATAGTATTTCTGAATAAGAGGCAAAATTGTCAATAGTATTTTTAAGTGATCAATTGATGGGCATATTAATAATATAGTAGAGTTTAGAATTAGTAGGGGAATAAATATATAGCTAATTTTGAAATTTGGATGGGAAATATCTAAATTATGTATTTAGAAATAGTATATATATATCGAAATTTCTTTTAATATAAAGAATTAAAGTTAATTTCAACTCATCTAGTATCATCAATTAGGTGAAACCATGCAGGGGGTGAAATCCCTCAAGGAGAGGAGAATATGAGAAAGGTGATGAATATACATGTACTCTATGTTGGGCTGTTGTAACTATTTCAAGAAAGAACCAATATATCAAATTAAACAACATTAATCTAAGCATGTGATATTAGACACAAAAAGATAGGAATTCCAACTGAGAGCGAAATTTGATGCTAGTATACTCACCAAAAGAGTTTGGCTAAGGTGGTATGGATAGCATAAGACATCCCATGCTATTGTCTCAAAAACCTATCGTATAAACTTCAAACGACGAATCCAAACCGTTAAAACCGATGTACTTCGTTTTTTATGCGTTTACATGTCAAATTTATAAAGTTTTTAGTTTATCTGTTATAAAGTCAAGCGGTCAAAAAATGATGAAAATGAATGTATCAAAATTAACTTAAAGTTCATCATTTTTTGACCGCTTGACTTTATACCAAATGAACTAAAAATTTTATAAATTTGACATGTAAACGTATCAATAACGAAGTACATCGGTTTTAACGGTTTGGATTCGTCATTTGAAGTTTATACGATAAGTTTTTTAGGTAATTAGCACGGAGGACCTTATGTTATCCATAGCACCTAAGCCAAACTCTTCTTCAATGACAAATGAGGCTAATGAGGATAAGCACACTGGAAAATGAAGCTACTAATTTGCCATTTTGCTTGTGCTTAGTAACCTCATTTGCCATTGTTCTTGTTCTTAGTAATATCATTTGCCATTGTTCTTATGCTTAGTAGCCTCATTTTCCAATGTTCTTGTGTGCTCACTAGTCTCATTTATTATTGCTCTTGTGCTTAGTAGCCTCATTTGCCATTTACTGGTGCTTAGTAACCTCATTTGCCATTGTTCTCGTCCTTATTAAACACACACACACACACACTCCTAAAGTTCTAAAAGAGGGATTACAATCAAATGCAATGAAAAGTACCTAACTGCATGCGGGAAAATATTTTCAAATGGAACTCGTTGCATGAAACATTTCACTGCTATGGTTACAAAAGATCATTATGCAGTGACAGAGTTAGAAAATATTTTAGCAGGGGCTGATTAGCAAAAATATTATTTACAAAAAACTTTCAAGCTGAAGCTTCATAACTGAAGTTATGTATCCACAACACTTAGTTGCATGATTATATAATTAACTTCTTATGATATATTCCTTACAAGTGCTACAGTTAATTTCAAAGAGTGAGGTTATGTTACTATACATAGTGCAGATTGGTCTGTACTATGGACTATTATCTCCATTTTCAAAGTCCAAACAGTTGATCCGAACCGTTCAACATGATCTTCATATGAAAATGTATTTGCATACTAAATTTTAGATTTTCTAGAATTTGTTTATTATTTATTTAGATATATAGAAAATCACTACTTTTGAATGGCGTGTAATTTTAGATCAAGTGATTTTCTACCTATCTAAAGAAATAGTAAATAAATTCTAAAAAATGTAAAATTTGATTTACAAGTACATTTTCATTTGTTGATCATGTTGAATGATTCAGATTGACTGTTTAAATCTTAAACACAGAAATATTAATACATAGTACTTACCAATCCGTGCTATGCACAGTACCATAGCCTCACTCAATGAGAACTCAATTGCACGCTACAGATTTCTATGTTGAAATATAAACTTAATTTTCTTTAATAAAGTTAGATTTGAATAAAACTCCTTGATTCTACAGTAGGAGAATAGTAAGAGAATAGAAAGAGAATATGTAACAGGATATTAAGAATTGATAATATAAAGAAGTTTGTCTGTTATATATATAATTCTCTTCTCTCCACCTAATTAAAGAATTTTAATTTTGTATCCACCGTTTATTTTTTAACATTTTTACTCCTAGTGTTTGTATTATATTACTATAAGTTAACTTTTTTGGCTACTAAAAAGCAAAGTTAACTTTTTTTGGCAATATCCATTCCTGTTTAGGTTTTTTTTCTTCATATCAATTGCATGCCAAATTATATCATAAAATTAACTTTAACTTAGATTTTTTTTTTCTCAAACGCTTAATCGTATCTAATTATGTTATGAATATAGCATGCTAATTTATTCATGGTATATATGTTCCATTTGATTCTCAAATTACATATTGGTTCAATCATTATACGGACAAATTTTTATCATACCTAATTAAGGGCATAGACTTAGTATTGAATTGTATTTGATTATATATACCTGTTAATGAAGATTACAACAATTATTTAGCGGTTAAAAAGTTTAGAAGGAAAAAAAAATGAGCACCTTCCTATATTAAAAACATCACATTTCTATAAAATTCATTTCATTTATTTGATTTTAGTTCTTTGAAAATTTGCATCAATATTAATCATTGTGTTAATTCTCGTGACAATTCTCACTTCCATTTGAACAGCTTTTTCTATATTTTTTTTGTGTACTTCATGCTCATGGGAGCCCGCGATTTATTTTGCGGGATCCCACAAGCATGAAATCCATGCCATGCATGCAATCAGGTAACCGCTGCTATCGAACTTTTACGCCAAGTGTCAATTGATTATAATTAATGATTGTCTTTCCTTAAAAGTTTTGTTTATGAAATAAATTATTTTATTTTAAAACTATTCCTATTTCGCACATTATTACATGATTTTCTTTCCTTAAAGATAGATTTATAAAGTACATCAATTTTTTACCGTATATTTATTTATATTTTGTCGCATCTTTAAATTTTTTAAAATAGGGGGAATTTTATGTATATCCCTCAAAAACTTCAAAATTACGTATTTCCCCTTCTAAAATTCATAATACTATTTTGACCCTTCTAAATTTCAAAAACTCACAAATTTACTCATTTTATTACCTCATCTATTAAAACTCATTTTAAATGTATAAAGTATCCATTTTATCCTCTATTAAAAAACAAAAATATTTAGTATGTTTAAGAAAAATGTTAGTCTTCTAATTAGTCAATTGTTGAGAGCAAATGTTTCATTTCTCTAATTTTAACACATACATATACGTATACTTAAATATTAAGTGTGTATACATCAAAAGTAGAGAGAGATGAACAATTTCTTGAAGATACCCTATATTTTAATTTTTTAATAAAGAGTAAAATGGGTATTTTATAAATTTAAAATGAGTTTTCATAGAAAAGGCAATAAAAAGGGTAAATTTCTGAGTTTTAAAATTTAGAAGGGTAAATATGATATTATGAACTTTAGAGGTGGGTACGTAATTTCAAAGTTTTTTAGGGGTATCATGAAATTGCCCCTTAAATATATTATTAGAATGAAATATTTTATTATAGTATAATTTCATGTATACCGCTCAAATACTACAAAATTACATATTTCCCCTTCAAAATTCATAATTTCATATTTACCCTTCAAATTTTGAAAAACTCACAAATTTACCCAATTTATTGAGTTTTCTATTATAACTCACTATAAATGTATAAAGTACCCCTTTTACCCAATTTACTTTTTAATATATAAAGTACCCTGACTTTGCATACAGAGTGACATTTAGGTATACGCTTGTGTGTGTGTGTGTGTCATAAGTAGGAAAATGAACAATTTACTCTCATGACTGATCAATTCGAAGATTGAATATTTCTCTTAAACATGTTACATATTTTTTTTCTAACAGAGGGTAAAATGGGTACTTTACAAATTCAAAATGAGTTTTAATAGAAAATTCAATAAATTAGGTAAATTTGTGAGTTCTTTAAATTTAGAAGGGTAACTTTGATATTTTGAACTTTATAGGGGAAATACTTAATTTTGAGGTTTTCGAGGGGTGTACATGAAATTCCGCCTTTATTATATACTAACAAAGCTGATTTCTTCCATAGCTATATCATTTTTAAATTTATCAAAAAAAAAATAATAAATTAAGTACATACCTTGACTGCTGAAACCTCTAATTGATGTTTTATGTTGCAAATATTTTATGTACTGCTATTTTCAATTGTTTTTAGATTATTATTATATTCACTTTGTAAGATATACATACATATTTAACACAAAATCAAAATAAAAAAAGAGCATTTAGCAATTATGGAAATCAAATAATTAATAAATGATGTAAAAATTATCTCATTATGTATGATGTAAAAATTAACTCATAATATTTAATACAAAATAATAAAATAAATGGTCACAATATTAATTATATTATTTAAAAATACGACTGCTAGAAAATTTTTAAAGAGAGATTAAATCGTCTTAAAATAAAATTTGGGGGAGGATGCCCCCACCCTCTAAAACGGAATGAAATCCCCTATTTTTCTTTTGAATAAGTAGGAATCTGTTTTTCTTCATTCAACCGTTGATCTTTATTAAGATTTGTGCATGAACAAATTTGAACAGTTGGATAAAGAAAATATCTATTTTTCTAACAAAAAAAGGCAGCAGATTCTCTTCCTAGACTCCGTTGAATTTTGTTGTGAAAATATATAAACGATATAACACAATTTGAGCAAGCTCACAAGTATGTAAATGGTAATACATGCAGAGAGTATATTTTTTATATGATTAAAAATGTAACTCCAATTAATTAAAATAATGGATAGACACACAATGCATGCTTTACATGTATTATATCTCAGATTTGTGTGATAATATTATTGGATATATCTTTTTTTTTATTTAGCACAAAAGTTTCATGAGAATGTCAGTTTATTTTGGTTATTATATATGTTACATGACATATAATTTATATTGATATTAATAATAAATTAAAGAGGATGGTTCCAATACCTCATGCCTTTCGTACCTCATCATGCCTCATATTTTATATCTTCATTTTCAAAGTTCAAACTGTCAATTCGAACCACTCAAGATGATATCTATAGTATAATATGCTTAGGGGTGAAATTTTATAATTTTTGAAATTTTTTTACTATTTTTTAAAATAGGTACAAAATCATTGTTTTCTGTACCGTTCAAAAACAGTGATTTTCTACCTACCTAAAAAATAGTAAAAAAATTTTAAAAATTATAAAATTTCATCCCAAGCATATTTTACTATGGATATCATGTTGAGCGGTTCGGATCGATAGTTTGGATTTTGAAAACGAAAATATAAAATATGAGATATGATGAGATATAAAAGTCAATACCTAAACCCTCCTCATAATAAAAATAGACGGAATAGATTGCATGCACATTTATATTTTGGATGTATTTATTTTATATCTGACAACTACATCGAAAAAAACAAGATCATAGTACCCTGAGTTTGAAAGGACAGTACAGATAGATACATGCATCTAAAATATATACAATTGAACTAAATTTTTTAAGAAAGTACTAAATATATTTTGAGAGTTTATAAAATCAACTAATACTTTTATTATAATATCATTTATTAGTAACTTGTATTGAAATGAACTAATATATATATACAAAAATGAAAATGAACAATTTTTCCTTAGTCCCAATTTTTATACTAATTTTGAACAAGCTCAGATAAAACGCATTAGCAACAAACCAACAAAAAACTATCCTAAAAAATGAAAAACAAACAAGACAATTATGCAATAAAATATATTAAGAAAATACTACAAAATATATATGTTTGAGAGTTTATAAACCAACTGTTTTGGGCACAAACAAAACACAAAATCAACTAATACTTTATTACAATATCATTTATTAGTAACTTGCATTGAAATGAACTAATAAATACAAAAATGAAAATTAATTCCAATATATCCATACTAATTTTGAACAAGCTCAGATAAAACGCATTAGCAACAAACCAACAAAAAACTATCCTAAAAAATGAAAAACAAACAAGACAATTATCCAATAAAATTATTGCAGTGTCTCCAAAGTATAACTTCTGGAATACTCCCAATCAAAATTAAGCAAGTACTACAAAAAAATATATGAACTAATTTATAGAAAAATGCATACTAATTTATATAGAAAAATGAACCAAAGTTATAATACCATTTATTCAATATATTGCCAGCCGGCTACTTGCCAGCTGTCCTTCAAAAAAATATAATACCATTTATTAGTAACTTGCATTGAAACATATGAACTAATATATAGAACAATGAAAATGAACATTAATATATATATATATATATATATATATATATATATATATAGAGTAAGGCTACGGTGCTTTGCAAAGCATAGAGGCCTCCGTGCTTCGGGGCTACTTTTTGGATTTTGAAAATCCAAACAACCCATCCGAACCGTTCAACATGTTCTAAATATTGAAATGTGCTTGGAGACCAAATTTTACATTTTTTGGAATTTGTTTACTATTTATTAAGCCACTTTGAAAATCCCAAAATCCAACGGTAAACAGTACAAAAATTTGGACCACCGGATTTGGGATTTTCAAAGTGGCTTAATAAATAGTAAAAAAATTCCAAAAAATGTAAAATTTGGTCTCCAAGCACATTTCAATATTTAGAACATGTTGAACGGTTCGGATGGGTTGTTTGGATTTTCAAAATCCAAAAAGTAGCCCCGAAGCACGGAGGCCTCTATGCTTTGCAAAGCACCGTAGCCTTACTCTATATATATATATATATATATATATATATATATACTAATTTTGAACAAACACAGCTAAAAAGAAATAGCAACAAACCAACAAAAACTATCCTAAAAAATGAAAATTAAACCAACAAGACAATTATGCAATAAAAGTATAAGTTGCAGTGTCTCCAAAGACAACATCTCTCTCATTTATTCATCGGATATTAATCAGCTTCTCTTGATATCCGCAAATTCTCAGACTTCTCTTTCTCTCTCTTGATCTATGCATGGATATACATAATTAGCAGTTACACTGTGAAAAAGAACAAAAAAGCGGCTGTATATCAGATCCAAAACTATGTAACTTGAACCCATGAAAAGTAGAGCCAAGCCAAACAAGAGAGAGAGAGAGAGATGGTGCATGCGTGCATGGCAATTATAGAAGCTAGAAAACGGCACGTATATCGATGCATTACTATGTTTGCATGAAGAGAGAGAAAGAGACAGTGCAATTACACAGAGCAAGAACCTGTGCCAATCAGGGTTTAAAACTAGAGAAACCAACAAAATTGCTTTTCCTCCTTTTTCGTTTGCAGATTACTTTATGACATGCCATGGGAAACCACCACCTCTTTTTGTTTTCCTTTTCATTGTTCCTGTGAAACTTAAATCCTAAAATATGTGCAATGCATAGCACGGATGGCTAGTGTACTACGGGTTAATATGGTACTTTTTAAAATCCTAACGGTCGATCCAACCGTTCAATGTGATAACCATATGAATATGTACTTGCAAACTAAATTTTATATTTTTTCGAATTTTTTTACTATTTTTTTAGATAGGTAGAAAAATCAGTGTTTTCTGAAAATTCTGGACCATCAAAATTCTACCTATAAAAAAAAATAGTAAAAAAAATTCAAAAAAATATAAAATTTAGTTTGCAAGTACATATTCATATGGTTATCACATTGAACGGTTGGATCGACCATTAGAATTTTAAAAAGTACCATATTGAGCCGTAGTACACTAGCCATCCGTGCTATGCATAGCACCATAGCCTCACTCAAAGATGTATATAATTGATTGATATTTGATAGTGTTAATATGTCATGTGTTGAAAGTTGCATGTCAACTATCAATTTATCAGAAAAGAAACGAAGAGACAGAGACAGTGCACAGAGAAGAGCTTTTGTTGTCTTCCTTGGAGAGACAAACATAACAAGATATATACATAAAAAGAAACGAAAAATATAAAAATAAATATAACCCTCATTCCATAAATTAAATAACATTAATTAACTAAAAGAAACACAGTTTATGCAGTTTTCTCTCTCGATCTCTCTTTTTTTCCTTTTCTAACAAAAAATATTTCCATCAAGCCACATAAAATAAAAATAAGCAAACCTAATTTACCTCATTACTGCTTTCTATTTGATGATTCTATGTTTATAATGGACACATATATTAAGAAAGGTTGACAACAAAACACACAAAAATCACATTCTCTAGACCAACAACAACAAAAAGAGAAAAAAATAAATAAAGGACACAACAAAAGTACTAACATGACACAAAGACACACAAACTTTAATCTACTATCAAATTACCAATCCCTCTCATAACAGCAATCATATCATCGATCTCAGATGAAACTAGCCGGCGGAGGCGCAGGAGCACCGCTGTCCGTCTGATGGCCATCATCATTCGATCCAGCATTAAATTCAAAACCCCTAGTCTCACCTCCTTCGCCGTCACTGAATCGAGTGAAGAATTGGTTCGCAAACAAATCGCCTCCATTGATATTTCCCCTTTCTCCCGCATTTTCATCACTTGAACCGTTTGCACCACCCGACGATCCCTCACCTGCATTAATATTCAGTACCTGATTCATGCTGAATCCTTGAAACAACTGCATAGATAGAGGTGGAGGCGGTGGCGGAGGCGGCATCATCATAGGATTAAACGGCTGAAATCCCCTCAATCCCGGAAGGCCTTGATTGAAAAGAGATAAAGTCGGACGCAGCGAAAACCCAGAACCAACCATCCCGAACCCTTCACCAAAGAGAATCTGAGGTGGAGGCGGCGGTGGCAAAGGCATCGCAAGAGCAGGTATCTGATGATCAGCCCGGATTCTAGGAATCTTTGATGGGCCCGGAGCAGTAGGAGGAGCGGTCCCGGTGCTTGAACGGCGATTCCTTTTGCGGTTGGTGCTCTCTCCAGGCGCTGGGATGTTACGAAGAGCGCCACCTTGAGTCCAGTAACGGTGACAATCTCGGCAAAAGTGACGCGGCTGCGCGGTGTTGTAGTTGTTATAGTAGCAGAATTTTGTGTTGTTTGAGCTGCATCTCGGGCATTGAAGCGGTGGGGCCCCCTCCTGCTTCGCAACCCTCTTTTTTTCCTCCATTTAATTCTTTCTTTTGTTGGTTTTTTCCTTTTTTTGAGAGGAATGGTTTAAGGGGTGAGAGAGAGGGGTTATATAAAGGGCAAGGTGATCAGAGAGGTGTGAGGCATGAGGTGTTTGTTGGTTTGGTACGGGTTTTACGGGGACTTTCTCTCTCTTCACACTGGCTTGTTGCTGGTTTCACTCTCTCTTTCTCTCTCTAGAATGCACCAACGTGGCCAAGCCTCCTTGCATAGAGCGTGAATCGAAACCGATATCGACGGTTGGTGGTGAGTGGCTTGTAGTATGTAGAGAGATGTAGTGAGAATCTGGTGGGGTGAGGTTTTAGGGTTTATCTGGGGTAGAGAGAGAGAGAAGCAGAGAGCATGTGAGAGGTAAGGGTTATAACTTGGCGCAAAATGACAAGGAATTTAAGGAGAGATTCATGAAGAATGGAGGGGTTAAATTGAAAGATTAATCCTGTATCATGGTGCTGAGAAACAAAGACACTGATATGTGGGTCCCATACATCAAATGGCAAGAGAAGGATTGACCGTGGAAGGGAAATATAAAATGAACCTGGTTTAAGACAGAATTGTGCTGCACTACGAACTGTCAGTGTAATGGCTTTGGTGAACCAGGTTTACGGAAACTTCAGATTTGGTAACCGTGGAAGGGAAAAATTAATGACAAGGAATTTGAAAGATATTCACTATGAATGGATGGGTTAAATTTAAAGATTTTTGAAGCAAAATTTTTTTTTTAAGATTTTTGAAGAAAAAAAAAAAAATTTAAGATTTGAACAATGACACTGATATGTGGGTCCCATACATCAAAGGGTACAAGGAATGAACTTAGCAAATGGCACGAGAAGGATTTGACCTTGGAAGGGAAACATTAAGTGGACCTGGTTTAAGGCAGAATTGTACCTCTACTACTAACTGTCAGTGTAATGGCTGAGGCGAACCAGGTTTTTTGAAATTTTAGATTTGGTAACCGTTGGCGCTTCTTGCTGGATGGCATTGTGGGATAGCTCTTCTCTGTTAATTTTCTTATAGAATAAATTCTCAGGCATTAATGCTTTCTTCTAATCTAATGCTACAATATAAATGCGCTAAATCTGCAATTTTCAGTTGTTATTTGGATAATTATGTAGAGTGAGAAAAATGACACAGCGGAGCCGTCACGGAACGATACAGCACGCGTATCGCGTTACGTGTTGTGATTCGCGTGTCACGTGCTGTGACTATTTTTTAAAATTTGACACGGTACGGTACGGCACGTGAAAGATCTGGTCACAGCACGACACATGGTCACACGAGTCACGTGTAATTAGAACCGTTAAATCTTGATCTGATGGTTAATCTTGAATAAACTAATCTAAATTATGAAAAAAAAAAAAGTTAAACGTGACCAGTTATGTTTGGACAGACACGTTTGGATACAATATGACATTCGCATGCCGTAACCACTTCTCAACATTTTAATATCGACACAATACGGAACAAAAGTCGCGGCATATTAGTCACGACACCACACAACATATTTTTTCACTCTAGTTATATGTACATTAAACCGTTTATTTTATTTTATTGCATTGAAGCATTCACTTTATAAAAAAAATCATTATTACATGAATTTTGAAGTCTTTTGGAAAATAACTTAAAAAGGGATATTTTTCTAAGAAAAAACACCGGCGCTTCCAAATTTTTCCTTTTGGAAACCAAAAAATGATTAGCAGCTGGCTACATATAATTAAAAATCTAAACGAGAGTGTCAGAAGACTGTCAATAAAAAGATTTCAGTATTAAATGCACATATTCCCACTAATTATTTAGTGGAATTAGGGTTACAAATAGATCAGATATTATTCGTCTTTAGTCGGATCCGTATTCGAATTTTTGCGGATTCAGATATTCAGATATGGATAGTTTGTACATTCAGTATAGGTGCGGATATGATGTGGGCAGAGCAAGACTTTCAAGGTATGAGAATCAATCATATAAAATTTTCATACTGCGGATAATTTTTTAATACCCATAACATTTTATTCTAAAATATATAAATATAATCATGTATAATCATAGAATTTTGAAAATAAATGAGGATCAATTGACCTCTTGATATTATTTATGCGAAACGAATATGGATATGGATTTAGTTTCGGAAGTGGATACATTTATGAAAATAAATAATTATTTGTATTTGTATTTTTTAATTTTAATTTTTAATTTTTCGAGATATCCGTTTGTACGGGCACGGATACGGATAATTATTTGGATCTGTATTTTTTTATCCATTTGTTTTATATGATGTTTTAGAATCATATATATGTTTAGATAAGAATATTCTTTTCCTTAATATCTTTAGATTAAAATATGGTTATATTAATGATTAATTTTTGTTAACGAGATATATATTTTGTAATGATATAACAAGTTTAAAAAGGGAAAAATTATTAGTTCATCATAATGATCGAATATCCGAATTATATCCATAGTTTATGTTATTATTATTTTCTAATGAAAAAATAATTTACTGAATAATATATTAATTTTGTTACAATATTTAAATTAGGTATTCGAATTATACATATATCTCGTTTAATTAACATCCTATTCATATACAAATTATTTGTATATGTTTAATATCTAATTACTTTTACATATAAGCCAACGTTGAATCATTGGATCTTGTTGCACAAAACCAAAAGTTACAAATTTTCACAATCCACTTAAAAGAACAAGATCAATAATTTGTATTGGTTGTTTGAGTTTTGAATTTAAAATATCAATGTTAAAGAAAGATTGTGACAACTTGTTGCACCAGGCGTCCTCTCCTAAATTTTAAGTTCAGAAACCAAATATGAATACATTTTGCTTTCTTTATATATATGTTGCATCATTTCAGAAAGAAAGCTAGTTGGGTTATATTTGAAATTGAATCAAATTTAACTCAGCATCTATGATATATCTAAATTAGTACGCTAAGAAGGGCTCAATTTAAAAGCATTAAGTTATAGGTGTGCAAACGGATCTGATATTATCTATCAAAATATATTCATATAGTATTTAGATACGGATATATATTATGAGGTAGAACTATCCTTATCAAAATTAGATACGGATATAGTATTAAAATTTGAACTATCCTTATCAAAATAGTAAATATATACCATATAGTTTAATGGGTAAATTTCGCTGGGTCACTAAACTTCGTCCTTTGTCACGAATTGATCACTCAACTTTGATTTATCCCTCCATAGCCACTGAATTTTTAATTTGTCCCAATCAAGTCACCCTATAATTTTCATCCAAAATATTAACGGAATATAACTTTTCCGTTAGTATTTTGGATGGAATGAGCATATTCCGTTAAAATTTTGGATGGAATGAGCATATTCCGTTATATTTTGGACGGAATAAGAATATTTCGTTAATATTTTGGATGGAAAAGTTATAGGGTGACTTGATTTGGACAAATTAAAAGTTCAATAGCTATGGAGGGACAAATCAAAGTTCAGTGACCAATTTGTGACAAGAACAAAGTTTAGTGACCTCCAGCAAAATTTACCCTAGTTTAATATATATTATGAGGTAGAACTAGGGTGTTCTTAAGTTCACCAAGCCCCTTGGTGAACTCAAGTCTAAAACCCATCGGATCGGCTTCAAACGACTAATTCAAACCGTTGAAACCCGCCTACCTTACAAGTGATGCGTACACATGTAAAAAATTTATACTTTCGAATTAATTTAGAATAAAGTCAAGCGGTCAATTAGAAGGTTAATAAATTAATTTTAATGCATTCATTTTTTGACTTTTTTGACCACTTGACTCTATGCAAAATTAATTTCAAATTTTAAAATTTTTGCATGTAGACGCATCACTCATAAGGTAGACGGGTTTCAACGATTCGGATTCGTCGTTTGAAGCTGATCCGATGGGTTTTAGACTTGAGTTCACCAAGAACTTGGTGAACTGAAGACCACCCTAGTTCTACCCTTTATATATTTTTCTAATAAATAATAGTATTGAAAAACTAATATCCGATCTGTATCTAGAAAATAAAAGCGGATACAGATATGGTTTTACCACTATCTTATCCATTTGCACCCCTAATAAAGTCAATATACAAATTAAGTGAATTAAATGAAACTTCCCCAAAGCAAAAGATGTAACATCTATAACATTCTTGGCATGAAGAATTAATAACCCACAACAACAAAAAATGAATAATATTCTCAAAAACAAACACAATAAACAAGATTGCATACAAGATCACTTCCAGAGTTCTTGGACCGGGATGCCACGTTGGATTGCAACATCAGCAATGTGCCGCATTTTTTGCGTGGCAACAATGGTGGCACGTGCATTGTTCAAGGCATTATCGCTGCGCAATTGCTTGCCAAGAGCATGTTGTACACCAGCCAACTCGAGAACGGTTCTGACGACCGCACCAGATTGGATTCCACTACCTGGTGCTGCCGGCCTCAACATCACCTCTGCTGCCTTAAACTTCCCAGTAGCCCTAAAAAATTTATCGGTTATTTTTTTATTTTTGTTTTGTTAGAAATTTTGGTCGACGGTTGAAACCAGAACAACAATTTCAAGTTTGAGTGGGGCTACGTTATGCATAGCGTAATTGGTTTGTACTATGGCTTTATATTTTCATTTTCAAAGTTCAAACGGTCAATTGAAACAGCTTAACTTAATTTCCATATGAAAATGTACTTGGTGACTAAATTTTTACATTTTTTGGAATTTTATTACTATTTTTTTAGATAGGTAAAAATCACTCATTTCGAATGGTCTACAATCTTTAGATCAACATCACCTTTGCTGCCCCAAATCTCCCATTAGCCCTAAATTATTTATGGTTTAATTTTTTTTTTAAAGCCATTGCTAAGTTTAAACGAAATCAGCACAGTAACAACCAAAATTATTCATCTAATATGCGCTATGGTACTATGCATAGCGCATATTGCTCCGTACTATGGATCGTATCTTTGTTTTCAAAGTTCAAACAGTCGATTTGAACGTTCAACATGATCTCCATATGAAAATGTATCTGCAAACTAAATTTTATATTTTATAGAATTTTTTTAAATAGGTAGAAAATCATTACTTTTGAATGGTCTAGAATCTTTATATCAAGTGATTTTCTACTTATCTAAAAAAATAGTAAAAACAGATTCTAAAACATTTGAAATTTGATAAACAAGTACATTTTCATATGGAGATCATGTTGAATGGTCGGATCGACTGTTTGAACTTTAAATCAAACATTAAAAACACAGATATAAAGCCATGTGCGCTATGCATAGTACTGTAGCCCTAATCAAACTTGAAATGAAATAAAAAAATAAAAACAGTGATTTTAAAAAATTCTAAAAAAAATAGTAAAATTTTTTGAAAAAATGTAAAATTTGGTCTCCAAGCATTTCCAATATTCTGAAAAATACTCCAAGTACATTTTCATATAGAGATTATGCTGAGAGGTTAAGATCGACTGTTTGAACTGTAAAAACGGAGATATTGATCCATAGTACAGACAAATATGTGCTATGCATAGTACCATAGCGCATATTGGTCCGTACTATGGATGGAATAAGAGAAAAGATGACTTGAATGAAATAAAAATTGAAGGTGAAAAGGGAAATGGGAATGACCTGTGGGGGAAAGTATGGTACTTGGTGAGTGGCACGGTGACGATATTACGTCGGGCGTTGATGATGGCCTTGACAACAGCTTCGGTGACTTGAACTGCCTTACAAACACCAATGCCAACGTGTCCTTTCTTATCCCCCACCGCTACCACTGCTCTATATGACATGTTCTTTCCCTGCTTCACCACCTTCGTCACTGTCCTAACCTTTTTATTTAAAAAAGAGGGTTAAGGTTGTTTCCATTTTTAGAACTACAATAATTGAAAATTTAAAACATAAAATGTTTATTTATTTGGGAGAATTTCATGTATATCCCTCTAAATTTATAAGAACTCACACATGCAACCATTTTATTGTTTTTTTTTCTATTAAAACTCATATTAAATTTATAGAGTACCCATTTACCCTTTACTAAAAAAAAATTCATTTCAGAGGGTTACTTTGACAAAATATGGATTTAGCAAAAAGTTGAAAGCATTGGGTGCATGTTTCTTTTTTTTTTATTATCATGTCCAATTTATTATCATAAGAGTTTTCTATGGTTGGAGTTTTCTTGTGTATAATCTCTTTTCTAACTTATTTTGCACAGCTTTCTTTCTGGTTCGTGTAAATCAGTTAAAATACTGACTACATGAGATAACAGTACATAGTACATTATATTTCTTTTTAACTAAAGCAAAATGTATAAATATAGAGAGCAAATTATACAAATACCCCTGAAGAATATGGCAAAATTTTAAAATTTCCATACCAGAACATTTTTTTTTTTTTTAAAATTGACTATGCTAGTAATTTCTATTAGATTGAAACCAACTCACATACAAAACCAGACCAGAATTTTTATATCCAAATCTTTCTAAATTACAGGGATCAATCAAAGAAGAGCACAGTAATTAATTAATACAATTCAAGTAAATAACCAATCTACCTGTACCTATGCACCCATTCAACAATTGATTAATTGTTCTTCTTTACAGTAAAAAAAATGTCAATTTGACTATGCTAGTAATTTCTATTAGATTGAAACCAACTCACGTACAAAACAAGACTAGAATTGTTATATCTAAAATTTCTAAATTACAGGGACCAAACAAAGAAAAACCCACTAATTAGCACAATTCAAGTAAATTACTTAAACCAATCTACCTGTACCTATGCACCAATTAGACAATTACTTAAAATTGTTCTTCTTTATGGGGTAAACACTTTAACAGAGCAGTTTTGGCATCATGCAGCGCATGAACCATATGCATCATTGTTTTAATTATATAGTTCGTGTGATGCACATAGCCAAAAATTATCTTCTAAATCTTTAGCCTTCTTTACAGTAAAAACTAAACTTAATACCAATTACTTAAACCAATTATAACAATTTAGTAAATTACTTAAACAAATCTAGCAATAATTACCTCTATAACACAATTACCCCTGAAGAATATGGCAAAAATTTTAATTTCGAGACCACAACCTTTTTTTTTTTTTTTTGGAAAAATTAACTATGCTAGTAATTTCGATTACATAGAAACCAACTCACATACAAAACCAGACCAGGATTGCTACATCCAAAAATTTTAATTACAGTAAATGATCTGTTAAAATCTTTAGCCTTCTTTACAGTAAAAAACTAAACCCCAATGTCAATAATTCCCTCCTCAAAATCATCAATTACTGAAACTAATTATCACAATTAAGTAAATTACTTAAACCAATATAGCTGTACCTGTGCACCAATTTAACAAGGGGGAATTTCATGTATACCCCTCAAAAACTTCAAATTACATATTTCCCTCTCTAGCAATTACGTATTTCTCCTTCTAAACTTCAAAAACTCACAAATTTACCCATTTTATTGTCATTTATATTAAAACTCATTTTAGATTTATAAAATACCCATTTTACCCTTTATTATAAGCATGAAAAAATTGTAACTTGTTTTAAGATAAATGTCGGTCATATATATGATCGGTTTTCAAGGGAAAATGGGTATTTACCTAAAACCAATTACTTAAAACAATTATCACAATCAAGTAAATTACTTAAAATTTCTCTTCTTTACAGTAAAAACCAATTACTTAAAAGTAAGAAGACTAATAAAATTACTTAAAACTACCCCCATTTTACCCTTTACTAAAAGCATAAAAAATTGTAACTTGTTTAAGATAAATGTCGGTCTGATGGTTTTCAAGGGCAAAATGGGTATTTACTTAAAACCAATTATCACAATTAAGTAAATCACTTAAATTTGTTCAACTTTACAGTAAAATCTAGCAACAATTACCTCTATAACACGCTCTTCGAAGTCATCAACAGGTCTTTCTGGTACATCATCCTCTATGTAATCATAATAATCCCTGATATCCTTTGAGTATTTCTTGTCTTTGTGAGCGGCTCCATAGAGTTGCTCATAGTCGTTTTCTATCTCCTCCACTGTTGCATCGTCAGGCCAATCGAACATCGGGCCTTCGAAACTCGACTGAGGTTGACTGAATGCCGCGTCGGAGTCTTCGGGAGTTGGAGTTTCGGATGAGTCGGGAGGAGTGCAGCGGAGAGAGAGGAGGGGGAAAGGAGGAGGGGAGGAGAAGGAGAGAAGAGAGGGTTTGTGAGAGAGGAGGAGAGGTTTAGGGTTTAGAAGAGAAAGGCGTTGTGAGAGAGAAGTGGCCATGGATGCTGCCATTGCTTCTAGCGAGAGAGAGAAAGAGGGGAAATGGCTTATCCTAAATTATGAGGAAAGGATTGGGTGATGATTTTTACAGAGCAGTTTTTGATATGTACAGTGCATGGATTGTAGAATGAAGACAGTGCTGCTCTGCTGGATATGATTTGTGCGCTGCATGAAGTCAAATTTGCTCTGTTAAAATATTTCCCCAATGGATACTACATGAGAGGAAATTCGTATCCTCTGCATTAACTCAAAAAAGAATCTTTTGAGTTAATGCATCCGCACCGTCCAATTATATTTAAAATTCGTGCCGGCGAAATGTGCACTAATATTAAAGGGCTCCTTGCTTTATAGGCGAGTGCCGGATTAGCTCCGTTTAAAATCAGACGGCCGAGATGTATTAACTCAAAAGATGCTCTTTTGAGTTAATGCAGACGATGCGGTCTCAGAGGATGGATGAAATGGGATCACTGAAGTAACGCAAATTTTAATTTGGATATGGATCGTCCGATCTGCACCAGCACTAATATTAAAGTGGATGAGCATTCCCCTCGGGCTGCTGGATTGGTTTCAATTCGAATCGGACGGTCTGGATTAAAAATTAAATTTCTGTTACTTTAGGGTATATGGACTCCATAGAGTGCGAAATGGCTTATCCTATTTATGAGCAGAGAGGCTTCTGGGAGGAAAGGATTGGGTAATGATTTTGACAGAGTAGTTTTGGATATGTACAGTGCATGTATTGTAGAATTAAGATAACTCTGTAGATGGTTTGTGCGCTGCATTAAGTTAAATTTACTCTGTAGATGGTTGCTGTGAGCAATGGATTGGGTAATGATTTTAACAGAGCACTTTGGGATACGAACAGTGCACGGACAGTAGAATCATGATAGTGCTGCATGTGATTCTTGCGCTGCATGAAGTCAAATATGCTTTGTTAAAAACTTTAGCGCATATGACCTTGTAAAGATCAGTATTTTTCTACTGAGTGTTCTGGTGGAATCAAAATCACCAAAATAGAAAATCAATACTGGGCCAGAAGCCCAGGAGAAGAGGAGGTGTGTAAACAGGTCTGACATACAATTCAAAGTCCAGGCCCATATCTTAAATAACAACATACACAATCCAAAACATAGCATAAATGCAAAATGATGCGCCTCGGCTCGGACCAGGAATTTTTTTTATAAACCATAATTAAAAAAAATATTTTACCAAACCAACATGATTACTTTTATTTTTACAAAAATCATAAGAACCGAAATATCATTTCGGTCCGCTTTTTTTTTTCCGGACCGAAATGGCATTTCGGTCCCTACTGGTTTCACAAGTTTTCAGAAAAGCGGCCACAGAAAATTCGGAAAAGACTCCGGACCGAAATGTCATTTCGGTCCCGGTAATTTTATTTTTTTTCCATCCGCGACAGAGGCTCTGGCCCTCCTCTTGCCTTCTTTCTCTTTTCTCCTTTCCTCTGTTTTTCTTTCCACCTAACCAACACTTTTTTTTTCAACTCTCAAAATTTCATTATTTTTATTCTAATCACATAGATTTGTATATTTTTAGAAGGAGAACAAGAAAAGCTTCAGATCTACAAGTTTCGTTAGGTATGTGGTTAAATTTTTTTTGGATAAACAATCCGAATTTGTAAATTTTTTGTAGTATAAATAAATAATTGTAGAGTAATTTCGTTTTTATAGTGTAATTTTGGTAATTGTAGAATTATTTAGTTTGTAAGTAATTTAACTCTTTACATGTAGTATTAATCAATTGTTCAATGATTATTTTTTTAGTGTAATTTAGGTTTTTTTAGTGTAATTTTAGTAATTGTAGAATGGTTTAGTTTGCATGCCGAAATTTTATTTATAACATTTAAAAAAAAAAGTAAACCAAATAACCATCGTTTGGTGAGATTTCGAATTCTAGCACTGCGGACCCATTTTAGCGAGACCGCTGCGGACCCATTTTTTTTGTTTTTTATCCCGTTTCAAATTTGAGATATATGTGGCACGCATCCCAAAAAAACTAAAAAATATTAAAAAAAACAAAAAGTTTGAGATATCTCGCTGATGTGCCTCGGCAAAACAACAAAAAAAAGAAAAAAAGGGGGTCCGCATAATGGTTCTGCGGACCAAGCCAAAGGTCCGCAGAACGCCTGTGCTGTCTCCAGCATTTGGGTCCGCAGAATACCGGTGCGGCCATGCTAGAATTCGAAATCCCACCAAACGATGGTTATTTGGTTTATTTTTTTTTAATGTTATGAATAAAAATTTCGGGTTTGCATGTAGAGTAATTTAGCTCATAATTTTTTTTAATAAATGTATAATAATTTATTTTTTTAGTGTAACTTAGGCTTTTTTTAGTGTAATCTAACTAATTGTAGAATTTTTTTTTTTGTATGTAGAGTAAATTAGCTCATGAAATTGTTAATTTTTAACTAATTGTAGAATATTGAAATTATGGTAGTAGCATGTTAAGGTCGAATTTAATTTGGTTCGGATTTAATGGGTCTGCATGTTAATATTTTTTAACTTGATATAGGAATTAAGTTCGAATTAATTGGTTTGCATGTTAATATTTTTTTTTTGTATGTAGTTTTTTTATATTGTAATTTTATTTATATTGCAGTACAAAATGGATGATGAACAACCCTTACAACGCTTGTTACAATTACCTAATGAACAACACAAATTATATATGGTGAATATGAAGGTATTTGTTTAATATCGGTTTGGATTTAAATTTGCTGATAAACTTGTACGTTAGGATTTATTTTTGTGGTTAAATTTTTTTGCATGACAATTTTCGTTCCAGGCTGATTATGCACTGCGTCCTAGTCCTCGCCAAATGGACGTTAATTACCAACCTCAAATGAAACAAAGTTTGGTGAATTTAGGCTTGTATAAGATGAAGGATGTGACTCACTGTCATATTGATAAAGGGTTGATCACTGCTCTCGTTGAGAGGTGGAGGTCCAGAAGAATACTTTTCATCTTTCGGTGGGGGAGTGCACAGTGACATTGGAAGATGTCAGCTGTCTGTGGGGCTTACCTGTTACCGGTAAAATATTTTTTGTTACTAATTTATACTTTTGTTATTAATTTATATTTAATGCAAGTATATGTTTATCTAACATCTATGTTTACAGGGAAGGTCATTTCTGGACATATCGATGATAATTGGTCACAATTAATCGAAGATTGTCTAGGACATGAAGTGTATGATGGTTACGAAGATAGTGAGGATGATTTTTTTTATCAAAGGGTGGATAACAAAGGCGAACTCAACGAGAAAATAAAAAAATTAAAATACCATATGCGTCTTAAATGGTTGAAGAACAACTTTGGTGTGGAATTGACACAGCTCACTGCCCAGCAGACAATCGATCGATACACACGAGCATATTGCATGGACTTGTTTGGGTCTGTAATATTTTCTGATACGGATTCAAGTTATGTCCCGATAATGTAATTTTGAGCCAGCCAGTGCCAGAACCGGAAGGAGACGTAGGAGATCTCGGGTATGTCTCAGATGCCATACATCAAGCTCGTACCGTAAGTATTTAGCCCCATGGACACCCCTCCGCTCTACATATAACCACATAGGCACTACGATTGCTCTGGATTTGTTGTAATTCTAAGTTATGATCCATGGAAAATCCACTCAACTTAGATTTAAGATCGGTTTTGGATACAAACATTTGTTCCACTGAAAATGGACGGTCGATTCTGGGTGGATAACCAAAAAATACTTCATCCTTATACGGCATCGACATATCGTCATTAAATACCGGACAAGGATGCTGCTATCCCCGATTAATAAAGGGAATAGACGTTTGTCACTCATTCATTACATCTTGCATCCTAATCTCATCCTCAATTTCCGCCATATCATCTTCCCCGACAACCGGGTCACCAAGGTCAGAGTTTGTGTCTGAGCCATTATCATTATTCAGCTGGTCAAAATAGTATTTCGAGGGGGGTCATCACAATATATGGGTGAATCAAGCACCGGTATGTCTCTGCTACTTCCAGGTACACTACCCGGGTATGGGTCATAATTGGTCTGACTAACAACTAGTACTGACTCAACCACTAATTCAAGAAGTTTAAAATTCAATACCAGAGTGGCATGTCCAAACACCATATGCCATATCATTTCGTGGTCTATGTTAAATAACTGGTATTTTTCTACTGAGTTAGGTGGTGTCGTGTTCAAACGTGCCCTGATTGTCTGATCGAATTAGCCAGGGAGCAAACGAATGTCAACATATATATATATATATATATGAGTGAGGCTATGGTGCTATGCATAGCACCAATGGCTAGTGTACTACAGCTCAATAGGTAGAAAAATCAGTGTTTTCTGAAAATTCTGGACCATCAAAATTCTACCTATCTAAAAAAATAGTAAAAAAATTCGAAAAAATATAAAATTTAGTTTGCAAGTACATATTCATATGGTTATCACATTGAACGGTTCGGATCGACCGTTAGAATTTTAAAAAGTACCATATTGAGCCATAGTACACTAGCCATCCGTGCTATGCATAGCACCATAGCCTCACTCTATATATATATATATATATATATATATATATATATATGTCTTCTTAGCTTATCAAGACTAGTTGAGTTAGTAACAGGAAATGTGCAGGTCGGTACGTCTGAAATTTTGCGTCTGTGGTACACAATTATTAATATTTGAGACATTTTCTGAACAAAAAATTTCACAATCAACCTTCGATATCATTTTTAATTTAACAACCTAAAATATGATCATAATTGAAAAAAAAACTTACTACAATCTTCAAACAAAAGCTAAAAGCACAATGCAGGGGCCGATTTGTAGATAACAAACTTCATAACACTAGAACTGTGGACCTTCGTTTTCAGCTGGAAGAAGGAAAAAAAAATGGTGGTTAAGAGTTGGAGAGAGAAGAAGGGTATTTATAATCAAACCCTAAAAAAAAAACTCTGGACCGAAATGGCATCTCGGTCCATGGGTGTTACACCAACGACTACACACGTTTGTTCTGAAAAGTTGTGAAACCAGTAGGGACCGAAATGCCATTTCGGTCAGGAAAAAAAATAGCGGACCGAAATGGCATTTCGGTTCTTATGGTTTTTGTAAAAAAAAAAATAATCATGTTGGTTTCCTAAAAATATTTTTTTAATTATGGTTTATAAAAAAAATTCCTCAGACCAGGATGAAAACGGATCGTATCTTAAACGGGTACAAATATTAATCTGATTACACGGATACAAATACGGATATAAATATAATTCAAATATCTAATTTAAATTTTGTAACAAAGTTAATATATTATTTAATAAATTATTTTTTATTAGAAACTAAAGTAATATAACATACAAATATATATCGAATACTAATGTCATTAAAAAATTATCACCAACATAACTATATTTTTCATCAAAACAAAAGATTCTAAAACTAATACCTAAAAAATATGGATATGGATTATTATCCATATCTCTATCCGGATTCTTACAAACAAATATTTGAAAAACTTTAAGAAATGCAGATACGGATAATTATATGTATATGTATCCGCACAAACGAATATCTGAAAAAATTAAAATAATATCGATATAGATAATTATCTGTATCTGCTTTTCGAAACCGAAACCCTATATGTATTCGCATAAATCATATATGTATCTGTATTCATATCGGCAAATTATCCATATCCGAACATCTGAATCCGCAAAAAATTGAATACAAAATCCGAATATGGACATATAATATTTAACCCATTTTCAATCCCTAATCCGGTAGATGACAGAATACTGAAAAAATAATATTTAGTTCAAACTTATCTCAACTTGGCTTTTGTTGGCTCGACTTGTTCCTCAACTCGTTACAAGAAGAAGATAAAACTCTTTCTCGACAGTTTTACAACCTTTTTTGGCACTCACCATGAGATAATGAAACTCGTTGAAAAAAAATAGTGACATAAAAGTTATTAATATATTTAAAATTAAAGACATAAAATCAGGTTATACAAACATTATAATAATTTTATTAAGAGTAGAACTAGGGTGTTCCTAAGTTCACCGAGTCTCTTTGTGAACTCAACTTTAAAATCTATTGGATTGACTTCAAATGACGAATTCAAACTGTTGAAACCCATCTACTTTACAGTGATGTGCCTACATACAAAAATTTTAAACTTTCGAATTATTTTATTATAAAGTCAAGCGATCAAAATTAGAAGATTTATAAATTAATTTTAATGCATTCATTTTTTGAACGTTTTTGACACTTAATTCTATAAAATTAATTCGAAAATTTAAATTTTTTTGCAACTAGACGCATCACTTGTAAGCTAGACGGGTTCCAACAATTTGAATTCGTCGTTTGAAGCCAATTCGATATGTTTTGAAGTTGAGTTCACAAAAAGGCTTCAGTGAACTTATGAACACCCCCGTCATTTTTATTAATATCCAAAGTTAATTACAAATTAATAAATATACCCAGATTTTTTTAGTTTTTCAAAAAATGTCCAAACCGGCCAGATTTTGGTCGGTTTCCTCCTCTCCCAGAAATTGGCCAGAATCTGGCCGATTTCTTCCCTTTATTTTTTTTTGGAGACACTATGAAGAGCAAGATAATGAAATACAAAACTGAAAATTCGAACTTTTTGTTTAAATTATTTGTTAGATTACTTCTTTTGATGTATAATTAGCATATTTATACTAAAATACGCTAAATTACTTGAAATTATGTTGAATTACACTATATTACATTAAATTACGCTAAATTACACTAATTTCGCTAATTATAATGAAATACGGTAAATTACGCTAAACTACGCAAAATTACGCTAAATTAGGCCGATTTTGTGCCATCTTTCATAAATCATAAAAATAGTAAAAAAATTCCAAAAATAGTAAAAATTGGTATTCACAAGTTCATTATATAACTAATTTACTGAGCTACTTAGATTGAATAATATAAATGAAAATCGTAATTGAAAAGTTCAACTCAAGTTTTGAGGCTCTTCCCTTTGTTTTTTGGAAAATCTGAATTTTGAAATTTGGCATCATGGCACTGACCCATGTGTATTTTTGCAAGTTTTCCGAAAAGTGGTCATTTGCTGAAATCGGACACTCGAGCGCCGATTTATGGCCGTTTGAAGTTTCATCGTCGTTTTTCGCCTTTTCAGTGAAGACCTCGTCCCTATTCATATGTAATTTAGCGTAATTTAACGTATTTTAGCGTAATGTAATGTAATTTAGCGTAATTTAATGTAATATAGTGTAATTCAACATAATAATTATACATAAAAAAAAGTAATCTAACAAATAATTTAAACAAAAAAATTAAATTTTCAGTGTTAGATATTGATCGAATGGACTCTCCAGGGTGTAAAAAAAAATTTGATGAAACCGGTCAGAATCTGGCTGGTTTGGACATTTTTCGAAAAATCAAGAAATTCTGAGTATATTTATTAATTTGTAATTAACTTTGGATATTAATAAAAATATCGGCGAACACCCTACCTCTACTCTTTTTATTAATGTTCAATCTTTATGAAAAAAGAAGTAATTCAGTGGGAACTGGGAAGTGAGAAGAAGTGGAGCAAAAAAATGGGGTTCACATGGAAATGATGAGAAGAGCACGCAAAGTAGTTGACCTTTCATACTTTCTCATCACTTTCTCTGTCAAACCAAACTGCACAAATAAAGGCCACCGCTGTTACCCTCCTTACTTTTTTACATCATAATCTCCAGTTTAACCACCACTGGACAAATCCTCTACACGCTCTTTACACAATGTATATTTAACTGGATGTTTCCAGTGTTCGAATAACTTGAGAATGTAGGTGGTGTTTGGTTGTGGACTAAAGTTAAGGTGGCCTAAGTTGTTATTCCATGTTAGGCCGGCCTAAATTATTCGTGTTTGGTTGAGGTCTAAAGTTAAACCATGGCTTAAGTTATTTCTTGTTTGGTTAGAGTTGGTGGAGGACTAAAGTTTTGGAAGCCTAAGTTAGTTAATTATTAATCATAGGATACTAATTATATAATATTAATATATTAATAATAACTATAATGTATTATAATATTATTATAATAATTATTTAATATATTAACAATATAAGATATTAATTATATAATTATATATTAATAATAATTATTTACTATATTAACAATATAAGATAATAATTATATAATTATATATTAATAATAAGATACTAATTATATATATTAATATATTAAAAATAACTATAATATTATAATAATAATTATAATAATTATTTCATATATTAAAAATATAACATATTAATAATAATATTGATAAAAAGATACTAATTATATAATATTAATATATTAATAATAAATAATAATATATTATAATATATTAGTATAATTATTTAATATAATAAAATATAAGATATTAATTATATAATTAATATTAATAATTATTATTAGCAATAAGATACTAATTATATAATATTAATATAATAATAGTACAATAATATATATAATATATTATAATAATTATTTAATATATTAAAAATATAACATATTAATTATAATTAGATATTAATAATAATTATTGATAAAAAGATACTAATTATATAATATTAATATATTAATAATAAATATAATATCTTTAATATTATTATAATAATTATGTAATATAATAAAATATAAGATATTAATTATATAATTATATATTAATAATATTATTGATTAAAAGATACTAATTATATATATTAATATATTCCATAATAACTATAATATATTATACTATTATTATAATAATCATTTAATATAATAAAATATAAGATATTAATTATATAATTATATATTAATAATTATTATTAGTAATAAGTTACTAATTATATAATATTAATATATTAATAGTAACTATAATATATATAATATTATTATAATAATTATTTAATATATTAACAATATAAGATATTAATTATATAATTATTATTAATAATAATTATTTATAAAAAGATACTAATTATATAATATTATTATAATAATTATTTAATATATTAACAATATAAGATATTAATTATATAATTATATACTAATAATAATTATTAAAAATAATATACTAATTGTATACTAATAAGATATTATTATAATCATTCGAGTTAGGCCACGACGTGGACTAAAATTAAACCACCATACGAGGTGGTTTAGTTTAGGCCGGCCTAAAGATCGGCTTATGTCATGTTAGGCCGGCTCAATTAAGTCACGTTTGGTGGAATAAAGAGGCCTAAACCCCTTATTCCACCCTTTAGGCCACAACCAAACATGACCGTAAAGCGTAATTTACGGCAGCAGCGCTGGATCCGCTGCAGTGCTCAACGCCAAGACTCTCCGCGACGAACCGGATCTTGTTCCCGGTTCGTTTTGGCCCGGTTTGGTCTATTTTTTTATAATACTTCCATCAATTAAGATTTAATAAAATATATATATATATCCTAATAAACCTTACAAAAATTGTTTATTGTAACTCTCAGGAAAAATATTTTTATTATTTTCAGTACAATTTTTATAATGAGGCACGTATAAATACTATATAAAATGTAAGTATAAACTTGTATAAATTTTGAATTGATGTGAATTATGTACAAATTTGAATTATAAAAAAAATTATCATATATGAATAACATTAATGGTAAATTTAATGAATAAAAATTCTCATATCATGTACTTGTATATAATGTTAATTAATGTTTAACTTTAATGAATAAAAAAATGCAATTTGTTCTACTTGAAAAAAGATTTAATCGAACGGGTTTATTTTATGAACAAGAACCGGGACAATTCTTCGTTTCTAGTTGGATTTTATTAAGATTCGTGCATTGATTCTGATCCGTGCAGTAAATGCAAAGCAACCCCAAAAATCCGAACAAACTCCAACCATCATTTATTGCAACACATCATCAGAAAACACTAGTCAGTGCTGTCAGTCACAAAACCAACTCGGAATTGTTTCTCCTTTCCACTTTGTACACAAGGATGATCCCAGGGAGATACGTATCATGCGCTCGTCGGACGGGCAGGTTACTGTCAAGCGATTAATCGGAAATAATCAGGAATAATCAACTATAATCAAAATTAATCGACCTAAACGGCTGTTTTTTTACAACTAATCGACCTAGACGGTTGTTTTTCTACAACACTGGTTTGTACTTCTCCTATGAACAAAAATACGCAAAATCATGTTGCCTTTGCGGTATACTTCGAGATTTCCTCGATTTGGTACTACATATTTATTTTTATTTTCTAAAAATTCTATACATAAAAAACCGGTCTCGTATCATCAGCATTAGTATTGTTTTACCTTGGTTCAATTAGGACTGTTTAATTGAATGTTTTATTGCTTTTTAATTCGGTTTTTAATCAAATCACATCAAACTAGTTTTTTAATTTTGTGCTTTTCCAAGACCTCTGGAGGCTTGACTAGCGCGCACAATGTTCTAGTGATGAGAGATTTTCAAATTAAATAATAATATGTATGAATATGATCACACTGAATGTTTTATGTTTGATTCAAATTGTACTAACTATAAGTAAAACAACAAATATTCATTGTTACATATGATTAGTTAAATTATCTTGATTGAAGAATGGTATAATGAGGTCAGCGTTATAAAGACAACTAAATAGTTAAATATTCATAAAAGTCTAATTTTTTTTTAATTAACTAGAGTTAAACACTACCAATATTTTCATCATAAAAATAGTATAATATAAACAACATTAATTTTTACATAAAAATTAGTGTAATGTGAACAACAGTACGATAATTGACAAGACTTAATAGTATTTATAATAAAAAGTAATCACATGTAATATTCAATGACTTTTTGGGAGATTGTTAACAGCGCCACTTCAAATTAAGTGGGACACGAGAAACCTGTGAAAAAAAACCAAAGCAGCTACAAGTTGCACACAGATAGTTCTGCTAGTCAAACTTGGCATTATTAATTTAGTGCACTCACAGTTGTCACTCTCAACACTTTTTTTTTTTTGAGAAAACTCTTAACACACTGTTTCCATACTAATATTTTATACAAAGAGAAAATTTAGATGTCTTTTTTTTTTTTTTAAAAAACCGCTTCTCGTTAGTTTAGGAGAATCGAACTCTCGACTTTTGAATAACCAACAGTTTAGAATTTTTTTTCTAGCCAACTGTGATACCTCTCATTTCTCAAAATTGGAATGTCAGTGATATTTTTTTTTTATCCGTTTTGTACCATATTTAAAAATATGGGTAAGGGTAAAAAAAATTCGTTAACTTATCAGGTACGTACAAGTAAGAATAAAGATTTATTTTTCATTATCATGATAGATACGGGTATGAAAATGTTTCCATCTGACTCATATTGTACCCGTTGACAAGTAAACCCTAGCATAGAAAATTCCTAGCCCAGAAAAAACAAGTAAACCCTAGTTTTTGGAAAGAACACCAAGTCCCTAACTAACTTTTTGAACCGTTTAACTTATACCAACTGCATTTATTAACATTTAGTTCTACTTAATTTTGAAGCAAGCATTTATATATATAATTTATTGGTGTTATATATCTCTGTTTGACCAGTGGAAGGACAAGTTTTTCACAAATATAAAAATTAAACATATCAGTAATTAAAAGTAAAGTTTATAACTTATTTATATTTTAAAACAACATACTCAAAATAAACACATAAAATTTCAAAAAAAAATGCTATATATTTGCTTAGAATTTGATATATATGATATATCAGTTTCAAAGGAACCTATTTTATATCAAGTAATTAAAAGATATCAATTTTAAATTAGCTAAATGCAAAATATAACATTATTGTTCAATAATTATAACTTTTAGCTCATTAATTGCATATTGGTATTTTTTACCTCAATTGCAGGATAGCCATGAAATTAGGGAATAAAGTAATAAGTTGCCTCTAGTCTCTAGATATTGTAATCAGCATTGTTGACCAGAATATTTATTTGTTTATAGAAGATTTGTAAACTTATTACAACAACCAATGTAAAGATGATTTGTAAAGATATGGTTAGAGGTGTTCAAATGGTGGGTTCGGTTGAAATTAAAGTAAAATAGTCAAATAATTTTTTTTTAGTTTTCAAAAATAGAACTGAATCGAACCGAACAAACTTATCAATCAATTAAAAACCAAATTGAACAAACCAAAGTAAATTTCTATTTGTTCGGTTTAAACTGATAGAATCACTACCATTATTAACGAAAAGTCAAAAAGTATACATTTTGATACAGAAAACGGGAGTTCTATGCAAAAATACACATATCCAAAGTCGAACCATTATAAATTTGTCGGTTTTGATAAATCTATACCAAACCGATTTATTTAAACTGAAAATTTCTTGTTCGGTTTAAACCAAACAAACAGAACCGTTTGAACCAGTGTTGTAAAAAACGGTATGCGCTTGTTGGACGGACGGGGTACCGCCAAGTGATTAACCCGTATGTGACCGATTAATTGGAATTATACAATTAATCGTTTTCATTAAAATTATGTGTATATATTCATAATTTATTAAAAATGATTTATTTAACTCATCAAGCTTATCAAATAAATTTAATTTTACTTAATTTTATTAGTATTTATTCTTAACAACACATACACATTTTACATTTGTAAGTAACACATTTATTTAATGCAAAAATAAGTTTGAAAATTAAGCCTCTTTAAATACTAATAATATATTATTTGAAAGAAATGAAACATTCCAACATAAAATCACTAAATTTAATTTATGATAACAACTTAATTTCATATATGAATATGTCGTACTAATTGAAAAAATTAAATTAGTAAGTAAGAAAAATATATGCTATATAAATAATAGAAGAATTAATCAATTTCAAAATAAATAAGAAAAAAAAACATATATAAAAAATTATTGAATGTATATCCAAGTACAAATAAAACTACAATACATAATTTATGAAACTTATTATCACACAATCACAGAAAAAAAAAACAATGTGAAAATAAATATTCACTGGAATAAATAGGAATAAACGGAAATAAACGGACAATTAAACGGGAATAAACGGAATAATCGGCCGATTAATCAGAAAAATCCGTTAATAGACCTCCGATTAGTATATTTGTAACGGTTTGACCACGGTTAACGATTAAACGGGCGTTTAATCGGCCGTTAAGGCCGTTTTTTACAACACTGGTTTGAACACCCTTAGATATGGTTGCCTCAAGTTATGTTAATATATATATTTGCTAATTAACTGTGTACATTTGTTCTTTGGCATGGCTGTCACCTTTCTAGCTACTCCAACCATTCATTAATTACAGTCACTTGGACAGAAGCAAAAATTCAACATTTCTTCTGTATACTGTATTTTATATATATATATCTTGATACACACATTTCAAGCCTCCTTTGGAGTATGTATTTTACACTTCCTTTTCAAACCCTTTCTCACTCCCCAAAAAGTAAAAAAAAAAAAATGAAGAGAAAATAAATAAAAAAAAGAATAAAGGGGAAGGTGTAGAAAGTTGCATAAGAGAAAAGTGGGTTAAAGAATTTAGCAGAGCAGTTTTACCTTAGTGCAGCGCGCGTACCTAATCAAAACAGCACTGCTTATGGTTTTCGCGCTTTATGAAGTGAAAACTGCTCTGTTAATATATATTTAATCAAAATTTGGCAGCATAGAGGCCGCTTCTCTGTTGAGGTCTCAGAGGACACCTTTGCTTCTCCTTCAATCTCTCTCTCTCTCTCTCTCTCTCTCTAACAATTGATAAAAGGTTTCTCCTTCAGCCCTTTTTGACCACCATTACACACCACTTTTTATCTCTGTTGGGTTTTTAGGGTTCTCTCTTTCTCTTGCTTTCTCTCTCAAAGCTCCTTTCTTTCTAAAAATGAGGCTCCTCCTTGCTTACTATTACTAAGCTTTCTCTCTCTACAAAATGCTCTCTCTTCTCCAGTTTCTCATACAATGTACATTCTTTATCTCTTTTCTCTACCTACAAACAACTAATGCAACACCTTGCCACCCCACTGACCTTCTCTCTCTACAAAATTTCTCTCTCAGTCTCACCTCTAATTCAAGTCTCTCTTCATGGAGAGACCCAACTCTCTGTTGCCAGTGGGATGGTGTACTGTGCTCTCCAGTTGATACCACCACTGGATACCTCCATGTCACTTCTCTCTCTCTCTCTAGCCACAACCTTTCTGGACCTGTTTCACATTCTCTCTCTAACATTCAGTTTCTCCAATTCCTTGATCTCAGTTTCAATTCCCTCTCTGGTACTATAGATTTTCTGTCTGAAATTCCAACCCTAGTCTCAGCAAATTTAAGTTCAAATTTGTTTAACGGGTCGGTTATTAGCCTTTCAAATCTCCCAAATTTGGTGTATTTGAATGTGAGTAACAATTCTCTCTCTGGTCAAGTGGGACCTGATCTTTGTCTCGGCGCACCGGCAATTCGGGTATTGGATTTATCTTTTAACGGGTTAACGGGTGCATTACCAGATGGAAGACCGGTGCTTTGCAATGGAACAATTCAGGAACTGTATCTCGGTTCAAATTCACTTTCAGGTGAAATTCCCGACTCACTCTTCGATCTCATTTCTCTTGAGAGATTATCTCTCTTTAGCAATGATTTATCGGGTTATATCAGTACCAAATTGGGTCTAATTACTAGCCTTAAACTGTTAGATATCTCGGTAAACCGGTTTTCTGGTATGGTCCCTGATGTTTTCCAAAATCTCACAAAGGTTGAACATTTGATCATGCATTCAAATTCTTTGTCGGGTCCGCTACCTTCCTCGTTTTCTAACTTGGTGCAAATCAAAGAACTCGACTTGCGTAACAACTCATTATCGGGTCGGGTTGAAATTGATTTTACTGGCATGCTGTCTTTACAATCTCTTGACCTTGCAACAAATCGATTTACCGGACCATTACCAACAAGCCTTTCCAATTGCATGCAGCTGAAAACCCTTAGCTTGGCAAAAAACGGGTTTACGGGTCAGGTACCGACAGGATATGCAAACCTGTCTTCTCTCTTTCTCCTCTCTCTATCGAATAATAGCATTTATAACATATCTGGTGCACTGGTTTCACTGCAAAACTGTAAAAATCTGACCACTCTTATATTAACCAAGAATTTCCATGGGGAAGTGATACCGGGTTCTGGTTTTGCCGGGTTTGAGAATTTGGAGATACTGGCGCTAGGAAATTGTGGCTTAACGGGTCTGATACCCGATTCGTTAGCCCGATGTAAAAAGCTTGAGGTGTTGGATTTGTCTTGGAATCGGTTAACCGGTGTGATACCGGGTTGGATCAGTGAGTTGGATTATCTAACCTATTTGGATATCTCAAACAATTCTCTTTCGGGTGAAATACCAAAACAATTGACCCAATTGAAAAGCCTTGTTTCAGGCCATACCTCTCCTAACATGACCTATTTTGGGTTGCCCTTGTATGTCAAAAGAAACCGAAGCACAAACGGGTTGCAATACAACCAATTGTCAAGCTTCCCCCCTTCTCTGTACTTAAACAATAATGGGCTTAATGGGTCGATATGGCCTGAATTTGGAAATCTAAAATTGCTTCATGTTTTAGATTTGAGTCATAATGGCTTAACTGGGCACATACCTCACTCCCTAGCAGACATGGAGAACTTGGAGGTTTTGGATCTTTCTTTCAATCAACTTAATGGGTCCATACCCGCTTCACTAAGCAAGCTTACATTTTTGTCCAAGTTTAGTGTAGCACATAACCACTTAGAAGGAAAAGTGCCAACTGATGGTCAGTTCTTCAGTTTTTCGAACTCAAGTTATGAGGGAAACCCAGGTTTATGTAAGTCAACTTCTGGTAAGTGCAACTCCACTTACATGCAACTGGGTACAACTGATCCGGGAATCTTACAACAAAGCGGGAAGCGTAATAATTTAAAGGGAAGTATACTTGGAGTAACAATCAGCTTAGCTATTGGTATTGTACTTCTTTTGACATTTGTTCTTTTACACTTGTCAAGAAAAGACGAGACCAATCAGCTGAACTTGCAAGAAACAGATACCGGGTCTGTTGAGTCACCCGACCCAAATTCAAAACCCGTTATCTTCTTCCAAAACTCTGACACAAAAGACATTACCATACATGACCTTTTAAAATCCACCAGCAATTTTGACCAAGCAAACATCATTGGTTGCGGTGGTTTCGGGTTAGTATACAAGGCTTATTTACACGATGGGTCTAAAGTTGCTGTAAAACGACTTTCAGGCGATTGTGGTCAGATGGAAAGAGAGTTCCGTGCAGAAATTGAGACCCTTTCTAGAGCTCAGCACCCGAATTTGGTTTCTCTTAAAGGGTATTGCAAATATGGATCCGATCGGTTGCTAATCTATTCTTACATGGAGAATGGCAGCCTTGACTATTGGTTGCATGAGAAACCTGACGGTGGGTCCCACCTCAAATGGCCGCTTAGACTCAAAATTGCACAAGGTTCAGCTAGAGGGTTATCCTATTTGCATAAATCATGTGATCCGAATATAGTGCACCGTGATGTTAAATCGAGTAACATTTTATTAGACGAAAAATTCGAGGCACATTTAGCGGATTTCGGGTTGTCTAGGTTTATGAACCCGTATGCAACTCATGTGACAACCGATTTGGTTGGTACTTTGGGATATATACCACCTGAGTATAGTCAAGCATTAATGGCAACACTAAAAGGAGATGTGTTTAGTTTTGGGGTTGTGTTATTGGAGCTGTTAACGGGTCGTAGACCCATTGATATTTGCCGGGCAAAAGGAAGTAGAGATTTAGTATCATGGGTTTGTCAAATGAGAAAGGAGAAAAATGAAGAGGTGGTTTTTGATAGTTTGATTTGGGGAAAGTTGTATGAGAAAGAACTTATGAGTGTACTTGAAATTGCATGTAGATGCATAAATTCAGACCCGAGATCGAGACCCGGTATCGAGCAGGTTGTTGCTTGGCTTGATGCAGTTGGTGTAGATGAGTAGTTTTGTTAATTTTCATCATTTAGATGCTGTAGTATTGTTAATGAATAATGAATAGTTGAAAAATGCAGCTCTGGGATTTGACAAATTATGGTCTGTTTTGTAAATATATATATATATATATATATATTTTTATGATATAATTGAGATTGTATGGTGGATATTGTTTAGTTGTGATATTGCTTAATTTTCAGACAAGGCCCAAAAAACCAGGCCCAATTAAACCCAAAACAAAATAAAAGAAGGAACAAAAGAGCATCCCAAAAAGGCAAAGCCCCTCTTGCTAAGCTATAAATTTTAAGTATTTAACCTTGACAGTCTCTGCCAAGAATTAAAAAATTATATAAATAAATTTCAAGCATTTTGATCTTCACCGCTGGTCTCCTGTTCAGGTATAACATCTCTTACTGGTACATTAAATTTACCCAATAAGTACACTTTGTTGAAATTTGGTTTATACATGCTGCTCTATATCAGTACCAATAGTTGAATTTTCTGATTTAAGTGCTACTTTGTGATTTAGAAGCAAAATAAATTCCAAAATTAGGTCTATTTTGGTCAAATTGAAATTTGAGGTGGGTTCTCTTCTGGGTACCACTTGAATCTGAAAATAAATTTGACGAAAATAGACCTGCTTTACTAAGTACTCTCCGGCCTGTACCACCTGACTGGTACTGGTACTTCTCCGTACCATCCTGCTTTACTGAGTAATCTCCTGCCTGTACCACTTGAATTTGATTCAAGCTGGGTACCAGTTTCACAAACCTAGGATTTAAACAACCAAGGGGCTACTAGAATGTTATAGTACCTGATCCTTTGAATGAAATAGAGAAATTAAATAGTTTAATAGCTGGATATATCAAGTCTAAAATACTTACCAGTACCACTATACTGGTATGGAAGCCTGAATGGTTAATGAGCAATAGATTTAGTAGTTATTTATATGTAGCAGTGCTTTCTGGTACATTTATCTTTTGTTATTTGTACCTGGCTTGGTATAAGTATGGGTAATGGTTTTGTCAACAGTACTAGCTAAACAAGGTTCTTAAGTAATAATAGCTATACTATTTCTAATATCTGTTTAAATATAAACAGACCCCCATTTGTATAATCTTCTTTTTAAACAAAGTAACAAGTGAAACTACTTAGGGTTTCAGCAACTTGGTTTAAGTTTCATTACCAGTTGCAAGCACTAAATGTAATGTACCAGTAATGATCTAACTGATACATGCCGAATTCCTGAGACTTTGATACTAGCCTTGTTACTTACTGATTTGGTTTATTAAATATGACTGTTATTCCCTGGTCTTTATAGTTTTTGAAAAATATAATGAATATATTTTATGAACTAGGAACCACTACCAGGTGTACTGGTGCCAGATTTCAGACCAGGTTCAGCTGGGGCCTGCTCAGGCCTCCTTGCTGGTGACGTCGTACTTTCTTCTCCTTCTGTCACTGAGCTGGGGCCCACTCAGGCCTCGTCAGGTGTGTTGTTGAAAGTTATGTTGGGGTTGATTCTTATTGTTAGAGACACACTAAACCTAGATTTCATCAGAGAGATGTTATCATGTTTTTGCAAGGTGTCTGATTGTAGATAGTGAGAAAAGAGAATTTTTATTATAGAAATTAAATAAAGGGACATAAAGAGTGCTAGAGTTTTTTGATGGTATATATGGATTAAAAAAAAATTCGGACCGAACTTTGGAATATATTTTTTATTCCGATCCAAAGTGTGTCTATTTCCTAAAAGAGTGTCTGGGTGTTTTTTGAAACAGAAAGAGTGCTGAGATCTTTTCTGCAACAGTGGCTGGAATTTTGAAACAAAAACACTTTGGCTCCAAAAAAAAATTCAGCTCCAAAGTTTTTTCGGGTCCATCTATGCCATCGAAAAACTCTAGCACTATTTTTGTTTTCCTTTATTATTTAATAATAATTTCTATTGATAAAAAAATCTCTGAGAAAAATGGTTTTCCTGATTTATTTTTAAGGTAAAGGTATGAAGCTCTCTTTCATTTGGTATTCATCTTTGACACTGCAGAGAGATTCACAGCAATTTTATTTTCTCATACTGTTTTTTATTTTCTTTCTTTGTTACCACTGCTTCTCAGGAGCAAATAAGGTTCAACTTTGTTTCATACAAAACATGGATTTGTATTAACCCTCTTATTTCATTTCAGAAACTTTTTATGTCTCTCTATTTTACAGAAATCACATTGCTGTATTTTTGGCACTTGCAAATGCTTCCTATTCAATAACAATGGAGCTTAAATATGAAATCTACTATTCCAAGTGCTCTACATGATATTATTCATAGTAATTGTTTGTCCAAATTGATGTTTGGAAATATCTTTCTGAATTGAATATTTTGGAGGTGTGTGGATGCATTATTTTTAAAGATGGGAATTTATTAACAACAAATTAACTTAATAATTATTTGATAACCGTAAAAAATAACTCATATTTTGAAATATAACTTATATTTTATGCATATCATACACAGAAAAAATGATACAAATTTAAACAAAAAAGAAGTTAACCCAAATTGGGCCGGGCTTAATTTGTGTCATGTGTTTTGTTTATGGACAATAATACCCAATAGAGACCACCAGCAAAATACAACTAGAACAGAAATTTATTTTCATCCATGGTTATAAAAACAAGTTTACATGAAAATTGAACATCTAGTCCATCAACTTCAACATGCAACCTTTTCTTCTATATTTTGAATTTGATGGGTAAATTAGATGACTTTATCTCTTTGAGATTAAGTCATCTAACTATTTAATATTTAATTATCAGAGCATTGTCATTTGTTACTAGACCAAATATTAGTTCTCAATTGAACGATGTTATTCATTCATCGATATATTGTTAATTAGTAAGTAATTTCAGTGGCTTCTATAAGATTGTTCCAATACTGTATCTATATCATGAAAATGATTTTATCAGTACAAAATTTCCCGACATTTTTATTAATATCCAAAGTTTAATACAAATTATTAATTATGTCCAGAATCGGACCCAATATCGAAAAATACCCAAGCCGGCCAGAAAATGGCCGGCATACTCCCCCCCTAAGCCGGCCATTTTCTGGCCGGTTTACTCTTTTTTTTTTTTTTTAACCCGCATTATTTTTTATTCAACTTTGGATATTAATAAAAATGTCGCTTTAATCTTGATGAGTTTATTTTTGCTGTTTAACGCACTTATACAATTGTTTTAAATATTTTTCTCTTTATTTTTTATGTTGTGCTACTATTTTAATGTTGTAAAATTTGCTGTTTAGCATTATCGTGATAATTTATTTTATCTGTAAAATCTAAAAATAGTACCATAAAAGCACACATACACAAGAACCGAAAATATAGGATCATCCAAATATACCAAACATAAATAGTATACCAAATATAAATAGTACAAAACTAGTAAAAATACAACTAAAACGGAGAGGGGGACCATCGCTGAGGCGGTACTCCGGCGTTTTCGAGGCTCCAGCGCGGCCAGGCTCCGTCTCTCTCGGCCTCATCTGGGGCATCGGCAGACCTGAGTATCTGCTCGGCGGTATCCCATCTGGCATCGCCCGTGGAGACTGGCTGTACTGGCAGAGGTGTACTGAAGATAGATGCGGCGAACTCAGTCCCAAATGCAGGCTGAGTATGAGACCCGCTACCACTAGCCTCTCCATCATGCGGCATCTCTGTGCCATATCGGGGTACCCTCGGTGCCGACATGAAATCATCATCGAATATCCCGTAGTCCTGGAGACTGTACGAGAGGGACTCCATATCAGAAGTATCGATCCCCGCAGGTGGTGGCTGTGGCGGCATCTCTGCCGGACCCATACACATAAATTATTAAATTTAATCTTAATGAAGAAATTTATTAAAACCTGACAGATACTGAAGTATGACATACATGAGGCTGCACCGGACGTCCATGCTTGTCGTACCATGCCGTCCACCCAACGCTGGACAATACCCAATGATGGTAGTCCCACTCTGGATGCGAATCAGGGGAAGATGGCATATCATCTAGCAGAACCGGGCTCGGGTCGGGCTCGGTCGGATTTATCTCACGCCAGTTGATGTTCTCTCCGGCGTCTCGCAGCATACCGATGATCTTTCCACCGTGTCCGGCATCCTCAACCACATTCGCATTCTTCTTGAGGACGCGGTACCCAAGCCGTCTCCAGTTCTTCTTTCCCAGCATGGCGATCCCATGCCCGCACTCCTTGATCGCGGCCAGAAGCTGAAAAAAATTTGGCATGTCAGATCAAACCTTGATGAACTACTAAGTTAGAGAAAAACTATGTAGTTTTAGGTGCATTACCTGGCGAGCCCAAGAACGGCCGTTGGGATGGTAACCATCATCGGTCATGATCCTGTCGCGGAGATGGGCACCGTAATCGCCCTGCAGATACACACTCGCCATGCAGACCTGCGTGTACCAAACATCGTACCTCAACTGGGGATCCCCCTGGGTCTGCTGAATGGCATCTGGCTCGTGATAGAAGTCCAGATACTGAGGATCCTGGGCCGTCCCGTAGTATGCATCGAAATGGGTGCTCCAGTCCTTATCCAGTCGCCCTCGGTGGTTTATCCTGTAAGGAAGACGTTAGTTTCAATACAAAGCTATCAAGTAATATGATTTATTTGACAATAGACTACGACTTACTTGTGCAGGTCTCTGTGCGTGGACTTTGGCAAAGATGGGTCTGCGGGAATCAACGCCGCTCGACCAAACTGGCGAAGCACCCGATCTGGATAGTGGTGCTCTACTATCTAGAAGTGTATGAGTGGACCTCGATAGAACCACATATCCTGCTCCTGCTCGTCACCCACATTGCCCGGCAAGAGGTTCTCCGTGTACAACTGCTCGTACGGCGTCCACTCAACAAGAGCTTCAGGCAAACTCTGAAGCTCTGATCGGACCTGCCTGATCCCAACGGTAGCACCGTGGGTCCGATCCGAGTAGTGGTGGAAACCGTGCCACTTCTTGCCGTATGCCGGGTATCTAAACACATTCGGCTCTCCCCAATCCGGCGCCTCATTGGGGATAGGACGGCCCACCGGTAGCCGTGACCACGACCAGTGCTGAAGCAGGAGTACCGGTCCGTACATCTGCTTCACATTCGGCTGCATTTTCAAGAACATTACACGTCAGTGTATTTTGATGGATTGATTGATTAAATAATTTACACTAAATTAAGAGTTGGTGACTTACCTCACTACTACGGCACAGGTGGGAGTACAGATACGCCAGGACAGCCCCACCCCAGTTGTACGGCGACAGCCGCTCAAGGTCCATCAGCAGCGGGAGATACATCATCGGCATCTGGTCACCGCTGGAATCAGGAAACATGACAGAACCAAAAAGGTCCATCACGTAGCCCCGTGTATATCTGCAATACAAAACATATAAAAATTCTAATAGAATCCTCGTATTATAAATTGATTAATTAGTAGAGACAAGTTATAAAATTTACCTTTGAATCTCCAGCTCGGTGGAATCTGCCGAGAGACTGTGCTAAATTACGCTTAATTAGCCTAATTACGCTTAATTAGCCTAATTATGGTAAAAATGCCAAAATACCCTAAATATTGGTCAACTGTGCTAATTACACTAAATTAAACTTAATTAGCCTAATTATGGTAAAAAAAGGCCAAAATACCATAAATATTGGTCAATTGTGCTAAGTTCGATAAAATTACGCTTAATTAGCCTAATTATGGTAACAAAGGCCAAAATACCCTAAATATTGGTCATCTGTGCTAATTACACTAAATTACGCTTAATTAGCCTAATTAGGGTAAAAAATGCCAAAATACACTAAATATGGGTCAATTGTGCTAATTACACTAAATTAAGCTTAATTAGCCTAATTATGGTAAATAAGACCAAAATACCCTAAATATTGATCAATTATGCTAATTTCGGTAAAATTACGCTTAATCAGCCTAATTATGGTAAAAAAGACCAAAATACACTAAATATTGGTCAACTTTGCTAATTACGCTAAATTACAACAATATACTCTAAATTCTAACACCTAAACCCTAAAATAAATAAATTAAAAATTAAATTAGATAAAAAAAAAATTACCTCAAAAAAGAGAGAATTCGGTTGAGAGATGAGAGAATTGTGAGAGGAGAGAGAGAAAAAGGAGTATATATAGGGTTTTTTGCGGGTTAAAAAAAAGAAAAAAAAGAGTAAGCCCGCCAGAAAACGGCCGGCTTAGGGGGGGAGTAAGCCGGCCATTTTCTGGCCGGCTGGGATATTTTTCGATATTGGATCCGATTCTAGGCATAATTAATAATTTGTATTAAACTTTGGATATTAATAAAAATGTCGGCAAAATTTCTGAATGTCTACGTACTACTACTTGCATAATTTTATGGCAATCTAAAATTGAACATTTTTAATATTTTAAACCTTTCAAGAGCTGTGTCACTGATGATGCATTATTTTTTGTCAAATCAGAAAATTCAACAACTACAGGGATTAAAAATAGCACTAGTGGCTTCTCAACAAATATCTAGTTTGACTGTCAACTAGCACAAATTGGAATTGATCTTTTCTTCAGAACCAGACCCATAAGGAACATGAATCCAACTTGCACAAATAGGAGTGTTCAAACAACCGGTTCGGTTGAAACCAAAGTAAAATAACTAATCAAACTATTTTCGTTCTTCAAAAATAGAACCGAATCAAACTAAACTGATCAAACTTATCAACTGATTAAGAACCAAACCGAACAAACCGAAGTAAATTTCGATTTGTTTGGTTCAAACTGAAGTAAGGTCCATGATCCTAAAAATCATCTCAAAATTTGGTAAACTACAAAAGATAGCACCACTATTGGTACCATTATTAACGAAAAATATATATTTTCATACACAACAACTGAAGTCCTACACAAGAATACACATATTAAAACCGAACCGATCCATTTTCAAAGTCGAACCATTATAAATTGATTTGTTCAATTTAGTCGGTTTTGAGAAATCTAAACCGAACCGATTCATTTAACCTAAAATAATAAAAAATTCAACAGAACCGATCCATTTAAACTGAACAACTGATCCTTTTAAACCGAAACCGTTTGAACACTCCTACTAGCAAACATGATGGATTGCAAACTTAGAACCTTTCCTTCCACATATCTAGGTTTACCATTATCTAATCACCCACTCCCAAATATCAGATCTTTCTATATTTGTTGAAAACGATGCACTCTTTCTATTTCTATACATCTGAATTTAATAATTTCTATCGATAAAAAATTTCCACCATATAGTTCTAACTTTTGATGTGATAGCTAAAAAACCGAACCACCAGATTGCATCAAAATTTCACCACCAGAATAGAGCTAATCTCAAGACTGAGAATAGTAGCTAAGTCAACAATTTATTGAATTAGTAGAATAGTGAGAAAACCCACAAAGACAAACAAAAAATAGTCTATATTTACTAATTCAAAAACACCCAAACAAAAAATAGTAACTCGAAATAGTGTTAACTCCAATTAATAATTATATTTTCACCTATCCAAATACAATTTTTAAAAATAAAAAATTCTGGTGCACGGTGCACCGCAGTCTATGGAATCTCTGTTTAAATCCATTCCATAATTTGTCCTGTTGTATATTGGAAGCGCTCTTCTCAAGAGTCTTTTGGGGACAATTTGTCGGGTGCACGAAACTCTATATTAATTTGTCGTTTATGTCATGAAGCGCCTCCAATGTTGACTAATTAATCACTTTTACAAGTCAATACAATTTCATCAGGCGTGACTTGTAAAATCTGAATATTCATGCAAGACATTATACAATTGAACAAGAGTAGGGTTCAAACCCTCAAGTCTTTAATTTGTTATCCGTGTAATCATAATTTCAGAATTACAAACAAACAAAAAAAAAAGAAAAAAAAGAGAGGAAGAGACTCAAAACTTGAGTTGAAATTTTTAATTAAGTTTTTCATTTCTAATTTTTATTTTTCTTGTTCTTTATCATATTTTTTCTTAGGCATTGTTCATGTAAATGTATAAAATCTCAGATCTAGAGTTCTTTGTTGTGTTTTCATTTTTTAGTTAGAATGTTATTCATGTAACTAATAATATGTGATGTAATTGTTGTTTATATATTGGTAAATGTATGTATTGTTTTTAATTTAGTAGTATTTTGAAATTTAATTTAGTATTTTTGGTATTTGGATCTAAGGTTTAATTTGAATTCAAATATGGAGTTTGATTTGAATTCAGATCTAGGGTTTCATGTGATTTTTTTTAAATTACGAATTATATACGGTTTTTTTTAAAAAGGTATATGATGTGTTTTGGTGAAAAAAATGGCGAAAAAAATATGAATTATACATAGTTTTTAGTAAAAAACCGTGTAGGATTAGTATTTTTATACACGGTTGGAAAACCATGTACAATTTAATTAGCGACTCTATTGTACACGACTCCCGTAGACACAGTTCAAAAATCATGTAAATACTCATTTTTTAACCGTAATTAGTAGCGTTTTCAGTACTAGTAATATTTTAATTTTTGTCCAAATTAAACGGTTCACATCAAATATCAAGCTAAATTTGATTCGATGTTCACACCGAGCACAAGGAATTTTATTTTTCTGTATTTGGTTGGAAGTCCAGAGGCACCATAGAATATTCATCTCAACACTTGATGGTATCATGTCCCTATTCAATCCTATTTATAAGCCTCCCTTGATGAATCATTGCATTGTTCAACATAATCCACAGAATTGCAATCCTAGCTAGTAGCTACTCAGTAACCACATCACATTTCCATCTTTTAGAAATTCTAGAATCATGATAAACCAACTACTCAATTTAACAAGGTTTTCCTTTGCTTTAGAGAGCATCCTCCTTTCCATTGCTTTCCTTGTCTTTGTAAAATTTATTCTCTCTTATACCACCAACAAAAGGAATCTGCCTCCGAGTCCTCTGGCACTGCCGTTCATCGGCCACCTCTATCTTTTCAAAAAGCCTCTCCACCATGCACTGATCCGCATATCACAAAAATACGGCCCCATCACCTTTCTTCGATTTGGCCCTTGGCCGGTTCTTGTCATCTCCTCTCGGTTATTGGCTGAAGAGTGCTTCACCACCCATGACTTGGCCTTAGCGAACAGACCCCGATTACCCACGGGCAAAGTCAAACACAACAACGGAAAAGTCGAGATCGTTGGAATAGGTGGGGCCAACTACGGTCCCTTCTGGCGTAGTATCAGGAGGATTGCAGCAGTTGAGCTCCTCTCTGCTCAGCGTTTACATGCGTCGTCAGATGTTCATGCCAGAGAGGTCCAAGACATGGCTCGCCGACTCTTCAAGTCTTGGAAGACTTGTTGTATCGGATCGAAAGGCTCGGATGCAGTGAAGAAGCATGAGCTGAAAACAAGTCTATTTGAACTGTCACTTAACGTGTTGATGATAACGATTGCAGGGAAGAGGTTCTATGGAGATAACATAGAGGATTTGGAGGAGACGAAACGGTTTAGGGAAGCAGTGGAGGAGCACTTTGCCTTGAGCGGGGCATCTATTATCGAAGACTTTGTACCGGTTCTTAGGTTGTTGGATCTAAATGGAGTGATGAAGAAAATAGCACACTTGGCAGAGCAGCAGATGGATATGATCGAAAAGCTAATTGAAGAGCAGAGGACAAATAGTACTGATACAAAGAAAACAATGATTGCTCATTTGCTTGAATTGCAGAGAAAGGATCCAGAGGGATACAATGACCTTGTAATTCAAAACATCAGCCTGGTATGTTAATCTCTTAACTGAAAACAAGTACAAAAAAACAAAAAAAATTATATAGAGTAGCTATACTTAATTAATTGAAAGTGAGATTTTGGGTTGAATTATTTTTCTCCTTACAAATTTAGAGCATCTTAATCGCTGGAACGGATACCTCGGCTAACACAGTGGAATGGGCGATGGCCAATCTACTGAACAATCCAGAAGTACTCAAGAAGGCAGCGGCTGAAATTGACGAGCACGTCGGGAATGAGCGGTTGATAGAGGAGTCGGACATGGCCAAGGTTCCCTACCTTCACTGCATTCTGAGCGAGGTACTCCGACTTTACCCCGGTGGGCCTCTTCTCGTGCCTCATGAATCACGCGAAGATATCACCATTGCAGGCTACAACATCCCATCCAAAACAATGGTGTTAGTGAATGTGTATCATATCCACAGAGATCCTGACATATGGGAGGAACCTACGAAATTTAAGCCGGAGAGATTCGAGAACGGGAAGGCTGAGGGTAAATGGATGATACCATTCGGGATGGGCAGGAGAAGGTGTCCAGGAGAAGGCCTTGCAATGCGAGAAGTCGGGTTGATATTAGGAACTCTAATTCAATGTTTCGATTGGGAAAGAACCGGGGATGAACTCGTAGACTTAAGCGAAGGTTCCGGTCTTACTCTTCCAAAAGCCGTTCCACTCGAAGCAATGTATCGGCCCCGAGAAGCTATGATAAAGGTTCTTTCTGAGTTGTAATCTCCTTGTGACTGGGCATACCTTAATTAGTAATATTTCCTTTTTAGTTTAATATATAATTATTAAGGGGTTGAGACATAAACAAAAGTATCTGATATTCTTTATGTTAGGTCTTACATGCATTTCTCTTTTGTTATTGTTTACATTGTTTCATCTCTCACCTCTAATTACACTAAAAAATGACACCACTCGTACATTAAAGATGGTGTGGTGTTAATTCCTTCACCTAATTCTTATTTTATGATCTTTTTCACAAATAGGTAATAGAAGCGGAATGACAGAGATGTTGAGGAAACAAATTGGGCTTTTGTTAGTCTCTACAGTGGTATTATGTGTGGGCTGTGAATTGGGTCTATAGTCCGATAGCCCAATAAGAGCCTACATAAATGAACTAATATCTGGTTATTATAATTAGTTAGTCCATAACCAAATTTTCACTAATCGGGTTCCAGAAAGAACCTTAATTAAACCTAATTGAAATAGTAAAGTCAAATCTGTTAACTTCAATTCGTAAATTAAACAGTTATATAATAAAACCTTGAGTTGCGGCCCTTAGAAATCTCTTACTTTGAAGCTAAAGTATGATGACCTTTAATCGATAACCAAAATGTAAAAGAATTCCTATGCGCATTTGGATTGTTCAAATATGAAGACTAAGATACTACACTCAATATGATCTACATATTGAAATGTGCTAGTAGACCAAATTTTTTTCATTTTTTCATTTTTTACTTTATTTTTATAATTTATTAAAATCTCTGTTTTTTTATGGTCCATAGTAAACAATTCCCAAAAAATGTCAATTTTGGTCTCCGATCACATTTCAATATGGAGATCATGTTGAGCGGTTCAGACCAGCTGTTTGGAACATAGAAGGAAAAATCGGAATCGGCACCGTCCGATCCCGACCCGGATAGGAAAAATCGGTCGGATCGGCCGAATCGGATTGGAAAATCGAACTTTTTTATTAGAAGCTTGTACAAATTGAAATTCTCATATATATAAATGAGTTGTATTTTTTAACAACAAAGGTTATATGGTACGGTGGTAGTTGACTTTGGTTACTTAGCTAGAGGCATGGGTTCGATTCACGCAGAGAGCTTAAAAAAGTTTTGAAGTTTGTTTAATTCTCATTTCGGCCATTTTGGTGGAATCGGTCTATTTCAGTCCGGAACGGACGAAATTGGTCTGAAATCAGACCAGAACAGCTGAAATTTGACTGAAATCAGGCCGGAACGTATGATATTTGACGAAATCTACACTAACCGTGTAACTCGGCTTGAAATCGGATCGGTACCGTCCGATCCCGATCCGGAACGGATGATTCCGCTCCGGAATGGCCGATTTTGCCTTCTATGGTTTGGACTTTGAAAACGGATATATAACCGTGAAATAAAAGAACTCTTACTTCGCAACTCACCATAGCCCATCTCACACACACAGTTAATGAGCGCTTGTTTTGTTGCTCTAGAGCTCCCTCGGGATGCTTAGTCAAATGCAATCTTTTAGGAGTGTGCACATGATCCATTAATTTCCAGTTGACATTTCTTACAATTATTGACAATAAAAACACATGTTGTGCTAAAATATGATATGTTCGTACGTCCTGCAAATATCTTGATGCAATTAATTTATCTTAAAGGTCAACGGGTTAGAACCCATATAATTGGCCTTGTAGACAAAAGAGGTTCATCTCTTTTTATTCTGCAGTTAGCAACCCTTTGTGTGTGTGAAAGCAAGAGAGATTATGGCCTTACCTCTGATTAAAGCGCAGTTCTTTCTCTACCTAGCACTGATAAAATACCTAATGATCATCTTACCAAATACCGTAGCCGCCTCAGAATTTCCCACTTCACTGCCCGGCTGCCCAGATAAATGCGGGAACATCACCATCCCCTACCCATTTGGCACCGGTCAAGGGTGTTACAGAGATGGATTCGATGTAACGTGTAATACGTCTACCACTCCACCTAAACCATTCTTCCGTGAAACTAATATTGACCTATTAGACATCAACATAACTAGTTCTGAAGCACGAGTCCTCAATTTTATAGGTTATGACTGCTATAATAACCAGACGAAAACAAGGAACGTTGATGTTAGCTATCCCCAGCTTCGTATCAAATCATCAAAAGCATTTCTCTTCTCCAACAGACGCAACAAGTTCACTGTAATTGGCTGCAACACCTTCGCATATATTTTTGGCGGCCAAGGTAACAATTCATACAAGTCAGGCTGTATGTCCTTCTGTCAGAGCCTGAACAAAACAACTGCTGACCGTGGTCCATGCGACGGGTTTGGTTGTTGTCAGACAGCCATACCAAAAGGGCTCAACTACTATAACGTAGACTGGGGTTTCACAAGTAACCCCGCCTGGACGTACAACCCATGCAGTTACGCTGCGCTAGTGCAGGAAGACTGGTACAAATTCACTGTCGAGGATCTAAAGGGGTTTCAATTCTATGAGAAGAATAACAAATATGTGCCAATTGTACTTGACTGGGCTATTCGAGAAAACGGCACATGCCTCGGCAATGTCGAATCCAGCTCTGATCCTGCTTGTCTCAGCAAACACAGTGGATGCAACAACACGGTCAATGGTGACGGATACATTTGCGAATGCTTTCCAGGATACGAGGGCAATCCCTACGTCCCTGATGGATGTACAGGTAATGAACTTCTATTGAACAGAAATTACTTTTTTTTTTCCTATTGTTAGGTTTGTGTTTTAAGAGTTTATGAATAAAATAGGTTGAATAAATTGAGGTTTAATGGTGCACTAAATTAATGTCATGGACCAGAAATATATAATCCATGGGAAATAATGATAGTTGTGATGAAACCATCGGCTGCTAGCATGTAGGCTGTCATGTTTAAGATAAGAACTTGTCACAAGCTAAATCAACCAGTTATGGTAAATGATAAGCCATTAGTGGTCTCCACAGACTGTGCATCAGCATATTAATTTACAAAATGCGCCAGTGTGAATTTGTTTGTTGGTTCACGTGTGTATAAAGCTCATCTTTAATTTTGTGTTTGGACAGATATCAACGAATGTGAGAATAACCCATGCAAGGAAGGCACTTGTGATAACACAAAAGGAAGTTACAAATGCGACTGCCCAAAAGGCACAAAACATGACAGCAAAAGAGGACATTGCATAGAGAAATTTCCTTATATTGCTCGTGTGGCTACGTGTAAGTGTTTTGTTCAGCTTCAAAAATTAAGAAAAGAAGACCCTTTAGAATAAAATCATTAATTCCTTCCAATTTTAAAATTTTTAAGGGTGGGAATTCATTTAAAGACATCTGATATTTCCAATTTTTAATTTATTTACATGATTTTAGAAAGCGTTAACTGTTAAGAATTGTTAAGGTAAGCCATTGTCAAGGTATCATAATCCAATTTTAGTTGTCTTTCCTGCAATTACTTGAGGAGAATTTAGATGGTGATAGTCTAATATTGACTCAAGTAAATTATTTCACTGATTTTTGAGTAATTTAGGTACAAATTGTATAATATTATCTAGTTTCAAGAGACATTTGAAATTGTTTCCATAAAAACATAGAAATATCCATGATGTCTTTGCAAAGTAAGAAATCATTGGGTTTTCCAAAAAAAAAAAAGAATTAAACTGTTTGAGTTAAGTTCTTTTTTTTGGTAGTTGTTCTCTAAAATTCCATAATAAATATACTGTACTGCAGTCGTTTTTGCAGAATTACTGGTATTGATAGAAAATGACATAGGGTTTTGCTGGCTGCATGGTAGTTGTTGCATAAATCTCAAAGAACTTGATAATTAATAATAGTAATAATAGTTAATAATAATGATGCGAACAGTTGTTGTTAAATTAATAATAGCAATAATAATGTTTCGTAGTAAATGATTATTCTGCCAACTGTTGTGTAAATCAATGTCATTTCAATTGTCTTATTCCTATTATTTTATCCTTTTTTGTCTTTTTTTTTCTGTTGATTATAATTATTCTCCTAGTAACATATTTTACTCAGCCAAGTAATGTATTTGTATTTTTATGCATAAATGCAGCTTGTATACTTGGTGTTGCCATATTACTGGGCGTATGTTTCCTTCTGGTTTGGCATCAACAACATAAAAGGCACATGAAGGAAAAGAAAGAGTATAACACATACTACCATGTGATGAAAAACCACCTTCGCGTGTTCAGTGAAAAGGAAATAGAAAATGCGACGCATAATTACAGTGATGATTATGTATTAGGCATGGGAGGCCAAGGGAATGTATACAAGGGATTATTAGAAAATAATCAGGTTGTAGCCATAAAGAAAGCAAAGGAAGTTCAAGAAACACAAAGAAAAGAATTCCTGAATGAAATCATTCTTCTTGCGCAAATAAACCACAAGAATGTAGTTAGATTATTGGGTTGTTGTTTAGAGGTTAAAATTCCAATGTTGGTCTATGAGTTTGTCCCCAATGGGACACTTTTTGATTTGCTTCATAGAAAGAATAGTAGAAGGTCGATTTCCTTGGATACTCGACTAAAAATTGCTCTGGATTCGGCAATGGCTCTTGATTATCTGCACTCTTCTATCACACGCTCTATCATTCATGGTGATGTTAAGTCTGCTAATGTACTACTAGATGCTGACTACACTGCAAAGGTGTCTGATTTTGGAGCTTCAAGTGTTGTGCCTGTAAATGAAATTGTCGAGCTTGTCCATTTTTCACATGGGTATCTAGACCCTGAATGCTTGTACACACACATAATAACAAAGAACAGTGATGTATATAGCTTTGGGGTAGTAATGTTGGAGCTTATAACTAGGAAGGCGGCAATTTATACAGATGAAAATGGGGGAAAGCAACCGTTGGCTACATGTTTTCTTTCAAAAGCAAGTAAAAATGAGCATCATGAGATATTGGATGTGGAACTAGTAACTAATGATGAGAATGTTATGGTGGTTCTTGAAGGAATTTGTGAGATTGCTCTGCAGTGTCTGAACCCAAAGGGAGAAGATAGGCCGACAATGAAGCTAGTTGTGGAGGAATTAAAGAAGTTAGTGACGTTACATAACAGCTCACCTGGCCAGAAAATTGGTCAGGAAGAGATGGAGAGCCTCAGTGAAACAAAATTTCCCGCTATGTTAGTTGCATCTGGTTTTAATAGTACCCAATATAGTGCGGTGCTCGAAATCAGCACTAGAGTACCGAGGTGAGGTAGATTAATTAAGCCTGCTTCAAAGTTTGTTTTGTGTGAACATGCAAAATTCTGTAACTATTGTATTTGATTATTTTCTTGCAATCAGTTGTTACTTGTGTTGTTTCTTGAGTGTACTGTGACAAATAAAAGCTTGCCGCTCTGTTTGTGTGGTGTTTATTGCTGGGACATGTATACATTTTAGAAAAGAAATATATTGGAATTTAACTTTTTTTTAAAAAGGGGAAAGAAAGGATAACGAAAGGACAACAAAATTTTACTTTGACTACAGATGAATGCACTATCAAGGAACATCGTATCACAATCTTAAGAAAAAAAAAATGAAAAATGTAACCCTTTTGTCACATTGAAAGAAATAAACCTCACTTACGAGAAAAGCTAAAAGAAAAAGAAGAAGAAGAGATGCGCTTTATTATGCCTCTCAAAATATTGATGTGTTGGAAGTAGCAACTTCATTTCCAGGAGCATAACAAGTGACATTATATCACTATCCTAAAATAGGCACTAGAAGCGGAGTGCAAGAGATGTTGAGACTTTGAGAGGAAACAAAATTTTCCAAAAGGCCATAATTTATATCGAGTAGAACAAGGGTGTTCTTAAGCTCACCAGTGAGATTAATTCAAAAACCTATTGAATTGGCTTCAAACGATGCATCCAAACCGTTGAAATCGATCTACTTCACGAGTGATGAGTTTACATGTCAAATAGTAAAGTCAAATCTGTTATGGAAGATACATAATAAAACCTTGATTTGCGACCCTTAGAAATCTCTTAATTTGAAGCTTAAGTATGACCATCTTTAATCTATAACCAAAATGTGCCTTACATTACACTACTAGAAAAGTGGCCTATAGTGGAATAAAACAGTAACAATTCCTATGCGCATTTGGATTGTTCTACTTTGAAGACTAAGATACTATATACAATTAATTATAATATGGGCTTAGGCCGAACTGAATTTCAGCAGTATACATGGCCCATAAAAAGAAATACTGAGCCAGCTGAAAAGAGGTCAATCTATTTTTAGACTTCTGTAATTATTTTATTTTTAGTAAATTTTAGTAGATTTTTCCTTCTCCATTTCAGAAGAAAATTCCTCGCTAGGATATGTAATTACTCTCTCTATATATAGAGAGAAGAGAGCGTAGACTATATTATCATAATTCGAATATAGATAACTCATCCATTTCATATATACGAGTAATATATATTTGTTTTTCTGTTTTCCATGTCAAGCGTATTCAAATTGACCACACATATATGGAGCTGAGAATTACATGTTATCTTGGTCTTATTTTGAAATGGAGATCTAGTACATTTAATTGCCCCTTTGTTATTAGTTAAATTAAGTCAATATGCCCCTTGGTCAATTAATCGG